>VZSZ01002951.1:0-47435 GCA_013398815.1 Ibidorhyncha struthersii | reverse complement strand
AGCAGCACAGCCTTCTGGCGTGTCAGCCACTCCTCCCAGTTTAGGGTCATCAGCAAACTTGCTGATGGTACACTCTATCCCTTCATCCAGATCATCAATGAATATATTGAACAGGAATTAGAAGGGATCCATTTTATATTTTCTGATAGAAAATTCTCTACTTTTTAAGGCATTCTGGGAAATGACTGTCTTGACAGGAGAGACCTTCATGTGAAGCTATACACTACTTACTCTGGATGTAAAAATTAACACAACTCTACTGCTCTTCACACAGTTTTACCTGGGGAAAAATGGTGTGATTGTTCCATGAAGTTGAATATTTGAAGTTATTTCACACAAATTCCATTTGTTTAATTCTGTATGTGCAAAATGTCAAACATTTTTACGAGTCGAAATGTTTTACTGAACAACTTCAAAACCTCAGAGGCGTTGGCTCATTTTAATTTAGCTTCTAAGCTAATACTGAGGACAGAAGAAAAAATATCCCAGAAGATATCCATCTTTGAAATGCCAGAGGTTTAAAACTAATTTCTTCTAGCTTCCCAATCTATAATTGAAACTACAATATTGTATTTCTAAATGGTAGTCAAATTTTAGTACAATTATTTTTAAACGTTCTTTTCTATGCAAATCAACCTACAGACATTACACTAAGCTGGGCACCTTTCCTACAGAAGAACTAACAATTTTGGGGGTTTTATTTCCCCCCCGGCTTTCCTGATGTTTCACTCTAGGTAGAAGCGTGTAATTCACTGCCCCTGTGCAGTCCAGGAGACAGGCTGGAAGGAACAGGAGTTGCTTACCTGAACTGAAATCCAAATTAAGAGTTCACGTGGCCTCCACTGTTGCCACAACAGAGTCGTTCCTTACTAGCAGCACTGGGGGTTACCAAGCATACTTTTTAAGCACATACTCTGCATGCCCCTGAGGCTCGTCAGGTAATCATCATCTGTACAAAGCACACCTGAAGTGCTGCTGCTCACACTCTGTAGCCCCTACGCACCATTTGCAAACTTGTTGCTCCATCCACAGTATCAAGACACTGGAAGAGTGGACACGACATTTCTACTAGTCTTACCCTAACATATAAGGCACCAGAATCCATCCGTAGACAACTTAATAATCTTAAATTCTTTTCTTCTTTAGCCCCTTGTCATTTCATTAATTATTGAGTTAGTAAATACATATTGAACTCAGCACATTTTTTAATATTTTTTAGGTTACTTAATAGCTGGGTTTCTTTGTAAATTCTCCCACTTCCATTTTATTACCTAGCAGAATACATATCCAGGTGCTATGTGTTACTCACACCGAGCAAAGCAATCACAAACCTAGGCCTAACAGAGGCTTGAATCAATTCCATTGGCCCATAATCAATTCCATTATCAAACTCATTTCATGACATTCAACTGCAAAAGCCACAATCTTTACTGACTTCAGGCAACCACCTGATACCTGTGCCAATTCCAAAATGCAAGAAAACATCAGAGCTCCTCACTTACCGCAGCCCTAGTATCCGCCTGCTATCCTGTCTTCCACTGGGGGCCTGGACGGCACAGAGGGACCAAGGCAGAGCACATCAGGCCCACTGTATTTCAGGTGTAAGATCAAGATGTTGGTATCTCAGGTTACAAACTAGAGTCACTGATCCTGTCTGAATCAAGTGAAGCAGTACATACCATATTTGTATTATATACAAAAATATTTGTACTATATAAAAATCTGATCTCATGAATTTTGGAGAAAGCTACAGCTGGACTAAATGATTGCAGCCTCTTGTGCTGGAAGAGAAATTAAAGTAGGCTTAGAGGAAAAAATGGACCAGCATTAATATTTTCCTGCATACTGTGATGTTATCCATGCAAAACATCAATGCTAAAAAAAAAAACTAAATACAAATTTTATCATCTGAGTTGGTAAATGTTTCCCTCAGAGCAGGCAAAACTGGGACTCTGGCAGAGTATATGCAGATAACAACTATTTTCTTTGCCTTTTCTAGTAAAAAAAACTAGGCTTTTACTTTGCCTAGGGTCACCCTTAATAGCAAGACCAGGGCAGATATTGCTGCCTCAGTTATTTGGGAAGTTACGGGAAGTGCCCATACCATTCCAGGTACCACGTTTCAAGTCTTGTCCTCCACCTTCCCTTCACTCCATGTTACCTGTTTCTCTTTTTTGACTTGTAGGATTACAGTGACGCTACGGATGCTATGGTGACACAATCACACATATACAAAGCACTAGTGTAAAATGAGCTTGTACTAGTGAAGTTTCTCCATTAGAGGTATTTGCACTGATGAATCAACATTATTGCAAGCAGTCTAGACTTAGCGAAGACCCAGGACATGAAAATCATGTTGATATCCACAGGCATCCATCAGGATTTGGGCATCCGTCACACACTGCACTTGATACAATCAAATATATCCACAAATACATTAAAATGTAAATGTAAATATACTTAACTGACTCAGTATGTAGTGGGCTAGTATTTTCAAAGCACCTGGTAGTCAAACAGTACTCCCCACACAGAGGATAAGAAGTTTGGGAAAAAAATCCATCCCCTTTTTAATATCACATTCACAGAGAGCTCCCTATATTTCAAAATGAATTGTTTGCAAAGCTCCTCGAGGGTAGGCATATTCCCTATGAGGTTTAGTATACTAACTGTGAGATCCTAGGATGCAAAACATAAGAAGGAAGTTTATTGTAAGCGGCCTGTCATCTGTTTGAAGTATACTCAGACCACTGCTCCTTTCACTTAAAAAACAATAAATATATAATTTTAGTAGATGTTAGTGCACTTACAATATCAAGTGCATTTTCAAATCAGTTAATGAACATTTCATTAGCATGAATAATTGTCATTAAGCACAGAAAATGGAGAAACAGAGATAAATGTTGTTTCTCTAAACTGCTTTCCATGACGTCATTTGTGTTGCCTGACAATGAAGAAAAACTATTTATTTATCCCTGTGACCAACCCTTTGCCATTCTTAAACAATTGCAGACAAAGTTTTGCCTTTATCCTCTAGCTCTGAATCAAAGCATTTCATGGTTATTTCAAAGAGTACGTTCTGACTCAACTAACATTTGAGATAAAAAAAATAGGATCCTTGAGTATTTCACCCAATTTCCATCATTCTGATGAACAGAAGCGCTCCCCAGTAAGAAATAACGTTAGGAACCGCTCAGCGCTGGCCTCCCTCTGTCCCATTCACCATCCACAACAACATTTGCTCCCTGCTGAGGTCCAGGCCACAGTGAACCTCTCCGTAATGGCACCCAAAAATCCCATTCCAAAGAATTATAATTCTGATTAGGGAACTGCAATCTAAACCTACAGGCAGGGTTTTGTACAAAAGTCTGAAAGCAATAGATACAACTGATCTTACACGCTTTAGTTATTTTAGCATGAAATTGCTATTCCCCATAACTAGGCTACGGGAAACAAGGAACAGCACGCACAGGGAAGGCACCTCTGCTACCAAGAGCTTCTGAAACCTAAATAAAATCAGACGGAAGCTGTTCTTCCTTGTATAAGTAGTCTACAAATGTTTGCCTAGATTTCTGATAGTAACTTTATGTGAAGTATGGCCAGTAATTTTAGTAGCCGCTATTCCCCATTACTTGACAAAAATGCAAACCACATCTTTGCAGGCATGAGTGGAGGCAGGGCACACAAAACCGATGGATATATATTTTAAGCAGCTTTTTAAGAGAGATCAGAAAGGCAGCTTGCCAAAAAGCATGCATACCACACAGCGCTAGTATCTATTTAGTAAATTTAAACCACCATCTGTCATCAAATAAACTGGATTTAAGTAAAGTTGTGCAGCATAGGATGTCTGTTCCAGGAAAAACTTCATTTAAAGCCAGCAGATAACATATCACATGAGATGAAAGGTTACTTATACTTCTACGTGAACTCTAGAACCAAAGGCAGCTTATAAAAGGCAGGGATTGGGGAGGGGTCGATCTAGCAATAGAGTAGGAGATCAAGACAAATTTCTAGGATTTTTATTTTCTTTCCTCCTAGCAACAAAAGTAACAGTCCGTGGTTTTAATTCAATGATACCTGAGACTCTCAAGTTTGAATATTCAGCTTATCTGAGAGGATACCTATAACTAGAGCTTTATCAATTTACATCAGGCAAAACTGCACCTTTCTCTAATGAAACAAGGAAAGCGTAGCTTCAACCTTTTTAATTGCCAGAATAAAATCTTTGGGACTCCTCATTACTAGCAATGATTGCCTTTAAGACATAACTAGCAATTTCCATTCCAGCTTAACCATCTCCCAACATTGCACTTCAGCATCCTGTACTCAGGAAGAGGCCTGGGCATGTCTGACCAGGCCATCGTGGCTGGAAAAATCAAACTGCAAAGTCACGAGGACATAAACAGCTGAAGTGGGTGACTCAAACCTGTTCTGCTCCCTCCTACAACAAGTCCTCTGTAAGATTACAACTTGCTATCCTTCTTAAATCATTCCCCTCATGCTTATTTAATCAGTTTTCTGTACAGGATGAACACATTTGTAAACGTTCCCCACCATTCCTTGCAAATGAAGACTACGCACGTGCATATAATTAAGATCTAATCACTTAAAGACATAAACCAGGAATTAATTTCACTGGCATACGCATTTCAACAGCAACAAGAGTCTGTGAGTAACACTTGGGATCCCCTGTATTATTCTGTATGCCAACATGGTCACAAAAGCTTGCCACCTAGAAAAGCAGAACAGATGGGAAACATATCCAGATTAAGTGATTTCAAGGAATGCTGGCACGGAGCTAAGAACTAAGCACAGATCTTGCAAATCCCAAGTGCACGTCTTTTCCACAAGATCATTTCTTCTCTGTCAACAGAAACCTTTGTGTGAGCCAAAACCAAAAAACAGAAGACAAATTAGGTTTCACCCCGTAACTCAGGTCCTGGATGACAAATACAAGGTGTGATTTTATTTCTTACAATAAAATACTGATTACATTTAAGGATTTCCATCCTTCCTCTTTTCAGTTTGTTTAAAGCTAAACCAAACTCTTTAAAGAACTATTAGAACAACTACTTGATTATAGAAATATCCGATTAAGTAACTGTTACTGTAATAACTGTTGTTTAATCACACCTGTACAATTTCCTTCTGGAACATTTTCTACCCTGAGCGGATGTTTTACCAAAAATTCCTGAAGTTCTGGAGAGCTTAGTACCTCAGCTTAAATTCAAGCTTCCACGGTATCCTTCTTATAAAATCCACATCTCTTCTGTGTTTGGATCCAGATTAACTTTATAGGTAACTTTATTCAGTAAGCTCACAAATACCTTAGATACGCCATCTGCTTTTGTGGTAAAAAACTTCAGGGTGCTACAAATCAACCCCTAGATAGTCTTCTCTCCTAGTCATCTCCCGCATAAGGCGAGATGAGTAGACAGCTGACATACAGGAACAGGGCACGAGCACAAGCAGAATTTACAGATGGAAATACCTCAGCCCTGAAGCTCCTCAGCTCCTCCAGCTGATAAACAATGTGGTTGATTAGCAAACTTGATCTTGAGACTACTTAATAGGTATTTTTCTTTTCTAGTATCTTGTTCACCTACTTCGGAGTCTGCCAAGCTGGTTCTACCACCCTCAGTGCCATTTTTTTTTTCCATTAAACAGTCCCATTGATTTCAATGACACTATTTGTAGAATAAAGTATTACTCAGTGAGAAGAAGGTCAAAACATATCTGAACACATAAAGGCTCTCTATCAGCCAATGCATCTTCAAACAATTTCTTCGTGAGGAATGTAAGCTTTGAGGGTTATTTTCACCATAGGTACATCGACCACCAGATAACAAGTCATTCCCTGCTATTCATTAGTAGACAAGTCTACTTTCAGCAACAGAAATACAATGCCATGGAATACTAGGCCATTACAGAATAAAGCCAACTCTTTAAAACATTTCAAATTCAACTAATCCTTCCACTGAAGTCTTTCCTAAATGCGTCTTTTGCATTAAATACATTTCAACTATAGAAAAAAGAAACTAATATAGGGAATAAATTTCTAGATTAATGTTAAGTCCCTGTTTTCTGCTAATATTTTGCCTTTTTCTTCCACATTTTTGCAAGCAGTCTTACAACTTTTTGCCCAACACAGTCCTATTACAAAGCTTCCTTAGTTCCCCCTGTGGCACTTACCAATGCACACAGAGTGTGCACCCAGGGCAGTAACAGCACACTTAGGTGAAACAATCCATCTTCTTCCTCCAGATAGTGATGTATGTTTGGACACATTTCATTTGTCATCAATGTTCTGTGCACTTAATCACGGTCTTGATTCTGCATGCAAAAGCGTAATAGGGAAAGCAGCAGGATACCTGCAGTTTGAGAGATGAATTACAGCACTAGCTTAAGAACTCCCCTTAAGATACTCACTTTCACTTGGACTGATAAGAATATGTTGAACAATTGGTGTGATTTGATAGCAGAACTTGAATGATTTTACACTGTGCGTCTATGGCCCCATAAAGTCTTCCTGAAGTTTTTACAATGTTTATTTGAATATTTAACATTCAGCAGTGGAACACTACTTTACAACTTTCCTCCTTGACTTAGTGCTTGCTGTTTTATTTTGGGTACTATATTGCTGGTAGTTTTTATTTGCATAAAGTTGCTTCACTAAAGAAATAAAGATGTATTTCCACTGCAACAGCCTGGAGTAGGAATAATTTTTCTCTTTCCTTTACCTTGTTCCCACTTAAAAAAAAAATCTTGAGTTGCTCGAAAACAGAAGCAAATGAAAAGACAGATCACTGGTAAGAAACAAGCCTTGAAAGCAGCACTTCAGGTAAACATTCCTAAGGCTTACCTTTTATATTGAAGGTTCAACTAATTATCATGTTTAATGGAATAAATGATTAAATATCCAAAACATTTCTTATGGTGACAATCATCTACAACTAGGATACTAATAATTATCTGCGCAACACTATTCTTACCTGTTGCATCTTTACACCTCTTTACTAGCCTCAAGAATAAGGCAGCCACCAGACTTGCATCTTCCTGAAGGGGCGGCACATATACAAAACTGATTTAGTAAGTTCCAGTAATTATGAGTTCGACTGAAAAGAGCCCTCTATTAATAATACAAATTAAATCCTTCGTAAGTTTAAGTACTCTAAGGTTTTGTAGGGTGTTTTTTTAAAGCTTCTCCACATTTACCTATTTTACTGCACACAGCTTAACCTAATATTTCAAACAGCAAGGAAAACAAGCTTAAACTCACACTGGCACTTACTACATAACCCCAACGTGGAAGATTTTAAGCCTCCAGACAAAAAGAAATCCACGAGTCTGCTGGCTGTCATCCACAAGCAGTTCTGGTACCAACCACATGCAATGACAAATGTGCTCTGGCAAGAGGGGGCTGAACTACTCTCCTTCTAGCATTGTTGCAAGCAGGAGTAACATTAAATAATCCTAAATTATCTCTGTACAGCACCTGTGGCTTGGTCACACCAGCAGGTATAGGTTAAGGAAAAAGGAAGCCACCTCTATCTTCCTCTCCTCCTCTCAATACAACATTATCCATGAGGATTGATAGTCTCTCTATAATCAGGTAAATAAATGAATTAAAGAGTTAAATAATTTACTTTAATACTCTTCTTGTAGAGGATTTTACTGAGCCTAAGTACGTTCATTCAAACACAGGCTAGAAAGAGCCACCCTCCTCAATTAATTTGGTCCATAGCTAAACTACCTTTACATTATGTATTTATTATTTATATACATCATTACAAACTTTGAACCCAAATTCTGGCCCTGTCTGTGCAGCTGGATGAGCTTGCCCCCATTTCACCTGTGTCATGGTCTCCCTTTCAAAGGCTCGTATCACCTTTTGAGAGAATTTCTTTTCCAAGATCACTTCTGGTTTTGTGGAGAGGCTGGCGGAAAAGAAATACCATCTTCTCTATACTACTTTTGTTTACCAATACTCTGATATACCTGATTCTTCCCAACATCAAATATGTACTGCAGAGAGAAGGATGAGGCAGAAGTATGGGAACTGTAAACCTCCTGTGCAATAATACTATCAAGAATGTATTTAAACACACAAGCAATGACATCTTGTTGTTATAACACGAGCCCGCTTTTTCTCTTGTTATTACATCATTTAGCTCAGACAAGACAGCCGCTTTCTGAGAGGAGTGACGAGGTATTCCCAGAGTGCAGCTCTCCAGTTGCCTTTACCTTCTTTCCATGTCAACAATTACAAAAACCCTGAGGAAGCTGAATCAGTACTGAAGATGGAAAAGGAGAGTCCGGTTTAGCTGCATTACCCTTTTGTGCTTCAGAAATGTTTAGTGGATTTGCTGGAACTGTTTACAGAAATGCTTAACTGTAACGATGTATTAAAGTATCTTAAGAAAGTGCTAACCTCAAACTAAAGCAGAAATCCAAATATTAATCCTGTAGTAAGGACAGAAACAATGCTATGGAATTCAGTGGGCTTAATTTTAACCCAGTGTTTTCTAAAACATAAAAGACACCACCAGACAAGTGGATCTAGCACATTACTGCCCTATAAGGGTAGCTTTTTTTAATTAGCTGTAGCCAGAGGGAAGGAGATCAACTAGAACAAAGTACTAGGCAATGAGGAACCCACCCTCCAAGAGTGTTCAGAATGTCACATGCTGAACAGTCCCAAGTAGCAGCTAAAGATAGTCCAAAGCTTCTTGGAGGGAAACTACAAGCAAAACACAGGTTATTATACTAGTCATTGCTCCATTCATTAGGCCATCAGGTAGATAAGACAAAGAAACTTTCCTCCTCATAAACAACAACATAACCCTAAACAAAAGAGGGCTGACAGTCTTGTTAATATCAATTACACATGAAAAAAATATATCTTTGCAACTGCTTCTCCTTATGTAATGCATTATCAACACTAGTGGCACCCTTTATTCCCTTCATCTGGTGACACAATGGAAAAATCATTTAGTTAGACTGATCAAGGCTTTAAAAAAAATAAAAAAAAAAAATCAATCAATCTTACAAGCAGAAGTTAAAGGTTGGTGCCCTGCTTTGCTGCTCAAAGTATTTGAGATGCCACGTGAGTTCTTGATTTTGAGCACGAGTGTTATTGCTCTGCAGAACCCACTGTATGATTCGTTATTTGGTAGAAATTTAGCTTTGGGCATGTACTTAAGGAAACAGTATTTGAGACTGTGATCATCTTATAATACAAAATAAAACTAAATAAAAGGTGGCCCAATGCATTTTTAATATTTATATGTAATAATAAAGCACCCATGGAATTAAAGTCTAGAAAAAATATCCAGAGTTTCTATGAACTAGGTCATGCAACAACTGATCATCATTAATAATCACTACAGTAGTACTTAAAGCCAAAGAGAACTTTTTGTCCTTTTGCACTACAGGAATGTGTTTGTACTTCAGAGCTCACGACAACAGTTATAAAAAGCAACAACTTTACCAACTGATAAATAGAAGGTGGTAGAGACAACTCAAAAAGGTAACAGTGAAATAAGGCGCACTGTAACAGACTGCTATAGGTGCACTCCCAGCTGCTCAGGCTTTTACCCAAAGACCTTCAGATAGATCATTTGGTAGAGAAATATGATGATATTCACAAGGTAGGCAGGAGGCACCAAACCAATCCCCAGCAATTTGGGGTGATACAGCATTCCCATACTGGAGCCCACTGCCATTTCATCGTCTTTCAGCATCTGGAAGACCGAAACATCAGTTGATACCCTGTTCTCATACAATATTTATGTCCTCATTGACTTCCTCTCAGCAGCCCAGAATTTTATAGACATCTACCATGCCCTCCTCATATGTCCTTTCCGTGAAGCAAACTGACCTTGGCATTTCCCCTCTCCTCTAGGTAAGCTGTTCAACGCTTCTGAGCTCCCCTATTTGCACCTTCCCCAGCTCTGACACACTCTTGAGATGAATTCTGTGCACTCTTCTCTTCAAGTTATGTGTTCAAGGAGTGGCATATTGCATTGTCTATTTTTTTCACAGTAATTCCTAACCTTCCGTTATTCTTTTGCATGCTACCTAACCATTAAGCTGATATTTTAAGAATTACCCAAAATTATTCAAAAAACCTCTTTCATAATCAATAATAGCTAATTCAAAACCCACCAACACATACAGGAGTGTGAGGACTGTTTTTCCCTCAACACATTTATTTATGTCTATCAACACTGAGTTTCATCTGGCATTGTATTGTTCATTCATGGTATTTTCTGCAACTTTTTACACTCACGGCATCAGTGTCATTTCAAGACTCTGGAATAACTCACACAGTTTCCTCTCTAATTCATTGCTTTTTCCAGGTCAGTTACGAACATAGTAAATGCTACAAATCTTAGTTGCATGACTAGTAACAAAATCTGGTCAATAATACCCGTAACTTTCTGGGGGTTTTTAACCTGTTTATTTACAACAGATATCTAGATGACATTCATCTACAAATGCTTATTCTGTAACAGCTTGGATACTTTAGAAGCCTTCAGTGAAAGACTTTTTTCAAGCTTTTGGAAATATAAACACTACATCAAGCCGAGTATTGTTATTAATCTGCTCCTTCAAAGATCTCTAACAGAACAATACTTCATCTTCCTCTACAAAGACACACTGAGTTTTTCCTACTGAAATCACATTCATTCATAATGTTATCATTTTCCCATTTCATAAAAATAGGTCTTGGCTTAATATAAACTGCCAATGGTAGCACCTCTGAGGAAGGATGCAATTTCTTCCATCATTGGAATACCATGGTGAAAGCTCTATGATAAGCACACAGAATATAATCTGAATAATGTAACAAATAGAGCTTGTTCCTTGAAATAAAGTGAAATAGAAGGTGTAATGAAGAAGGTTCTTGATGCAGTACCTCTGGATTTTGTAATGCACTGCATAAAGCACTTAGTTCTGCAATGCAGCCCGTCCATGGGTTGCTAAAATGAAGTGATGAAGCACTGTCCAAGGTGCGGGTCATAGTCCCAACTTTTACAATATCACATTGAGCTTGCTTTGGGCTGTTCAGCAATACTTCCTCTACAGCCCTTGCATCTGCTGTGATTCACACAGCTCCATCTCTGTCAAACCAAATGCACCTAAATCACATTCTCATTATACAGGAAAATTTTACTCAATTCCTAGTCACTCATCATAACATGACGCACCCTAGATCAAGCTGCCAGATAAACCTGGACAACAAACTATCACACGAGCTTCTCCTAGTTAGTCATCAGTTTTCCCAGCACTTTGCCACAAGTAAAATTTGTCACTGCTGGTGTTACCATTTATCACAGAAACAATTCAGTCTTCCCTCCTAAAAAAGCTACTGTGCAGCTTCTCGTGTTACCATTTATGCATAATACCACTGTGTATTACACTATAACCTTCAGGCACTGTATAGCTTAGTAGCTGCACTAATGCATCATACTAGTTCACTTTAATCAATGCTTACAGTCCCTAAAGGAACAGAAGTATGGCTTCTTACTATGACAGACATTGTTTCACAGGGCTTGCAATACTTTTCTTTAAAAAAATAATATATATGTAGCTAAATGTTCCAGCCATTTCCTCTGAATAATTGCCCATGAGCAGATCCTAAAATAGGACCTGAGTACACTTAATTGTGTTCAGGACACTGGTCGAAGGAATGACAATAGTATGAAGAAATCACCACACAGCTCAGATCAATCATTACTTAATTTACAGAGCTTGGTGTTCGCCGCATACCATGTGCTGAGTAACAAGCGACTTCATTAAGCTAAAATGGATCTTCAGTAAAGCAACTATTTACAGAGCAGCTGCAGCCTTGTGTTCCTGACATGTGCACGTGGGTTGATTTTCAGATAACCCTTCCATTCTTCAACTTCTGTTCCTTGTCAAACTTACCCAAAAATGGGAAAGTGCTAGAAGAGGATTTTCCAAGGCACCTCTTCCAACTTCTACCATGAAAAATATATCCAAATCCTTTTTTCAGCAACTCTTCACTCCATAATAGTTAGTGCTGTCCTTGAAGAAAGGGTATTCAATACCCTCACTCCTCCAGTAATTAGAAACCCTATTTCCAGCTTTAATATTTCTTATCCTGTTTGTAGCTAGTTGTTTTTAACCAGCAGCTGAAACATAGAGCATCAGAACAAGGGTGATTTCTAATTGATGTTTTTCTTCCTGTTGAATCAAAGTTCAATTCGATACTTCTTGAAAAGTCTTAAAACCACAACAGCCTTTAGCTTCTGCTTTTGATCTCCCTGCAAAAGAGTCACTGCTACCGGATTCATTAAAAACAACTTGATGATTGCACCCTGCTCATGTTTTTTCGACACGCTGTACACACAGCGAGCTAACTTTAATTCTGCCATTCCTCCCATTGTGCAAACAGCTCTCTCTGCTGGGAATGTGCTAATCAGGCTCTGTAGGTCCAACTCACGCCATAAACACATGTCACAACAGCAGGCTGAATTTACCAATTTGCTTTCAATTCCTGCTGTTCTCTTCCTCCTCCAACTTCCAACTCCTGTTTCAATTTGAAACAAAACAAACAGGTTTTCCAGCAGGAACAGCTACGTTTTGTGGGAAAAAAACCCACACCAGTGACCAAACTCAAAAGGAAAAAAAAAAACAAAACCTAACTGAGCTGATTCTTTGCTAAGCATTCACTTTTTCCGTCTTTGCAACACTTGTATGAACCAAACGTTCCCGTGTTTTAGAAACTAGTCACTCCAAAAGCACCAATATCACCTTCCTCCTTCCTCCCACTAGGAAAGGTGTCAGCAGTTTATTGAAACACACCAACTTTTGCAATACTCTCGAGTTTCCAAACCTCAGTGGCAGTGCTTGGCCTCTAGGCCTTTCATTTTCTAGCTCTGGTGATTTTTAATTAGCACTGGCACATGCAGCTTATTCAACACCCTCCAACTGCCCTGTCTCCTTGCCCATCTGCTAAGCACAGGCTCTACCTCTACAGTTGCCGCAAAACCCTCTGCCAACTACAATCACTCAGTTTTTGTCAATATTCACACTGGATGCAGCACATCTCTCTTGATCATCACGGGGNTCATTACAACCTACAAATGTTCAAGGAAATACAAGCATAATGGTACGAAATGGTATTCAGTCAGGCATGCCCAAGGTTAACCACTACAAGTAATTCTCTTTTGAAAATCAATTGCATTAATGGGTGCACGGGGAAGTTGTTTTTAATTTGACAAACTACCACATATAACCTCACTGCTGGTCCATATCTATGGGACAATATTAAGTGCCTGGAGCAACCAAAACGTTTTGAGAATTTAGCGACAAAAGGAGCAAACCTAAGGATGTGGGACATCCAGACTTCCTGGGGATTCTGCTTCAGCCATGTTTTTGGGGATGGCCACGGGCAGTCTTCCTGCCACACTCCTCCCACAACAGCCACATCCCCATCACCTGCTTCCCAGATGGGTGACAGAAGCACCATGCTCCACCAGGATGACAGCCTCCTGCTTGCCCGGGCTTTCCCTGAATCTGTCAGGGGTTCACCTGAGGGTGGCATCCAGCCAGAAAAATATCAGCCCTTGAGGGTTCATGATGGACAAACCTCTAAATACCGGATAATTTTAAATAAACTTTGCCACTAGGCTTGTATTCATGTCACGTAGACTGTAGATCCTCTTCCAGAGAGAGAAGAGAGGTGCTCCCCACCTGGAAAGCTCCTGTACTGGGTATAAGTAGCAGCTCTTGGAGCGCAGGAGGCTGCCTGGGCCACCGGAACTGCCCCGTGCTGGTCACAGCCACTTCCAGCCGGCTCAGTAACAGCCCAAAGCCTCAGTCAAGGAGAGCAGGGGCAAGGGCCTGCCTATGGGAAGGGTGGATGTTTCCATACACTACAGAAAGTATAGCTGGAGTACAAAGGCTGAGAGACAGCACCACAGGTCGCAATTGTGTGAGTCTCCTGAAAAGGGTCTACCATCAATTCAATACTGAATTCTGCTAGGGATATAAACTAAACCTAAGGAACTTTTGCAGTGTCCTGCTCCTCTTAATAAAATAATAAAAGTAACCAGCATAATTCAGAAAAATATCTTGCCAGCAAATTAAACAATCTAGCCTCCCTCCACTGTGCTTTTGAAGCCAGTTTATTGTTGTCTTAAATTAGGCAAATGGTATCACATTTCACAGTAACACCTTCTCTGGCATTGCTTATCATTAACAAACATACGTACAGCTTACTGAGGATTCCTCTACTCTAGCCCACAGATCACAACATCCCCTGAAAAACAGGAGGTGTTTATGTAAAAAAGAACATCACGTATTTTCCATCATCTTTACGTCAACAAGAGTTTGGGTATCTTCTGCTTTCTGTATTGCAGACTTACCTGAACACTTTCCTCAGAGACACAAGTGGAAAAAAAAAAACCCAAAACCTAGTTCCTTAAAACAATAAATGGATTTGCATAATGACTTTATAAAATATTCTATATTCCTACCAAAGAACATGGGCAATCTATTGTCAACCATCTTAAAACAAACACACATAAGCACAAAGCATGATCAAATTTCTAAAGTTTACAAGCATGCTCCTATTTCTGCGTTTGCAGCTCATTAGTTCTCCTAGAGTTTGCCAGAGTTTGCAAACGTGGAGACTGATAGGGGAGGATTGACAGACATCTACAACAGCAACATTCACTTCCAGCATTTCAAAGACAACTGCAGTTTAGTAAGCACTTCAAAAGATACAACTTTGTTGCACAAGTAAATGAGTGACACATTTTCACTGTATAAGTTGAGGAAAGTAATGTCAAGCCAGAAGCATGAATATCTGAACTTTTCAAAGACTGTGTATATTTATTAGCAAAACTAAACCAGGGATGAATTACCCATATTGCAGAGAAATATAATGACAGGGGAAGCAAGATGTTAGCAACACATTTCAATTATTACAGAAAAGTTGAAGTATGTTTAAGTTTCTTCTGGGCAGAAAACTGAAACCTCAATGAGCATTTTGTTAAGAACTCTGTTGATTTTTCTGCCATTGTATACAAGGCTTAAACAAAAAAGTAAATAAATCCAGACTTTTCTAACAAGCGTACTCATAACTATCAACATTTAAAAGTTCATACAGGCCTCCTCTATCAGCTTCAAATGTATGCAGGTAAGTGTTACATATAGAAAATATAATAGATACAAATTTGTTGCAATAAATAGCATGACTTATGGAGTCAAGGTAAAAATTTAGAGTTCTTCAAAAGCACCAAGTCGGAAACTTTCTCCTGCCTGGAAAAAAAACCCATACCTTGATAAACGGCACTGTGTAGCCTTGCTGATACCTATCTCCTTAAGCTGAGGTCTGAGGCAAGTAGGTAGTACAGAAGGTACAACCCTTTCCATGCCTTTTTCATTTCCAGCTGAATTTGACAGTATGAAATCCAAATAAAATCCACCTCTGCTAGAAAATATAACTGGACTGCCAGCTCACTTCACAGACTAGAAGAGCCTGCTGATAGGAATTTATTCGGGTCATTTCATCCCAGCGCAATTGGCCCTATTTAGACAGAAAATTAATTTATTTAGAATCAGAAATAAGCCTTGATTTGACTACATTTACTTCTTTACATTAAAAATCCAGAAGTGTTAAAAGCATAGACAGACATTCACAGATAACACAACGCTAGAGACCCCTCAGGACTGGAAATCGCTCTGCCTATGTTCAGCCACACACCCCGCTGCTGAGCTGCTACCTGCCTGCAGGACAGTCACTTAACCTCCGTGCCCTTTATTCTCACCCGCTTTGAAAGTCCTACCTCCAAAGAGCTCACTCGTTCCTTCATGAGTGTACAAATGCCTGACAGGAAGGGAACCTGGTCTTGGCTGCAACCGAGTACTGACAGAAACTGAAAACAGAACTTGTCTGCAGTCACTGGAGTATACAGTACCGTAACATTAATGCTTTAATACCAACTGAAGTAATCAAGGAGTAAACCATATTACGGAAATTACATAATCAAACAGTAGCGAGTGAATTGTAACTATCTGAAATCCAAGTTTATTTACTACATGTTGCAGATTTTAACATGAATAAGCTTCAGTTACAAACCTCAAATATATCTTTGAGATACATTTGGAAAGGTTCATAATGCATTTAGTTCTCTACCTGTCAGTTCCTGAAAATGGAAGATAATAGTGTATGTCAATCATTTATTTAAATAAAGGTTTAGTCAATTTAGACAAAGCCTACCGATCTGGCAAGCAAGCCATCTTCTCTCCAGGCTGATCTGAAAGGGAACATTTCCATGAGTGGGGGTACGATTTTACAATTGCTGCCTACTTTGGCCATCTTTCCCTGCTGGACACTTCAGAATAGTAAAAGTCCAGGTGGGTTATGAACAACTTGTCCTGTAAAAGCCACCTTCATGTAACAGAACCAGACACTGGAAAGATGAACGACGGCTTTCTTACTGCAGTGGGCCTATTTTAACGGCCACCAAACTCTGGCCTCTCAGATACAGCCCTGACCCAACAGCCCGACTGTCACTCAGCTTCCTTACATTCAGAAAGCTGCGCAAGTATCACAGAGTAGTTTATTAGTGACAAAACAAAAACTCTGATAGCACAGCTGTGCCACAGCTAAGAGTCCAGAAACTTTAAACTCTAGCTTCCCTAAATACAATGCTCAATATGTTGTACTATAATTAATCGCCTCATCTGCTTACAAACGTCATACAACTATTTTTGCAACTCCACTCTCAAATCCAAGAAAAATAGATGTTCTGCACACACACAGATACTCTGCTTAGTATCTTTGAATCCACAAGCACAACAGACATGCCATCTGTATCAGTAGAGCTTTGAGTGCTAGATCTGCACATTCAGCCCAACCATTTCTCTGGTTTAAAGGTTCTTAACAGATGCTGCATATATACTTGCAAGTAGATAATCCCAAATTAACAATAAGGGTGCTTAGTAAAAACAGCAACTAAGTATCTCCCCCACAGAGCCTGCTCCAGAGCTCAGCCTGCCTTGCCTGCGGCAGGGCAGTAAGAAGCAAAAGCAAGATGGGCTCTCCTGCGAACAGGCCTCAGTGACTGGGCTCTGCACACATCTGGCGAGGCCACAGCATCACTAACAGCATACACAGAGAAAAATCAGGTTTGACCAAGGGACACTTTTATTTTATTCTAACCCCCAGAGGAGACACCCTCAACACATGATGAGAATAACAAGTAGTTCAGAGAACAGAGAAAGAATTGAGCTGTTTCTGGCATGTCCTTCCTTCAGCTTCTCTCTGGGGGTCAACAATCAGACACAGAGAGCCCAAAGCACAGGGGACTGCACATCTCTAGCTACACATCTGTGGTGTGGCTTGAGCAGGTCACTTATTCCCCAGTGCAGACAGACACTTATAGATAATTTTTTTCTGGAGAGTAACATCTGTGCTCCTAATAGTGATTCACGCCTGATTCTGCTCTTCATAATCCCACCGTGTTTTCTGGTCCTATTCTTTCTTCCAAGGCACATTATCCTGTATCCATGTTGCATTTTATGCCCTATGTGTGCTTTCCTCTGAGGAGGTGTTATGGGTATAAATGTACCTTAGCAAAGCAAACCTTTGAAACACATACCTTGAGAGTATCAGCATTCAGAGCAACACTAAATACAACACGCCTATGATATTCCTACTTCAGTCTCACCAATCACTCTGTAGTCTTGCAAAATGTCTGAGCTACAGCCTACTTCAGGCTAGGTCGAGAAGCCTAAAATCCTTACTGGATTACTGGATAGTCCATCAAGCAAGAGACATAGGCAGTGAACAAGAATCTTTCCCTGATAATACCACGCATTTCTTCCAAATTATTAACTTCATTTCAGTAGTTCCCCAGTTCACCTGCCTCAAGGGAATACTTATTTCCTGTACTTTGAATCAAGGATATTTATCTAACATTTTATATTACTGAACAAAAGCAAGTTGAAAAAAAAAACAGCAAACACCTCAAATTTTGCTCATCTGAGTTGCTGCTTTAGCAAAGAAAACAGAAACAGGTCAGAGTACCTCCTAAAAAATTACCATAGCTAAAATTGAATTCCTGGCCATGCTGTGAGCTATGCATGTGCTACAGACGTGGACTTTTATAAAGACAAGGTAGGAAGGGATGGATCTGTTACAGACAAGCGTCCTATCATCTATAGCAGCTCTCCAGACTTCAGCCCCTTGCTATAGTGTTAAAATATGTTAACAATAGGATAATGCACCCCCCCCTACTTTTAACATTCTTACTGTGTGTTAAAGATGCTCTCTCCTCTGAGCTTAATTTGTATATGCTTCACATATGGAAGACCTTTCTTCATAATGACAAAATAGAAAAGAAAACTTTTCCTGTACTGAGTCAAGTACCTTGGACAAAAAAAAAGGTACCATTTGCCAATATTACGTGTGCACATGCATACACACAGAGTCAGGCCTGAGTATACATAGTCATGGCTAAGCTTCCCTGAGAAACTAGATGAGCAGTTCAGGGCAGAGACATGCAGTCTTTAGGAACAGAGAAATTACCTGCAAAAATCTCTCTTGATGCTCTTACACCTTCATCACTCCTTGGAGAGAACAAGTCAGCAGTTAAAATTCCATATGTTATTTTCAGTAAATGTACAGTTGCTTTTGTTCTAGATTCCATCTCTTTGTGTTACTATGTCTTTACAGAGCCTTTGGGAAATTAAGAATCACCTTATAAAGAGAGCTCAAGGCCAGACTTGCAAGCACAGGGACTAGACTTCAGGCTAGACCCACTACAGCTATGAAATGAAATTTACCTAAACCTCCCTTCCTAACCCAGTATTCTTTTGTTACTTCTACCACTGTAAGTTAGGATGCACATTTCATATTTGTATAAAATACAATACGTAATTATATACACACAAGTTTAGAGCAGTGCCTCCTGAAAAAAAAAAAAAAAAAACAAACAAAAAAATAACAACACTCATGCCAAGCACAATTACATCTCCATCCTTTAGCACGGGTACTGTCACATAAACATAACCATACAAGGGATCAATATAATTACAAATGGCATTACTTGTATTAATGTAATTGTGCTGCCATAGCTGCAATTCTTACCTGTAACCCCATCAGAATCTGTGTTTGATCATTATTAAAGTCAAACTGTCAAAAAAAAAATTGACTAAAACACTAAATAAACCCTAAACCTGAACAAATTGTGCTAAACTGCTAAATGGATGCATAATCAGTGGAGTAATTAATGCTTTAATTTAGTACCTTCTATAGCGTTCTGGAAGAGGTCTGTGCAGTGGGATGAAACAAACTAAACCAGCATTTACAGTGATATTATTTCTGCTGAAAATGGAAGTTGTTTCAAACAGACTACAGGAATACAGGTAAGACTTACAGAAACATACTGTTGAAGAAAAAAAAAAAAGCAACCCAAAATATCATCAGGCAAACATGAAACCTGTAGAAGACAAAACTTAAGATGCAGTTATACTTACAGCAAAAGGTAAAGCAAAACTAGGGAGTGATCAGCATTTGACCTTCAAATTATGTTTGAAATGTAATGGAAATAGTCCCCAGGCTATCCCAGCTGGATACACAAAAGTGTCAAACTCACAGTAGGGGAGAGAGCTAAGCAGCTAGGTATTTAGATGATAGTCGGAGAGATTCGGATGCTTAAGAACTTGGTCTGCAACACCAAACGTTGCACTTTCGGTGCAATCACACAGCCCTGCAATACAGTAACAGACCATAAGCTTCCCAGTGAATTTGCAAGTCCTGCTCCATCTACATCTCTCTGAACCTGCCTGTAGCTTTACTTGGTTTAGCCATGACAGCAATTTCTCTAATGGACAGGGTTGCCTATGGCTAACCAGTTTTACTCCCGATTCGTGTGGTGCCAGAACAGTGTAGAGAGAGAAAGGCCTGGTGTGAGAGCAGAGGCCTTGTGGAGATGGAGGCTGTGGTATACAGGCTTGGAATGAGAGGTAGGGCACAGGCTTGGCACCAGAGACCCCACAGCTAGAAACAACTCACTAGTCATCAGTTTAAAAAATAAATACAGACCAATAGCTGGAAAAAACTAGTTTTAGGGGTAACAAAGTGAAGAAAGAAACATCACCTGACATATGCAAAGGGTACCATATATAATAAATTGGGATCTAACCCTGAGCTGTGGACCAGTGAAGAAAGAGGAAGGTTTAAAAATGTGTTAGCAAACATGTAAAAACAATCCCGAATGGATCCTAGAGGGAGGAAGGAAAGGAAAACAAAGCAACACAACAACATGAGCATCCTAGTCCTCCTGGCAAAGGATTCCACCACTCCAACACCAGTATGAATGCACCAATGTTGGGACAGCAAGGAGCTGCGGAAGGGGGAGCACACCCCCTGGGGAAAGGGGCAGAGACAGAGAAGTGCATGTATAAGTTTTAACTGCATTGTTGGTTTGGTTTTTTTTCCTGTAACACTTAGATCTGCACTGACAATGATTTGACTCTCAAGATTTCGATCATACTAACAAATTCTTCTGTTTACTTATAAGGTGGTGCTTCCTCTGTGCCCATAAAAAAGATTTTGAGCATTAGATAGATACTGCAACATTAGATAGAAACAGCTGAAGTTTTAGAAACTGACAAAGTAAAAGAACAAACCAAAACAAAATCCCTTTGCAACTGTTGTGCAACTTTCACTATTAAGCCAGGGCTGGTCATAGTATTTTCTTCTTTTCAGAAGGGTGTAATTGAAAGTGACTGTGATATCCTCCCTCTCTTCATGTCTTCCAACCATCCCTAAACAAATGTTGACAAAACCTTTTCTAAATTCCTTTCAGTTTGCTAGGAGGTTGGAGAAATTTTGTTGGAAAGGAAGATGAATATGTACAGCTTTGTCAAATGGCGAGATGGGAAAATACAAACAAAGCATATAAACAACAATAAAGAAACTTAAGCTGGCCCAAAGGTACAACTAGATGGGAGAAATGAGGATGGACAGCAAGCAGAGCTTCTTGACAAATGAAAAGCATTTGGCTCTCTCTCAAGGAAACTACTGCGATCTCTGTTCCTCAAGAGTTTCGAAATGAGAGAACCATCTTGCAATGGCAAGGAAACAAATTATCTGGTCTATTCTCTTCTGTTCCTGTTTTATATTTCTCTGAATCATTGCATCAAGACATTGAACTAATATCATGTGTGTTCACTTGAGGCAGGAAATTTTCTGCTTTGCTGCTGCATTACTTACAGCTTTCAACATAAATTCTAACTTGCCTGTACTTATGGGTGGGAGAACTGGGACCTGCTCCACATTAGCATTAGAAAATACTGAAACATTCTGTCTCCCACTGAAAGTGCTGTACTGTCACCACTTGACTGGTCACCACTCAACGAGTCACAAGCTGTATGTTTACAACTCAAGAAGTTTAGGCTTCAAAACGTATGCTGTATTTTACCTGTGTAAAATCCCACCCTGTTGCTCCAGAATCAAAGTGCCAGAAGGACCCTTGTGCTCAGTAAAGACAACAGCGGATGTTCCATTGACCACAAGTCCTAGAAAGATTTTGCGGTTCAGTTTCTACAAGTGATGTGTACAAATAAACTACTATTTTTAAGTAGTAAAAAGCCTCACCAACATGATAAGTCGTTTGTGGCACACAAGCACGGCCAGCACCTTTTGCCAGGGGTGAAATATGAAACAATACCTTTTTTAGAGTGCAACATTTATTCCCATCTACCCAGCACAACATGGGAATGGGCACAGCGCAACAGGCATACCCACGCCAGCACCAACCTAGATAACAGTTAACTGTCAAACTCAGCAGCACAAACTCCACAGCTAGCAACTGATGTTATCTATGCCAGTCCTGTATACATTTAGGACAAGCCCATGCCAAGGCTTTACAGCCACGTGCCTGTTACTAGTGTTCATTTGTGCTACCAGATTCAGTATACTGCTAGCAAATCTACTTGAATTACACAGCTGGCTTCACTTTGATGGACTGACATATTTTAGGATCCTTTCTTGTGTGTTTCTCAACCTTGCTGCCTGAGCCTGCATGATAACGGATTTTCAGGGAAGTGTAATAGTCAATGCCAGCTGAAATTACCCTATTGTTTAATCAAGAGGACTATAGTAGCTCCTTGGACAGGAAACTGTAATTTTAGATTTCTCTGTAGAAATCTTATCTCAGGAACCATATATTGGCATGGAAGATACGTCATTAAAGTAACCAAAACATGAAGGTCCAAATTAAAATTCAACCATGAGCTACATTCTCTGCTTACATGACCATTAACCAAGTTATAATCTGCTAATTCACACAGCTAATTCTGAACTCCCTGCTAAACAGTTAAAATGTCCTCTTTAGTGGAGGAGGATAAAGGAACAGTGGCATGGCAAAGAATTTAGGAGTTGGAAACAATTCAAAACTGTCGAGAGCCTCTCAACTCTATTTTTTTCCTTTAATACTTACAGGATCAGATTTTGTTTGAGAACTAAAACAAATATTCTTGATGAAATTTGAGGTAGTCGGTGAGATACATTAGGCCCCAAATTTAATAACCCAAAGCAATTAAAGAATTTTCCTAATTTGTGTTTATTAAAATCCGAATTCTTTCTGATGAGCCTAATTTAAAATCTTTATACTTGATATGCTTGAAAAAATAAATCAAGAAATATTGTAACAATTGTGGCAGATGTATCCACCCAAAAGGTTATTACTAATGAATCTATTGCAAAAGCAGTTTAACATCATTTACTGCCACCAGGACAAATATGATAGGTTTACAAATTAACACATTGGCTACTTAATGTTAACATCCATGTTCTGTCAGGTCCTCCTGTGACTAATCGAAATGTAGCTTTGATTGCTGTGACTAATAAATAATCCTGGTTAATAAAATTGTTTTATCTTGTAATTATGGCAGTGTGAACAGCATCTTAATTATAGCTGTTTCAGAGCCTCACCCATCAATCAGTGATGAGCAGCACTTCTAAAGGTTCACAAGTGGAAGAAAAAAGTCCCAGTGCCCACCCAATGGACTAAAATGGTCCATTGTCTCACCTCTCTCAGAAAGATGTGTTGAGCCTAGTGCCAAGCTCAGACTTACAGAGATGATCAGCAAAGCTTAGGAACACTTACTTCATTTCATAGAATGTATAACCGCGGTAATAAAACTGCATCAAATTTTGAAAGGTAATGTGCGCCCAGACCTGGCTTCCAGTTGTCCATGGTGGGAGCTACCATACCACATTTGTCAGGATGAACACAGCAATCTTTCCAAACAGTATTTGGAAAGAAAGAAAACAGTTACAGGGATACATAACTGGTAATCCAATTTGAGACTTTTAGCATGAGGGGTGCGACTGCAAGGCCATGTATTATGCTGGTTGCAGAGATATTGCACCCTGTCATATGATGTAACTGATCCAGACGCAGGCTCGACAGCTCAGCAACAGGCAACTTACTCATAACTGCATATTTCCACACATGAAGAAGGTCAGTCTTGGACCTGCTCTGTTAGCCAAGTAAATGACACAAAAACTACAGAATTCAAAGCTTTGGCAGACATCTGAACCCAGGATGAATGGTAGCAACAATCACTTCCTTCACTTGCCATCCAAAATAAGCATATTAGTGACATTGTGCTAGAATTTCTCAGTTTGAACTGATGCTGGGAAAGTCTCACAACCTATTAAGAAGTTAGCTGTGGGGGGAGGGAGGGATTACAATTACACGCAATTGTTCTGAAAATCCAAACTTACATGCATTGTTTTCCACTAATTGTAATAATCTTGGAATTCAGTGAAACTTTTATGTTCATAAAAAGGTAGTTACAGGCAAATAAACTGGCCCTTTTCCATATAACAACCAGCCAGTATCCTTCCTCTTTTATTATTGTGGCAAGCATGTTTCTTAAATCACACCGCTTAACATTGCAATGCAATAGCCAGCACGGCCTTCAGGCACCATTTCCTTCCGCTACCTTTAAGAGCTGGAAAAGAGGAAAGACGACCTCTCTCCCCAGTTTCCTCACCATACATAGGTGACTGAGTGTCGATCAGGCCAGTGCCAGCGTTGTACTTTATTGTTAGTTTTAAAACTGCTGCTGTTCCAGTGGTAATATTAAGTATTCTTCCACAGGATTGAACAGAATTTCTGATAGTAAAGATGATTAAAAGGGAGTCTCTGCTTCTGCAGAAAGCACGGACTGCAGGAACCGTCAACCTTTTAAGTTCTAAAGATCAGGATAGAATTACTATGCAAACCAATACACAGCACAAGCTCCTAAGCGTGAGGGCAATACAGAAGGCAAAACTACTTCATTACCTGCTTGTCAAAACTAGAAGCCGAGACAAAGAGACTGGAGATTCGAAGACACAGGCACAGGGACACTGACCTCAGCAGGAGCCTGAATGGCAGGAAAGAATCAAGACTGCGGAGAACTAAGGCTGGATGTGCAAACTGCTTCACTTTTATTATCATCCAAGGAGGAAAAGCAGAATGGAGGCAGCTAAAATAATGTATTGCGCTCCAGCAGGGTAGTGAAGGTCAAAGTCAGCAAGAGACAATGCATTCTAATGAATATTTCCTCAACTCCTGCAAGATTAGATTCAGCACATCTTTAAATCCCACCAATATATTAAATAGCTCCAAAAAAGAATCTGTCAGACATGCAAACTGTAGGAATATCTTATTTTGTCCTGGCAGAGCTCAAGTGCAAGTCTCAAAAAAAGTCATCGGACAGGTATTTATATTCAGAAAAAATAGTTATCCTATGCAACAGAAACCACCGTTGCAATGAAACAGAGTTAGCAGTCAACACTATTCCTTTAAGAAATAAAAAATTCATCAAATTTGTGTTGACACACAAGTAGAAAGTCTTCTGTTAATGATCAGACCCATTTATTTAAAAGCTAACATAGCTTGTGAGATGGAATAGATCCCTGTGCCAGTGGATTAGAAGGCCCATTCAATCTGAAATAGATGAAGGTTTATATACATTTATTCAATACATGTAGACCAGTACAAAATTCCCACTGTATAGACCAGTTCAGCAAAAAGGATAAAAGGGGGAACCTCAAGCTCAACTGCAACCATGTCTACCTTATAACTAACATTTTTCCTTGACACACAGTACACACCATTAATGGGAAGTTAATGGACTAAAGAATCTATAATGATAGCCAACTATCAGACACTCTTCTGAAAATACAAAAAAAAACAGGTTAAAGGAAGATATGTTAAATTAAATTAAAACTGAGACCACCTTACAGACACACCTTTGAACAACAAATGGCTCTGAATTAGCAAATGCTTCAGTATCTGAGTCATATGTGCAGTCACAGCTGGTCAACTGCTTACATTGCTTTTCTAAGGTCAGCGCTCAGCACCTTGCAAGACCAGACCCAGGGCAACTCCAGAGAGGTAGATTTACATAAAATTAATAGCGAAGAGCTTAAAACAGTGTCAAACAAGCATGCAATATAAAAAAGCCAAACCAAAACAACAAAAAAGCCCCCATAACCCCAGAGCCGTGAAAATGAATCCCAGCGTACTGTTTGTACTGCTATTGATTGCCTTTGCTCCATTTCACGTGGGGCAGGGTGACGTGGCGTGGAGCGGAGGGTGAGAAATGGGATACATGAGGTTAAATCAGCAGCTCTTTTCATACTGAACTGTTCTAATCTCATTTCTTTTAGTTTTTCTTTCTTTACTACAACACGGGTCTTCAGCTGTTAGTTCTTAGTTTAAAATCAGGCAGCCATGTCAGATAATTAACAGAAGGTCTACCTGAGGGCTTTCCTGGGCAATTTTCAGCTTGACTAACCTATAAAAAAATTATAGGGAAATATGTCTGTGGTACCTAAAAGTAATGGGTGTTTGTTCAGTTCAGCGCTACTTAATTACTTTTCCTTTAGTTCAAAGTAAAAAGGAAATCATTTATTCTTCAAAACATTTCATGAGCTAATTTAAAATAATTGACTTCAAAAGAAAATATGAAGAAGAAAAATGTGAAGTTCTTAGTACGTTAAAATGCGATAGGAGCAAAAAAACGCACCCCTCTTCTGCTTTATAGACATAGGATAGTTCCCCCTTTAAGTACGGTCCAGGAGTATAGTGAGTATAGAGTGAGTATATGCATCACACTTCAGGAAGCTACTACAAGAAACTAAATGGCATTACATTTTAAAAGGTTGATAGGTTTGTACTTACCGCGTAGTTGTTCGAGACAGCCGTCCTCACTGGATTCCCTTATATAGTTACTGACAGTCATAAAAGAGGCCTGAAATGGATTCAGGAAAATGACATACTTCTACAAACATGTATTTGGAGGTATTTGTAGAAGAGTTTCTTATTGTACAGGGAGCATAAGCACAAATCCAATGATACTAGTAGTCAAGTGTTTCTGCGTACGGCTATCTGTATCCTCATTTTAATCTTCATGGTTCGGAAATGATCAAGTGTAAGAAATTTATTGTTCACATATAATTTATTTTAAATATGCAAATTTCAGATTTTGGAGAGGTCAAACAGAACAAGAAACAAGTTCAGATACTTAAGCAGACTATTTAATTTAGGCACATCTGCAGGTTACTTCTGAAACCAGAGCTCAAGTCTCTGTAATAGAGTTTCCCTCTGTTCTGAACTAGAAGAAAGCAAGAGCTGTCACCTGGCGTGCCCACACTCCCACCCGAAACCATCTACCTTTGCTGCTGTCATGGGCAATCTCATTAGAATAGCAAAGACTAAGCAGGATGGAGGCCTAGAGTTCCTTTAAATCCAAAAAGCATATTTCCCCATTTCTACCACTTAATGCAGCAAATAAATTATATACATACTGACATTTGGCTTGTGTGCATTAAAAATTCATCTTTTTGTCTTCTGGTTTCTGAACCTTAAAAGGTCATATAGAGGAGAGGGCTTACAGTGAGCCATTGAGCACTACTCTGTTGGGGTTTTTTTTCATCTTTTATTGTTGACTAGGAGATACTGTTTTCAGACCATGGAATGAAACTACAGCTGCACTGGAAACAGGCATATATGTATATATGCACATCAGTGTAGTGAAAAGCGCTCAAAATGTAATTTTTAAAATGTGAATTGGCACAATATGAAGTTAGAATACAGGATTCCTTAACCCATATAGTGATAATTTTATTGCAAAGAAATATTTTATATAAAAGGCCTTCGAGATGATTTCAGAGTATTGTAAATGCTGCACCTCGCCCCATAAGGAACATGCTACATAGCAGCTACGAGTGACTCTGACTGACCAGAGGAGGAGGCAGAGTAATACAACCAAAAGCTAATATTAAGTAAATCCAGAAGAAACAGATGCCTACCAGGGATAAGATCTAGCCTTTAATTTGCAAGCTATGCTAACTTATCAGTCGCTCTAGTCTTGAAATATAATTTATGTCCCCAGAAGCAAAGCATTTGTGGTGCATACCAGGAAAACAAAAATACTATTTGTTATTCAAGCAGAATGACTGAGCTGAAATACCATCTGGACAGAGAGATGCCTCTGTCCAGACTCCATTTCCTAACAAATTCATTTTGCCCATTTGGTCAACATACTTCTCTTGTTTTCTGCAATATGAATGACCTAGTTTACCCGAAAAACATTTTCTCAAAGTGAATTTCCAAGTGAAACTAATCTGTGCAGAGAATATTTGCATGCTTTTCCAACAGAGGCAGAAAAAATTGCCATATCACAACTCCTGGATTCCCCACTACAGTACCGAATTCAGGGTTTGCCAGCAGCGTACGGAAAGATATTTACAGAATACATTTGAAGAGAAGGTGAAGAGAACCAAATAGCTCAGTTATATTCCTTAGGCAGAAAGAGGATTAATTGGTTTAATAAATTGCTGAGCTACCAACTTACACCTGATGCATAAGTGCTTCCTCTTTTCTTCACCAAGTACAAACCTGTATCTCTTCTGTAGAAGTGTTTTTTTCCTTGTCAGTGCAAATTCTGCAGTTATGGAGAATTAACAGGCTGGGCAAAGGCATTTGGAAAGAGAACAACAGCCAACTTCAGGCCATGGATAAGATCTTTACAGCTGTTATTTAGCTTTGGGCTTTCTGTTTAAAGAAAGTTATGCAAAGACTGTGCCCCCCCCTTGAGCCTACCCACAGGTTTTCAAGACTTACTTGAATAGCTCATTGGCATCTCAAAGATAACTTGGTTCCTGCGAGTTTTATCAAGACAGATCGAGTTTTATCAAGACAGATCGGTAGAGAGAGAAATCATGTAGGTGTTCAGACTAAAAAAAACCTTCCCAATGCAGAATTTAATGAAATAACTGGAAATAAAACTTTAAATTTGGAGGAAGCATCATAAAAGGCATCAGAACCAGTAGGTGTCAACCCCACAACACATCTTAAAGAAAAGTGGTCTTCAGGTATTTCTGCAAGCACAAGAACATATTTTTTCCTTCCTTATAGTTCCTCCCAACTGCACATCACTTCAAAAGGATCTGTAATGTTTACACATCTTACCTCTTTCCATTGCAGTGGCATCTAAAAGATGCTGAATTAATGATTTCACAAACAGAAATACTGAACACAAAAAGAGTATGCAGGCACAGCAGCGTCACAAGCACACTGCAGACATTCCTTAACCTCCTGCTTGAAACAACCACACTTGGTAGAGATTTGTGAAAACAAGGGTACAAAACGTGAAAAGGTTGAAGACAGTAGCCCCCTCTACACTGGTGAAGACCAAAGCCATCAGCATATGTGGAAAATAAAACTTTAAATGCCAGGTAGCAGGACTGATTTTAAAAAAAAAAAAAAAAAAAAAAAAAAAAAAAAACCAAAAAAAAAAAAAAACCAAAAACAAAAAAAAAACAACGAACGACAAAACAAACAAAACCCAAAACAAAACAAAAACAACTACCCTGGGTCAAATCTTTATGATTATTTCAGGTTTCATCTCAAGACAAGCCTGAGGAACAGCAGCAGACTGTGATGGTAGATCATATCTATTTTGGAACACATGCAGCAACCTTCCTCCTCCTGCCTCTTGCACCAAGGAAAACAAGGCTGTCAGTGAAATGGTTAATGCTAGGAAGCTCAGCCTGACCCCAGCCCTCATCTACCACTCCATAAGCCATCAAGGCAATCACAACCTTTGGGAAGTTAAACTGCTACTATGCAATACTTGACACACTGAAAACGTGACAAGAAAGGCGCTTATGGAAGCAAATTGATCTTACTCTCCTACTCAGCAAACACCTTAATGGTGATCAAAAAGGCAGTACATAAGTGGTTACATATAGCATTAGTTGCCTAAATGCTTTGAGGCATTTTTAAGTATTATCAAGTTCCTGGATGTAAAACTATGGGTACGTTTAGTCTGGTATTTGAGCAATCAAGAATTCCATTCATTACTGCTCTGATTCAATGACCTTACACACATAATCAATGGCTAAACTGATAAATGGGAAGACTTCTTAAAAATCTATTTCTTGAGTGCTGGAACTAAATGTTTTATTCTCGACAGCTGTAATTTATAATTTAGTGACAAGAACATTTGTTCCAGCTGTTCAGACCTATTTCACACAGCAGAGAGGGAGCATGCTGTATTTCCAAAGCCAGACACTACATTTGGATTGGGAACTGCTTGATTTATTTAGCATATCAAGTTATTAGCTAACTCAAAACAATCAGAAGACATTCTTAATGTTCATAATTAGAACACTCATCGTGGGAGCTCCGAGACTGGAATTCTTTAAAGCTTCAGGAATAATAAAGTGTCAGAAAAAAAGTAAAACAAACTAGTAGCTTTTAATGTTAGGGCATATTTTTTTCATGTGGCTAAGTAATTTCCTCCATTTAATTAGGATGACTCATGCCACCTATGCTCTATGCCAGTGTTTTAGCATTCAGTTCACATCTTACTGAATCTGATCATTCTAGGTCTAATAATCAACATTTCTAGTGTTTCTTATTTTCATTTCCACTTATAGCTATCAAAAACTGGCTAAATCTTTTCCTCAGAAAGCTTGGTCCTCAAAGTTGACATCTTTTTCTGAATCATTGGAGGGAGAAGGGTAATCTGTTATTTCCACTGAAGGCAGTTTTGAGCACTCAAGAAAAAATGGCTAGGCTTAATTTATCCAGAATCTCTTGCAATTCTTTTAGTTTCGCCAACAGAAAACAGTACTTTGCTTCAATGTACCAAAAATTTACCTTGTAATATCAAGTACCTGATCCATTTAATTTTATACATTAAAATATACATTAACATTTCACTAATATAATCTAGTTCATGATTAACTAAAATGTCCTTTCAAATATTTCAAGGTGTACGAATACTGTACTTGCTTACCCTTGTTCCTGTAACTCCCAAACAGCTTCTACATTATCCAGGGAAACTAACATTCTCAACGAGAAAAATAATTAGAAAGGAATAATTTGCACTGATTTACCTTTTAATATCTGTATTTCCATATTTGTGTCGTGCTTGCAAATGCAGCTATCGAATGAAATTGGTGTGTGCCAAAATTGAACCCACTTTTGTCCACTGCCTTTGGAAATTACTGTCAAGAGATTATTTTGCATATTTAAGAAATACACTGTGCAGTGATATGAATAAGCATTTCCAAGGCTATTAAAGATTTTTTAAAAGTTCTATGATGGGGGAAATAAATTAAAAGAAAAAAAAATAATCACTCTGCATTGGAAAGAAGCCCATTTTTAATCAACTGGAACTCAGAAAAAGCATACAACTATTCTCGGTATACAATTTATTATATTTTTTTTTACATTTTTATTTTTTTAACATTTCTTCATCTGAAATAGATGGCATAGTAACAGGAGAGCTGGAGTAAACAGACCTCAGCTCACATGTCACCTTCAGTGCAGCAAGAGAAGTCATGACCTTTGGTAGGGATCTGCACTCTTCATCTACACTCCTACATTCACAGCAGAAAAGTACACCAAAACCACCATTCTTTTTACAGAAAGAACTATCGTGGGGGTTTTATTAATATTAATCTTAAAGCTTGAAGTTTAACAGTTCTCAGTTTCTGTTCATGAGAGTTCAGCCAGGACTAATCAACTCTCCACATCTCAGGCCTCAAAACCTGAACCACTGATACAGGACCAACAGGCGTGATGCTGAGCATAGTAATAACTGAATGGGGGCTTTTGATGCTAAATCCCACATTTGTTCATGTTGAATTTCACCATACAGACAGTATCTTCAGTTGAAAATACCTGCAGAATTCCTCCTACTCTGGCTGAATTGGCAACACATACAGAGTCTCCCAGGAGGCTGTTACTCTGAAGGAAAGGAGTTTAAAAATAAGTTCAGGGTATGGCAAGGTGCTACAGGGTGACTAGATGCCTCCTGCCGAGAACAATAAAAGGAGTTTTTAGTGTCAACAGTAAGGAGCCACCTCTTCTCACAACAAAATGGCGGGTTTCCTTACCTCTCTCACATTAGGGACTCTGACCTACTTGAACTAACATAAAATGAGAACCCAAGCATACGCAGCAGATAAACACACCATTCCTAGCAACTTTCATGTGCAGACACGTACTCTCAACTATTCCCTTAACCTGTTTGGTCTGTACCTGTACCATCTTCTTACCTTTCATGTCTGAAAGTAACATGAAAAGACTCTTCAAAGAAAAATTTCAATACTTTCTGAGATTTTTCTTCTCCTCTACAGTTGTATATAAAGGGTCGGTATGTTCTTTGTCATTCAGTTGCTTGGAATGTAAAAGTGTAGCCGTTTGATAAAGGCTGGCAGTGACCCAGCTTTAGTTGCAGTTGTTTTAATATTGTAAAAACATATGGGACTCACTTTTATGTTTTGGCTTCTGTAGTCTTTTAGAATTATGCACAATATTTTGATTTTCAAAATACTGCTGAAACGAAAACACAACTCACTGCAAACCCAAACACACCATTCCCATTTCATTGCCTTGGGCTACATTTTCCTGCTTCTCTATCAGTGAGCCCCAGCGAGACTGCAGAAGCTCTGCCCTGGGGGGCTGGGATCCAGCTGTTCACACCTGGCGGTGAAGATGCTGTTCAGACCTTCCCCACTGTTCGACGCGCATGAAGCATCTCTGAATTAATAACAAAACAAATTTACTGCAAGAATCTTAGCACATGCTGCTTGCTCAGGATAAGCAGCTGTCAACTCTCAACCACTAGATTTCTGCCCCTGAATTAGCACTAAAAATGACGAGCTGACATACCGATGGGAGGCCAGTTCTGCTGTTAACAGTTGCAGCAGAGGTTTCCCAAACCACCTCCAGCCAAACCTAAGACAAGTATAGCAGGAGATACAAAGGTCCACACAGCCTACTATGCCGTCTCTAACAGTGGCGAAAAACACGTGACTAGGAAGGAACATAAGAATGTGTCACGCAAATAGTGACACTTACCCTGAACCAGTCTCTTGCCAGCTTAATTTAATGTGTCTCTCTCTGCTGAATTAGAGGGATCAATCTCTACCCGCTCGCTCCATGCCACATGACTTTACAGCCCTCTATCACCATTTCCCTCAGTAGTGTCCATGCTGAAGAGCCCTAGCCTCATTACTCATATATTTTACAGAGCCTTGCTGCCTTCTACACCGCTTCATTCAGTTTTAATGTTATTTGGAGCACAGTGGAGAGTAAAGGAATCCTAAGTGCCTACTGTAGTCAGGATGCAAAAGTTCTGTGCATTAATATTAGCATATAAAGTATTTAATGCCACTTCAATTTTGCTCTCTGTTATTGTCCTAACAACTCTAATATTTGACATACCTGTTGGATCACTCCTGAACACCGAGATGACATTTCTGGCATAATCCAAGGTCTTGCTCAAGAACCAGCTCAGAGCCCACCCAATTTTCTCTTGTTCTGATTCCCTCCTCCCCCACATACATCACTTTGTTTATCTATACCACATTTCTTTTGTATTTCACTGCCCAGTCACTCAGTCTCACTAGGTGCTTACAAAATTCTTCAGTCATCATTAACCCAGTAATTCCATTCTCCCTATAGCATAGACTAACAATTTTTGCTTGTATGTGTCTCAAGCTCATCAGCCTGTTGTTTCCCACATCACCTTTTTAGACAGTCATATCATATTTGCCATCTTTCAGTCCTCAGGTACCAGAGTGCGTTTATGCAACGCCACAGTTAGTCTTGCTATCTCATTCTTGAATTCCTACAGAAAGCTTGGGTTAATAACAAATTACTTAGCAACTTCTTCTATTTGATTCATAAATTCCCCTACCAACTCTTCAATTTGAAAGAGATTTTCTGATGAATTCTTCTTTAAGAAGTGTTCCAGCACAGGGAACTACCATTTCTTCACAATGAGCAACAGATGCAAAGAATGCATTTGTCATTTCTGAGCATCTACTAGCCCCAGAGATTTTCCTGGCAGACTCCCTGATGCTGATGTCTTTGAAGATGTATTTCATACTAGTTTTGATGCCTTTTGCAAGTGGTCTTCTCTTTTTTTCAGTCTGCCTTATTGCATTTCTACATTTAAATCTGTCAATTTTTATAATCCTTCATATTTTCCTCATTTAGATAAAGCTTTAAGCTTTTAGAGGACTCCCTCTTGCTTTCAACAGCAACCATCATGCTGCTATTAAGCGATGATGCTTCCTTTCTGCCCCTTCTGAAGTGTTTCTCAATAGGTGGGAAACATTGTTCTCTGCCTGCAGTACCGCATCCATGCCATCTGTAACTTTCAGCTTCCTTTTTAACAAGCTGGCATGAGTTATTTTGCCATTTCCACATACCTCTTCATGTTGAGCATGGCTACGGTAGATTATTTGGCTTCTCTTTCTCTTGCACAGATCCTGAAACTAATTATACTATTTCTGCTCTTGGACTGACATTCTGAACCAGTCTTGTGCACTATTCGGCACTAAGTCAAGGGTACCTTTTTTTTGCTCAGAAAAGTAGAACTTATGCTACTATGATAGGGATAAAAGTGAGAAGAGCTTTCACATAGCAATAGGGCAGCTCTGAATGCTGATACTACAGAAAGTGGGTACCTTAAACTATACAGGACAAACATAGCTTCCTGACTCCTGTGATCAAAGCAGGCTCACCTCCGCACATGTCCTACTCATCACCAGTTAGCAAGGACAGTTATATCGAGGGTGCCTGGGGTAAGTGTTTGCTGGTTTCTTCGCCAAGACATAAAGAATCAAAGAACCTATTAACCACTGTTTCTGTAAATTTTGTATGATGTTAATTTTACTGAAGTTAACAGTTATGCCAATTTTGAAGGTGCAAAAGTAAATTTTTAAACCCAGTATGCACTGCTAAGTTACTTCTTGGTGTGCTTCCCTCTTTCTTCATAGCCTGTGGCCTTGTTGCATCATACAGCGCAACAGTGTTTGCAACAAACAGTGCCTGTACAAATGGAAACCCATGAACATGATACTGTACTGACTCTTAAGATGCAATTTCTATTTCTGTCTCTGCCACAAACTTGCTATGTGACCTTGAGCAAGTCATCAGATCTCACTGACTCATATGAGTATCTCTGAAAAAGGGTACTGTAAAGCTTTAATATCTGCAGATGACTATTATACGCATAAATCCTCATCATCATTTTCATCACCATTTTCATCACTTGCTATTTCACTTTCATTCCAGATATGAAGCAGTATGCTCAGCGGAAATATACAAAATAGATACCCTTCCAGTGGAAAAAAAAAAGTGGACTATATTTGCTATGCCTCCAAGTTCTGCCAGACAAAGGTATCTTCCAAGTCAATGTAAATAAATGACACTCCACTGCAATGACTGGGGGGGGGGCGGTGTGCATCTGCTGAGGATGCAGTTCATTATGCTCACGACAATATTAGGCCACACAAAGTAAGGAAGAGACTGAAAACACCCTCTATTGTCAGGAACTTACAACTCAGACAATATGGGGAGGGCAGGAATAGGAATGAAGGAAATAACAGTGACTTTGCCGATTGTGCCTATTAGCCCCAGCTAGCTACCGGGCACACATCTTTTGAGACAGTCAGGCCAGCATTTGCTGCTCACTATGCCAAACTGCTTCCTGCAATCTTTTAATTCGGTAATTCGGTCTTTCCCCATACAAATTCCAAAAGGATTTTTTTTTTTTTTAACAATCTACATTCCATAGAAATAAGAACCAGCAGTTGCAAGCACTCGAGCTTCGTGTTTTCCAGGTCATCTTTATTTCATGTTACCAACCAGAGCACAAATCAAATGGAAGGCATAGAACGCTCTTCTCTGGAAAGGGTTCTGCGCTGGAAGCTGTGAGCAAACTGCTTCACAAATGGTAAAGCAAAAGTTCTGCTTCTAATCAGCAAAGCCAGGGCTAAGCTGTTGATGCCAAGGCTTGTTGTACACAACCGTAATTGCTGACAACATACTTAGCCAGAGTGATCACCTAACACTGAGGGAATTGGATTTTCTAGATAGCAAGAGATCAAAACATAAGCAAGAGCTCCATGCTGAATCATCACCTGTTATTACAATGAAAACAAAGCTCTAAATCTGTACGGCCTTACCCTCCATGCCACTCATACATCAATAATGAAAAGTAGTGCACTGAACACTGATATGTTTAATACCAGCTGGGGGAGGGAGGAACAGCAGGACACTTTGCCACTCAAATTCCTGTGCAGGAATTCTAGCGGTATTTCTATGGCCGTCACCCATCAGCTCCAGAAACTGTCAATCAGTACTGCGTTCCATACAAAGGCTCATAACAGAAAGAGATTCTGTCTTTGGTTGTGTTTCAAAGCTTCCCTGGCTGAACATGCGTTGTCTTTCTACCCACTGATTCACTGCTGTGATATCAACCTTCTCTGTTTGCTGAGACTGAATAAATCAAAATGAAAGTTCACACTCCTAAGCCCTCAATATATTTTTAAATTCCCTATGCAGTTCAGAAGGCTGTTCTTCCAATCAGTGACTTCACTGATCTCTCCTGACTCTACATACATGTAAGGAGATTAGAAGCAAGCATAAAATAATCTTTAATGGAAGATTTTGTATGGTAAGTAGGAGTCTTTAAACTTATTACAGGAATGAGAAAATATCCCTCTTCCAGTACTCAAATATTTACGCAGGTTAAATATTTATGCACATACAACCCTGGAGTTCTGCACTGGTTTACCCCATATACTCAGAATGTGTGGGAGTTCAGCAACACACTTTTGTCAAGGTCTTATGTTTTTGTGCCATATTTACCCATACAGAATCCACACGCCTCCTCTGGTATTCGTAATAAAACAACCCAAACATTTCATAGCCTGTAATATTGAAAGAAACAATTCTAGCCATGATTAATGTTACCATTACCTGAGAGCCACCAGATGGTGCTGTTAAAGACGGTATGTAAAGTTATTTCAAACTGATCACTTAATGAAATAATATTAAAAAAACTGCTCTTGAAATGCTGTTCTTTTAATTCCACGTTTATTAAACCAGCAAGGCTGCTACTGTGTCTTTCTTTTTAAGAAGGAGAAAAGTTAACAAGGAGGGCAATATAGCCCATTAAAGCAGAAAAATTTTCAGTCAGAGTCTCTAGGAGTTACATTGTGCATCAGCTAGTTTTTAGGCACCTGACCACAGAAAAGAAAGCATCGTGACCCTGAGAGACATACCTACACTCCTGACATGCTGCCTGGGCAGAGACAGCACACAGGCTGCTTCCAGCACAGCGCAAGGCATTCACGTAAAGGGCTATCTGGCATCAACATATTTCCTATGCATTGTCTTCACCTTGTTGAAAAAGAAAATGTTAAGAGCCAGTTTGAAACACAAAGTATATTCTTCCAACACCCTCATTCAAGGAGGAAACAAAATTTCTTTGCACCAAGAACCCGTAGCCCAGCTCTCTCTGGAAGGCAGGAAAGGAGATCCTTTCCTCACTCCTTTCAAAATAGCAGGTCTCAAGGAGGTTCCTCTCCTTGTGCGCAACACTGCAGTCCTCTGGGACGGGCAGTGGTGGTTCAGAACTCCCTGGGTCTGCGAGGTTGGGGAGGGGGGCAAGAATTTTAACCAAAAGTCATTTCTGAGAGTTTATAAATTACTCTGAAGTGACGACTGGGACCCATGTTTCTAACCTTTCAGGTATTTGCCCTCATTCCTTTTGTACATTTTGACGACTTATCCCCAAATCCTTCAATAAGGGAGGGTAGGGCATGCCTCCAGCCCAGACTTCTAGTAGTTCAGTGGCTTCAGCACTGGGCAGGACAAGAGGGGATATGAACTCACAGTCTCAGGTAGGAGAGGCAGTGGAATTCAGGTCCCTCTGCTTCCCTCAGCCAAATATAAAAGATAAAAAATACATGCAGAAGCAGGAGCCGCAACAAGGCTGTGAGTGGCCTCCTGCCAGCAGAGCTACTCACCCTACTGAGCTCCTCAGGGCACTAAGAGGGACCAGCAGCCAGCTTCCACAGCCCAGGCAGACTTGGGTGCAGCCCTTCAGGCCTGCCAAGGCTGGGCACCAGCACAGTTGCAGGTAGCTAAGATTTTCCATTTTTAAATCCCTTCTATAGGTTTGACAACAGCTACATAGACTTCTTCAGGCCAGCAATTTTAGACAACTAAATTCTAGCCAGATCTCATGTCAGCACTTATTTTGGGTTGTGTTTTTGTCACCTCAGAATCGAAAGCTTTGTATTAAAATACAGCATTTTCCAAAGCCTGGAATTCATTTGCCCTCACACAGTTACTTCAAACTGACTTCATTTCTACCTTTTTGCCCCCTTCACTAACAAAATAACAGATGTGAATATTTCATGAAAAACAACTAGGTCACCCCCTTTTGCACCAGCGTTATCAGATGACAAGCTGCTTCAGATGACTATAAGCTGTGTATGCGAACAGAAACAATTAGCAATCCCCATGCCAAAGAAATTTGAAGTGCATGGATACAAAATAAACACAAGATTGGGAAACTGCCTTTGTTAGTGTGATAAGTTTTAAAGTTATGTACGAGATGTAATCATCTCAGCTTCCAAACAGATTACATGAGATACAAAGTTATGCAGTAGTTTAGCCACAGAACCACACATTTGTTGCTGTTACGAGACCCAGAGAGGCCAGGTTAGCTAATACTCCAAGACATCTTCGACAGTTTACTCTGAGCCTTCTCTAAGCTGTGATGGGAAGCCTGCAAACAGCTCATGACTATATGTTCAAAAGCCTATATGTAGACTATAATGTATGTTGCTCACCAACTGAAATGCTTTACTGATTGTGTGAGATGTTATGTACTTGAATGAATTACAGACCTGGCTATTAACAGTTTAATAATGGTTCTGTGAATTAGCATTAAATTACAGTGAATGTTACAGAAGAGGTTCTAATATTTACACTAGTGCCTAATGAGTTCCCCATAATTAATATAATTGCACTGAGCCACAGAAATTAATATTCAACCAATTATTTTAAAGAGCTATCCAATCTATGTAGAGATTTTTTGAAGACACCTTTGCAATAATGACAAAGAGGATTTTATAAAAGCACAGGTCCTGATGCTGCCATGAGCTCTGCAGGGGTGAATTTCGTTGCAGGATCAAGGCTTGGGTCACTACTGAAATTTTAGAATAAATTAGTTTACCCAATTTCCTAAGCATTCATGTTTACTGCAGAAATATTGCAACACAAAGCAGAAAACATTAAGTTCTATGCTCCACCTTGAGCACGACTTCTAAGGTTGTAACAAGCATGACAGCTAAAACAGCCAGGGACAGGTGACACAGGTACATAAACAGTTTCCAGTGACAACTACAAAGATCCACCAGAAGCGGCGAAATACACTGCTTATAGTTCCAGGCAGTGTGTCTTCTAAGGCAAGAGGATTGAAAAAAAAAATAAAAATACTTTTCACCTGCAAGGAGTCTGCAACACTTTGTCCTAATTTCTGAGAGGCAGAGTTTTGGGAGACGCATAGATGCACAGCCCCTTTACAAGTCAGGTGTCTTCAGAACCCCTCTGGTGACACTGCAGGGATCATTCCTTGAGCAGCCATATTCAAACATGAGCCTAATGCCTTTTCCAAGTATTTTGTATTTGGAGATAGCTGACCCAGTTTTCTATGTTGTTTGTTTAGAAGCTGTTTCATCTTCAATCAAAAGACAAATAATTTTCTTTCCTCTCTTGCTATGTCATGTCTAAATATGCACTGCTCTGCTGTTTCATTTTTCAAGAGAAAAGTCTATATGAGAACTTCAGAGATACTATTCTTCCGGATAACTGATAGCACTAGGGGCAAAAGGTTAAGTATGTAAGTCTTATATATTAAAGGATAATTAATTTTGTTTCATCCTCAGCCATCTCTGCTATGTCTTCAGACACTAGATCCAGTTCTGCTTACACCAGAGATCAATTTAATATTTTAAATAGTGCTGGAGAAGACCAGCAGAGCACCATATCTCTTCCCCTCTGTCCCTTCCCCCAAAATCTACTGAGATCTATATTCAGAGTAAACAAAAAGGAAATAAAATTTCTCAGCCAGCCCACCCAGAATCACATTACAGTTTAAGAAAGCCTGCCTTATGGTGAAAGAGCAGATATGAAGACTTCAAGCTAACACTCTGACAGAAGAAAGCCTCAACTTGAAAGATACTTATACCATATCAGTAAAATACTGCCTCTGTTGCACCAAAGCTAATTATCACCTTTGTGAAAGGGACCCACCTACTAAAAGCACTGCTGGGATAGACTGTTCTCCCCTTTCCATGTGGCTCCAGCACAGCTCTGCAGCATTGCTGACAAGCACAAACACAAGAACCCAGGGAAAGGAGCACAGCAACTAATGATTTTTCAAAGCCAAAGGGCCCTTTGCTACCCAGCTCCTTTAAACTTGCTAGAAAATATTTCTCTGCTTGAGGCAGACAGTCCATCAGGAGCTTGGGAAGCGCTGGTCAGAGAAAGAGGTGGCAAAAATGCCAATTGTCCACTGATTGTACTTTATTGCCATTATCCTTTCCCCCTGACAACACCCCACCCCACACCCCCCCAAGTGTCTCATTCCTTCTAGTTCTTGTCCAGCAAATTCCTGGGATGACAGAGTCTAGCACAGCAAGTAGCCTGGAACTGGAAGTGGGAAAAGGAGGAAAAAAATTCCTAGAACAACAAGTGGGGAACGTGGGTAATTTCAGCTTCTCACAGCAAACAAATAACTTTTATTTCTTGTCAATTACCAGTAGCAAGTCCAAAACCTACATTAGCCATCCTAAACTACTCAAGGATGTCCTTCAGAAGTTTTGCTAGTTCTGCTATTGGTATTCTTTGCGCAGTAACATTTGATTTGCCTGCTGCAGCTACAAATGCTACATTATTCTGCTGCCACTGGTATCGAAGACATTGAGTCCTGCCGCACTGTTTGCCTTAATGATTTCCCATGACAGCGAATGTTCCACACCGTTTATCTGTCATGATAACTGTTTCCCAAACTCTTTCCGAGCATGTTTCTTCTTGTCAGTGAGCATTCCTTTATTCTTGTGCTGTAAGACAAGGTGAATAGAAACACTGGACTATTTTATGTGCCTCTCATTATTACTCAGGTGTGTACAAAAGACAGGCAAACCATTAAGCAAAACGTGAATCCGGGAGATGCTTGTAAAAATAGTCATTGTAAGACTATCTTTGTTGCAACCCTAGTGCTGCATGATATTTTAAAAATGGCATTAACAGCACTAAAACCAGCAGTTTGGCTAATAGTTAAAAGCTAATCAAAATGATAACATTAGACATTCTTAAAGTCATCCCACAGTTTACATTTGGATGTGGACACAGTCTGGAGGAGAAACTAGGCAGGAAATCCATTCTCTCGGGCCACTGAATAAGGTCCACAGTGTAGCTGTGTGTGAGACACAGGACACTTTGGTTGTAAAAAGCACCAATTTAGCACTCCATTCTACCTCAGACAAGGTCTGAAACAAAGCAGTGGGCATTAGCTGCATTAGGGAATACAAATGGATACGAGCATAGGTGTGCACCACACAATCCAACATTGCAGAGGTACACAAGTTTGCACCCCTAAATAGAGGAACAGAAGAAACAAAATTGTCCTAACTGCTGCACCTCACTCCATGCACACCCACCAGCAGCCTGGGTGGGCTCTCATACTGACAGCATGTCCTACAGAGCACAAGTAGCTGATGCATGATTGCTTCGATCAGAAATGATCACTTAAACCCAAAACTCAATCAACGCCTATTACCACCTGCAAAGATCAAAGTCGTACTGCTCTTTCTGCCCAGGTCCAAGTTTCTTCGGTGTAAGCATACACCTCAGCAAGTGTCGGAAATGATGGGAACGGGCTCAACTTGCTCCAGCTGCACTCTTACCCACATTTAGAGCATGAAAGGTAAATTCCCCTCATTGTAAATTCATTATGTCTAGTAAAGGTTAAACATATGCTGCAGACTAAGTTTATAAAGGCATAAAGTAGGATCTCCTCTCTCTAACCAGACAGTAACTTCCACAAAAACTTGCAGGAAGCTAATTATCTTTTAAGACCTTTACCTTTGTCACATTTGATTGATATCATCCAACAGTTCAAAATTACTAGGGAGATGGACAGAAGACATACAGAAGAGAAACATAAATCTGTTTCCATAGTGAAGTGCATTAAAAATAGAAGGAACATGACACTGATGTTTCTTTTCAGATATTGCCACAGGGATTCTTCATGACGCTGTATCCTGAAGCCCTAATCTCTAGTGAAATCTGACTATTTAAAAAGCAGTAGTAGGATCCTTCATAATTCTTTTGCTGGAGAAATTAATTGGACCAAACTTCTCTGCATATTCAGGACATGAGATGGGAAAAATCTCCCATTGGATGCTTGAAGATTTACTGTAGCTTAATTTACAGCTACAATAACCATATATGAATTGTCCGCATGCATGTATTGTTACAGTATAGCTTAACTGTCAAACTGAAGTATTACACTAGCTGTATTGTACCTCTTACATATTTGATATCCTGGTGAAAGGTAATACCTTCATATTCAGCTTTACTGCTACGTCACATGACTTTATTAAAAGTTGAACAATAAAATACTGCTTAGAGAAAGTCTATTCATGAAGAGGTGTTAGAAGCGTTAGGTTTTGGGTTGACAAGACACTTCCGTATACGTACATACTAATTGAATACATCATCGTTCATCAGTGAGGAGAGCAGGCTGAATTAAGAGCTAACTCTTGTGCAAATAAGCAGAATCCAACTCTGAAGCACCACGCAGTACACTGCATCAGCTATTTGCCCCTAGGGATAAAAGTCTAAAAACAGCCTCATGACTCAACGACTCCTCCGCATATTTAGAACAAACACTGACTCTCTGATGAGAATATCGAATATCTACAGTGATGGCAGACAGCCAAGCTCCACAGAGGAGCCACTGTCTATCAAGAAAGTGACTGTCAGATTGTAAGGAGCAATAAGGAGCATCCAGAAAAGTGCAAAGACCACACAGTCTTGAGAGTCTGCACAGGTATTTTTCAAATACTTTGGTCCAGATGTGCAGCAATGAAGGCGAGGTTGCTGTTTCCAACACACTTTACAGAAGTAGCAGCAAAGGCTTCTCAATGCTGTAGTCTGCGAACCAGTCTGGAAAACATTGAAAATTTTAAGTCTTTTCCTTTCCATGATAAAGGCAGTCATTTTTGTCTGTAAAAGTAAGCCTGTTTTGGCCACTGTCGGTTACTTAAAAGTATGAATGGCATTGGAATGCATTACCCAGGGCAGTGGTGGACTCACCATCCCTGGAGGTATTTAAGGGTCACGCATATATAGTGTTCAGGGACATGGTTTAGTGGTGGACTTGGCAGTGCTATGTTAATGATTGGACTTGATGATCTTACAGGTCTTTTCCAATCTAGGAGATTCTGTGAATTCTACTCCTTTATTTGTGTGTAGGAGTCAAGAAAAAAAGAAGAAATATCTTCAATTGAAGAGTCCAAGCAGAACAGCAAAGCCTCAGAAGACCCATTTCAGAGTGGCTATGGCAATCAACAGAAAAGCTATAGGACTGACAAGCTCAGTGGGAGCAATAAGCAGAAACACTTCTGAAAAAGGTCACCCTCTGCTTAAGTTTTAATCTTCTAATGTGAAGCATTTTGGTAAAGTGTGGGAGACATGCTGGCCAATGCTAAAGAGTGCAACTTAAAAAGATTGCTTCTGCTATCTGAGGTGGGCTTTTGCTTACTTTCATTAAAGTAGTAATTTGTCTGGCTGCTAGTTGACAAAGCATTGAGCATACTGAATATTAGAACCGAAAGCAACAACACATCTTTTTAGCTTAGTGAACACAGGTAATGGGAGAAAGATGTCAGTCTTCCTGCATCACCTCAGTGGTGGCGATTTTTTCTTTCAATCTCTTGCTGCAAATAGCCTGTACACATCCTCTGACAAACAGTGACAGACAAGCTGTTGACTTCATTCAAATCCTGGAACACTACCTAAATCAGCCAGATATAATTAGCTGACATTGTTTTAGAAATAAAGAAAAGGTTTCTGTGAAGGGCTTCTTCTAAGGAACAGCAGTGCAGAGAACCTATATTCAAAGTCTTTTCAAAGCTGTAATCTAGACTTTGCACTTAACAATGCCTTAGTTACCTAAGTAGTTTTGAAGGGCTTGTGTCTTTTTTTCAGATCTACAGGCAGATGTAGCCATAACAGCACCTGCATCCACATTGGGCTTCTGCCTCTTGCAGCTTCTTGTCCCGACATTACTACTGGCTTGAAAATAATCACTGCCAGAAAGCTCTACTGGCCAATGTGGACTTTGGTTTTGGAAAACCTGATGCTTATCACTTTCCACAATTAATAACATCTTTCATTAACATTACAAGATTTTCTTCCAGCTCATTGAAGAACAGTCGATAAAGGGTAGATACCAGCAGCAACCCAGTGGAATCATCCCACTTGAGCTGAATGGATGCTGTTGCATAGACACAGACAAGAGTGCTTGCTAAAAAGACCTGATTTATTGGTATCATTTGCATTGGGTAATGCTTATTTATAGAATCAAATCTCTTGAGCCAGATGGTCAGTTGATGTCCAGCTAGCGGTGGGTGTCTCCACTGCAAGTGTCCTTGCAAAGGTACCTTCAGCTGGATAAGACTCGCTGAACCATTCTGGAGAATTCTTACATCCCACTGGCTCACCTGCGTGACTACTCCAGCACAGGCATGATCCATATCTATTCATTACCTTAAGTTATGCACAAACCATCTCTTAACTTTCTTAATCATGAACAAGGACTGCTCTACAAGACCACTCCTACCAAGCAATTTTGTCTGAATATTTAAAGTTACCTCCATACAGTGGTCAACACCTTTGTCTACCACAGATGCCAACAGGGAGAACCCCCAGGAGCTCGTGGCTTCTTTGCCCAGGAAGCTAACCAGCACATCCCAGCATACAAGCAGTGTCTACCAGTTAGTCTGTGCACAGCAGGAGCCACCAGGGAGAGTCTCTGGGACTGTCTAAAAGTTCTCTCTGCAGAGTTCCCATCTGTTGCTTTGCTGTGAGGCTGGCTAGGAGTTCAGTCAACCACCCCATCTTCAGACATGTCCTCTCTGCAGAGATTAGCTCCAGAGTTCCTGGACTGTCCAGGGAACAACTGCTCATTAAGTGTGCTGGGTATTCATACAGACACAACCCTGATATTTACCTACATCAAAATTGCAGCAGGATAAACTTGAGTTTCATCCTTATACCATAGTTATAACCTACATATAACAGTCCATAGATTTTCACCACAGTATCCACTGTGTTATTTTAACAGCAGCCACTTGGTAATCCTTTTGATAAAAGATGTATACCATTCCATGGCATCCTCCTGATCCCTGCTGCACGTGCACCTGGAAATGGGCGCACACGGGAAAAGAACAGATATAAATAATTTTGAATTCTGTAGCCATTAGGCTGAGCGGCTGGAGCACTGTCAGGCACCCAGCTCCCCCTCCTCACTCTGACTCAAGCTGCCCAAGAATCTTTACAAATCCCTTTGTCACTTCCCAAACCATCTAAGTGTTGAACCAGAAAGCTAACAGTTTTTATGACAAAAACGTTTTTTCTGAACCTCCTATGGGAGTAATGAGCCTCTCCTATTATGAAGGGACAAGTCAGCTGAAAGAAGCAATAAAAGAACTAATGCCATTTGCTAAGATGGATTGCTATTATTTGCACTGTCCATCCACACATATTTGTCCAGAGCGTATTTTTAGTACTAGAAGCAATGTACTTACAGATCACAGAACAGCCAAACTGCCAGAAAACATGGACTGCCTTACCTTCATCACAATAAATCACAACAGGTTTTGGGACCCCCATAACTCAGAAGCCAAGGGTGACCTTGAGGGAGAAGTTGATTAAAACTGTCACACAAAGCCCAGTGTTATACTTCATAGCTAACGACACCAAGTTACCAACTGAACCATGCCTGCTTGTGTCTGCACTGTACAGTTCAGAGCTGAGATGTTGCTCCTAAATAATAACTGATAGAAGACTCAGCAGTCTGACCTGCTCCCTAAATTACAACCGCTTCACGTGAGGCTGTTAAAATAATACTGCTTCAAATAGGAATAGTAAGGAACTCGAAACCAATGGACAAGATTAAAAAGAAAAACCAAACGAAAAAAAACTGACCAAGAGAACAACCACACCCCAATCCAGTTTCCTTTCCCCTCCCACCACTTTACTTGACCATATACACCAGAAAACATAATCAACTATTAGCTGCAAAAGACTAAATCCTCACCTCATAACTCATTCATACAGAAGAAAAGGACCCAGAAGAGTTTTTATTAGTGTGTTCCGATAATTTTGCAAAAAACAAGCACTGGTATGCCAGCTCTGGGGATCCTGGTGAGACACTGAAAACTCAGTAGATGGAAAAGCATGAGAAGACCCAGCATTTCAGTACCAGGGGCCCTTGGTCCAAGAGCACTGAGCGTGGCAGCCCCGAGGGCTCCACCCAGGACTTGACCCTAAGCAGGAGGGCAAGGACTGGCAGCGTGCAGAGCAGGCAAGCCCTCCCCTGTGCCAGCCCTCCCTCCCAAGCTGCTACAGAGGAGCTGCCCCAAGGTCCTTCCCTTCAAGGCAGCTGGTGCAGTAGGGACTCAGAAGCTGCAACCCCAGGTCCTTTTCACCTAGGAGGAGGCAGAGCTTGTCAGGAGGAATACACCTGTATTCCTCCAGAAGTCAGGTACATTTAAGTAAAGGACTTCAACTTTGACAGTTTCACATTTTTCAAACAAAAACCTGTTAAAGCAGCATATCCCCATGTAGGCTGAGTTACTCTTTCATAAGTGTTTTCCCTGTGAACACCAAGTTCCATTAATTCATATTCCAAGACTTTACACCGTACAGAAAGTTTCTGAGGTTGGCCTTCCCAAAGGTAAGTATTTTTGCTGAAAGTTTTGATCCAAAACAGCTCAGTCATGTTTATGAAAGCCCAGCCTTGACAGAAGTACGCACTTTATTTTCATCACAGAGGAGGCATTTTTTGAACAATCTGGGATAAAGATTTAAAATATATATCTCATAAAGTTCTCACAAAAGACATGCTGAAAAATCCACAAGTAAAAACTGTGTATGATCCAGAAATAAGACACTGAAAAAGTGTATTCAACATTTTGTACAGTTTTGTTCCTAATGGTTTAGTGCCCATAAGAGCATCATCTTTCTTGTTTTCAATGAGATCGTACAAAGTTCAGGATCTTTTGAGGCATTTAACAAATAGGTCCTCTGCCCTCAAAAAGGCAAGAATGACTAGATTCATCCCACCCAGGTAAGACATCCAACTTCAACTATAATTGCCTGAACTACCTAAGCAGCCAAAAAAAGGCAGGCTTCTTCAAGCAGCAATTCAAATTTTGGTGATCGTTATCCTCTTTCTCAAACCTCCCCCACCCTGAAGGCAGCTATCCTTTTTATTTAGGTATTTCAGCTTGTGATGGGGGACAATGAATTCAGATCACAGCCTCCTGTTAACCTGCTGTGGCATTGCCCCACTTCTGAAGTGTCCAAAACATTTGAAAAAAAAAAAAAAAAAAAAAAAAAAAAAGAAGAGAAAGCAAAGAGACACTTGATAGAGGCCAGAAGTGACAGACAAAACCCTGGGACCACTCTTTCGTTCAATGCAAACAGCAGCAACAAGATCAAAACACTGTAATTAACACTTCCTTGTATTTTGCTTAAAAATATCGAAGAAATATTCTTACGTCACTACATTAAGAAAGTAAATAAGCCAACTTCTGACAGAGCACAGAAGTTGCTGAATTCTCCACTTAGTTTAACTTTCCTTTTCATAACTCATATATGCAGAGACACAAGACCACAGATCATCTACAGAATTATAGAATCAGATCATTTTGGTTGGAAGAGTCCAACCATCAACCTAACACTGCCAAGTCCACCACT
>VZSZ01002950.1:49038-71398 GCA_013398815.1 Ibidorhyncha struthersii | reverse complement strand
CATCTACAGGGCTTTTCGCGCCTTCTCACACTGTACAACACCGTTTTCAATATTTCATAGCGCACCCAGCTTTTACATGAGAGACAGACCCATCAATAAAGGTGAAGGGATGCCAAGTGCTCCTGCTCCGTTCCCTTTCAGCCACGTCATTTCAGCGTTATGAAAATGCCATCGAAGAGGAGCAGTAGTGTCTGCATTCACATAACACTAAACAACTTTTCAGTGTGGCAAGGTGCTGCTGTCACGTCTACTGCAGGAAGCAGGCAGCCCTCCAGAAGTCTCAGCCATGCCAGACAGGCTTCATTTTACTATTTTAAGTGCTCATCCCTATTCTGTCCACACCAGCTCACAAATCTCTCCCTACTTTGAATGCTGACACATTTTCATATGGCAAATCCTCCAAGCTCCAACAGGGAAATTAATCAAGAAAGCTGGCTTCCTGACCTTGGGACACTTCTTCTTCTTCTCTTTAACATAGTCATCTTCAGATTCAGACGCTTGCCGGAATTGCAGTGTTCCTGTGTTGACGTAAAACCCTCCATACTTTGTGGTAAGAGAAGCTGGAACAAACTCGTCGTACTGGAAGTAACAGAGAACAATCTATTGGCATGGTGAGCTTTCTTACCTTATCCTGTAGCTGTGCTGCTTGGCAAATGCTGTGGTACTCATGCTCCCCCAACAGCAGACGGGGCTGCCTTCAACCCCCCTCACCCCTGCCCCAGAACTCACCGGTTCAGAATTATCGATGAAGGAGTCTGATTCGTCGTATCCATACCCCATATCAATCAAGTCTTCAATACGGTCCTTTCTACGTCTCTTGCCACCCTGAACAATAAAAGTTTGACAGTGAGTTCATCTTTCTTTTCCAATTACCGTAGGAATGGCCCTGGTACAGGACATGACGGTGGCTGCAGTATAGAAAAGAGAACGGGATCTTTTTTGCTCCTAGCAGCAGCAGAATCAAACCAGTCTTAACTGGTTGACAGCTGAGCCCATTCTAAGGGATAACAAAATATAAAGAAGAAAAACATACATATTTTTCTCCAAATGTCCTAGGAAGATCCTCTGCTTCTTGTCTTTCCTTTTCACCATCATTAAAGGGATCAGCAGGGTCTTTTTTCTGTAGAAATAAGAGAGACAAAAACTTCAATATCAATCATGTAACACTGCCACCAAAACCCCATGCATTAATCCCGTCAGGACTAGAACATCCAGGCAGGAGCTCAGAAAAATTAAGCTTTAGTACAGTATTCTGAGAGTGTCTCTAGGCTTTGGGTGCTCTCTCAGCTAGTTCTGTACCTGTCTCTGCTTCTCCCAGCTCTCAAAACAAAACCAAAAGAAAGCCTGTACGAACGATGAACTGACTGCTAAACAGTTCTGAAGAGCAACGGTAAAAATGAGAATTCAATCAACTTTCTTTTCATAGAAAAACAACCATAATACAAAGTTTAGATGCTACACAAGTTTGTGCTACATTGTATCCTCAGAAATCCCTTTCAACAGGCAAACACAATTGTCAGGCAACACCTGGAAGTACACAGGAAGCGATGCCAAGCACTCTGGTGGAAATAGTCACATGCAGGAGAGCAGGGTCCCCCAAAAGATGCAGCCACATACTACAGAAGCATCCCTCCTTTTGACACTCTTTGGAAAAGAGCTGCTCACAGCTGCGAGCAAGCCAGGTACCAGGAATCACTTTAGATCGAGCAGTTCAGAACCAAACAAGCATTACCTCCCACACTCTGCCACCAACACATCACCTTTCTGACGTGAAATTGAAGCCAAGGCAAAGGGGTGCGACAGTGTGGCCTGACAACAACAGCCCCTGCCTGGATCCCAGTTCTCCTGCCTGCGGGACACCTCACCACCCTCCTTCCACCTCTCGGCACCTCACAGCTAAAACACAACCACCTCTCAAAGCAGTCTTAAAACAGCAACACCGAAAGAGCCTTTGAAATCTTTAGATACAACACACGTTCCTCACAGGCGACAAGGACACTTACCTTGTCCTCTGAAGAACCACCTATTACGCTCCCTTGACAACTCTCCAGAAGATCTGGGTAGAAAAATTCTGGACAACTTTTGTTATCTGGCTTGAAGAGATTGACTGTGATTCGAACAGTTTTTGCAGCCGGTTTGGAGTCCTGGGGCTGCTCTCCATCATCTTTCCAAGAACTTCCCAAGAAGCTGCTGCTCAGTGGACAGCGGAGAGTGGTGAACGAAACCCTGTGGGGCTCGGTCATGGCTATGGCCAAGTCTTACCAGTCTGCCCCAGCAGCAGATACAGATTTCACCAGCTGGTTATGCAGAACTGAGGACGTTAGCAGTAGAACAAGTTGTTTGAACCTGAAGTTTTCTTGGGAAATGACAAAGGCCCATGCTGCTAGTGCTCACTGCAATCACTAAAGAGAAAGAAAGAAGTCAATCCTCGAACCAGAAATCCCTCCAGCGTTGGCAGCCCCCCACGCTTTCACTTCTGCCCGCCCCCGGGTCTCTGTCTTCACCCCACACCGCTCTCAGAACCAGAAGAAGAACTTTCTTCAGGAAAGCAAACGACCCCATCAGACTTGCTGGGACACAGCCCAGGAGCCCCGGGCAGAAACACTAGGCTCTCCCTGCCTGCGGGAGAGCCACCCGGTCCCTGGCACCCGCGGAGGGCTGAGGGGAGCCCCAGCCGCCCTGAGGGGGAGCGGGTCACAGGGCTGAGGCGGGGGCGGGGCCCTGGTGCTGAAGAGAGACCGAGCCGGCCGCGGGGCTGAGAGGCGACCGGGGCCGGCCGCACTGAGGGGGAGTGCGGCCCCGGTTCCGCAGGGGGGAGGGCGGGAGACCGCGGGCCGGGCGAGGGCGGCCCCGCACTCACCGCCACCGCCGCCTGACTGACGACTGACGGAGGGATCGCTGCCTTCGCGCCGAAGCCGGGAGATGTCACAAAGGCGCGCGCCCCGCGCCATAGGACGCCGCCGCGGATCCACGTGACGAGGGCGGACCTATCGCCGCTGCCCTTCTCCGCCGCCCTCACACCTGCCGCGGGCCTCGCGCGGCGGCAGGGACAAGATGGTGGCGGTCGGGCGGGTTCGTCGGCAGTGCTCGGTTGCATCCCCCTCAGCACGCCAAAAGCCACCCAGGTGTCAGCCACCCCCCGCCCTCCCGCTCCCGGGGGAAAATAACCACTGGGAGAGATGGCGGGATGGCAGAGTTTATTATTAAAAAAAAGCAAATGGATGATTTACAGGGACAAACAGAATCTGTCACGTATTTAGAGCTGTAAACAGCTGTCTGGAGAAGGTCCTGAAGGCAGGAGGAGCTCTGGCTGTGGTAGTGGGGCAGCTGAGGAAAGCCCTGTCACCAGAGGGAGACCCTCTGTCCCCTCAGCGCTCATTCCTGTGTCACTGCTCAGCCCCACCACCCTCGGGGCTGGCCCAGAGAGAACTGCGCTCCACCCCAGCAGCTACAAAGCTGGGGATCCAGAGCGAGACAGGCTCTTAGGGCAAAACATCTCACCCTACACACAGGAAAGCGCTGGGGGACTTTGTTCCCTGGCTTTCACCATTCCCCATTCCACGGCAGGGTGCAGTGTTGCTCTTCCTGCCCTTACGCTCCAGCAAAGCTACACAGGGAGCTCAGACACGACACAGTTTGGAGGAGTTTGATGTTCCAGGCAGAGCTCACAGCAGGTTCAAGGTGGTGTCCAACTGTTCCAGAAACCCTCCCAGCAAGGAAGCTCCACCATCAGACAAGGAAGATCTCAAGACCTCCCAGAGCTCAGTGCCAGGACTCCGCAGCCTGCACTGTGCACGACAGAGGACTAAATAGCACTCCTAGTCCTTCCCGAGCCCCAAATCTACGCAAATCCATCCCCACCTCACTCCCCCCCTTCTAGTCTCATGGTTTGCAAAGGGCTGCTGTGCCAGTTGCCACGGAGCGAGACCAACCATGCTGGGTCAGGCCAGGAGCCGTGCAGCCAGCAGCAGAGACCCGCAGAGGACCAGAGCAGACCTGGAGAAGCCACTTCCCCTCTGCCAGCACCCAGAGCCAGAGAAACTGTGCGTTTAACAGCATTTGGCGACTTGTCTGTCCGTGGACTCGCTAATCACGTCTGAAGTTGGGTGAACTTGCACCAGCCCTGGCACACAGTACTCCCACCAAGGCAGAGCGAGCAGTTTGTCCTGTCCTTCATTCCTTATCTTGGAATGAGCTCTTACTCCACAGGGAAACTTTCCCCCTTATCCCATAGCAGCTGAATTCTTTAAAAGCGTTTGGTGAAAAACCTTACAGAAGCAGGCGAGTTATATCAACCGCATCACCTTGTAGTGACCAGAGCACCCACCCCAGCGCCAAGGAGCACACGTTTTCCTGTGCCAGGCAGGTCTGAGGACACGCAGGAACGGGCACAGAGCCCAGTTTTCACTTCAATAAATCACCTTGAGCTACTTGGGATTTAAGATGCCATGGCAAACAGAGGAACAATACCAACTACTTACTATAGCAGAGAGATTAAAAAGAAAAGAAACAGCTACTGCTGTAGGGAGCTGAACCGCAGAGTTGCATACAGAGATCTGCTCCCAGGACCTCGCCGCCCCCACACAGAACAGAAACCCCCACAGCACGCAACGCCGCAGCAAGATCCACAGTCAGCCCAAGCAGCTGCGATGAAATGGATGAAAGTGTCCCGTGCCCAGTCAGGAAGACATACTTCCCTCGGGCTGCCCTTCTCACGCGTAGATCCAGTGCTCGGCCGTGTCCTCCCAGCATGTCAGCTCCTCCGGGCGGAACCAGAGGGAGATCTCCTGCCGGGCAGTCTCAACGGAGTCACTGCCATGGATCACATTCCTGTGGGGGAAGAACTGGATCAGCCGGCACTAAGCAGAGAAAGGTGGGAGAGGGAAGCTGCAGTTTGGAAAGTTTCACCTCAACCACTTTAATTAAACCGACTCAGCCAGTGACTTCCTACAATATTCTTTCCCACCCCACAGCCCCACTCCTTCCAGCTCAGGGGCTGTTCATGGTTATGCTGAACAGGGCTTAGGTCACAGACACGCAGGAGCTGCCAGTTCCTAGCACTCCTATAATAAGGAATATTTGTTTGCTACCAGAAGAGCTACAAGTGGCTGTCTACCTGGGGTTTGCCTTGGTTTTATGTTAATAATTCAAATTTTGCCTCTGGATTTCCCCCCTTCCTTCTGTCAAAGTAGGTCCATTGATGCAGGTTTGGTATCAGACACCACGGAACAGAAACCTAATCCAGGAGGGTTCGATAAAAGCTGCATCTACCACAAGCTGGGCTGCAGCTATCTCAGGTCACAGCCTGGTGGATCTTCACCGGTGAAGAGCCCCAGAGCATGTATAGCTCCCACTTGGCTTTTGTTACAGACTCAGCTGCCCAGTGGAGTGTAGCTCTCCAGGTGCCCTGCTCCCCCAGGAAAGGACTGAGAGGGCTCTCCTCTCTTCCTCTTCACAGCCTGACAGTCCTGATTCCCCGGAGTAAAAGACAAGCAAACCCCACCTGCTTTCAGCAGAGAAGGCCTCAGGAGGCAGGAGAGACACAAAGCCAGGCTCTTCCCTTCTGGCAAAGCCAACTCCAGGAGGCAGAGGTCTGCACCTCCTGCCAGGGCTGCTCTGCAAGCTGTCAGAGGGAGACAGCTCTGATCTGAGCACAGAAGGGAAAAGCTCTGCTCTGCAGATGTAGAGTCCTGTGGGTCCAACAGGCCTTGCACAGGAATGCCTGGACAGGACGCAGAGAAATACTTGAGGGAACAAAAAGCCAAAGCTCTCACTTGCTGACTTCAACGCAGAAGTCTCCTCGGATGGTGCCAGGCCTGGATTCAGCTGGATTAGTCTCCCCAATCATTGTGCGCACTGTCTTGACCACATCCAGGCCTTGCCAGACCTATATGACAGCAAAACAAGAATCAGCTTCCACAACTCCCCCATGAGGTCATATTGTCTGTCCTCTGAATTCCCCACCTGATCCACCTGGGTGAGAGACAGGAAAGGGTCTCTCTTTAAATAGTCTTCAAAAGTTGATTTTGGAAAATAATCACAATTGTCTGTGATTTACCACACAAAACATCCCTGCAGTTCAGTACAGCTTTGACAGGCCCTCTAAGAGAGAGGCCACCTTGTTTCCATTGTGCCACAAGCCTGTGCCACTTATACTTTGCACTTACTTTTTGTTCCTGGGTTCAGGAGAACCTGACTAGTACTCACCATGGCCACCACAGGCCCAGAGCTCATGTATTTCACCAGCCGGCTGTAGAAGGGACGGTCACGAAGGGTGATGTAGTGCTCTTTCAGCAGGTCCTCCGAGGCCTGAGCACAAGAGCACAAACCTTAGTCTGCTGTGAGAAGGAGGGGGATTTGGGCAAGAGAGATCGAGTTAAAGCTGGATAGTGCCTGTTACAATTAAGCTCCCACACAGATACTCACTTACAGGAGTGAAACAGCTTTACTTTGCTGAGGCCTGAGCATCATGGAGGGAGGACCAACCCCTCCAGCTCTGGGGCTGACAAGCCTGGGCTGGCAACTCTGGAAAATGGGCTTTTAACTTCTCTGGGCCTTGTTGCCCACGCAGAAGGGCAGTACTTCATCCCCAGAGGGCTCCGGGAGCCTGGTTTTATAGAGGCCTCCATGGAGGAGATAAGTTTCCAGGTGAGAGGAGCAACACCAGCGAGTTTACAACAGCCATGTAGGAGAGCCCTGAAGCACAGACACAGCAAAGGGCTGCCACGCTCCCCACAGCAGGAATCACCCCTCCAGAAGCAGTTTAGGCACCTGGGTGCCAACGCCTTTCCAAGCTGCGAGGATTTGCTGCCCAAATGATACGAGCAGGCTGTACATGCCGGGAGGCGAGCAGGAACTCCCCCGGGATACACCAGCAGAGCCGGGGCCTCACTCCAGCCTGGGCCCCTCGGTACCAGGGGACCCCCCCCTCCCCTCCGCCCCGCTCACCTGCAGGAGCTTCAGCCCCACCAGCTGCAGGCCCTTCCTCTCGAACCGCCGGATGATCTCCCCGACCAGGTGCCGCTGGACCCCGTCCGGTTTGATGGCCACGAAGGTGCGCTCGCTGGCCCCGCTGAAGGCTGCAAGGAGAGGACGGAGGCGTGAGGTGAGGTTGTGGAGGGTGGAGGAGGCCAACCCAGGCCCCTCNAGGGGGACCCGGCCCGGTCCGGCCCGTACCGCTCTGGAAGAGGCCGGCGAAGAGGCCCAGCACCAGGCAGATCATGGCGGCGCCGCTCTCAAAGGGGCCGCGCTCCCGCCCCTCCTCGACACCCGCCCCCGGCGGAACGATCGTGCCGGGACCCGAGGAGCCGGCGGGGCCCTTTAAAGGACGGCGCTGCCCCCGTTCCCATGGTAACGGGCGGGGTCCAGCGCCGCCCGCCCGCCCGCTGGCCGGCCCTCGGTAACGGCTGGGCCCTGGCCCGTCTCCGGGTCGCAGCCCGAGCCCTGCGGCCCCGGTACGGTGGCGGCGATCGGCTGCCCTCCCGCGGCAGGCCCGGGCCGCCGGCTGAGGCGGCGGAGAACCCCCAGGGAGGCCGAACCCGCTGGGGCGGCCCCGGGGCGGGGAACACCCGCGGTCTGCCGGCTGTCCCCTCTGAGCCCTGGCTGCTCCCGGGCCGTCGGCCTGGCGCCCACACAGCCCCCTGGACGTTTATTAGGCTCTTTTGGCTTCCTTATCTCTGTCGTTGCTGTTGCGACTGCTGTGGTTAAGCTGCGGTGGGCAGCTGCTGTGGTGCCCACCTTGTTCCTGAGCATCATGGAGGGAGATGTGTGTGAGCCGACACAGGCAGGACGCAGGAACAACCACAAAACCACGGATGAAATGCAAAGAGTAGGTTTAATCTCGGTACCTCACAAACCGGGGGATCTCTGAAGCAGCAGGTGGGAACACAGGCACTGCGGAGCTTGGTCCTTGCTAGGGAGAGTCCTTGTTAGCGAGAGAGTGTCCGAACCTGCTGTTCTCGCTGGTACATCAGGGATTCAAGCAGGCATAGTTCTCCACTGCGCTTTGATCTTCTCCGACAGCAGGGCAGGAATCTCAGGTGTGTTCAGTAAGGTGGCTCCGAGTCCACCACAGGCCTGTGTTATCAAAGTGTGGATGTTCTGCTTGTCGAGCATGTAAGACTAAACAAGGATTAGTGTGATATATGTGTTTTCCAGCACCTCAGGTGCAAGCCACTTGAGCATCTTTGCAACCCTCCTCGCCGATCTTCTGTTACTGTCCCACAAAGACCAGCCCCTCCAGCTCTAGGGCTGACAGGCCCAGGCTGGCACCTCTGGAAAACAGGGTCTTAACTTCTCTGGGCCTTGTTGCCCACGCAGAAGGGCAGCACTTCATCCCCAGAGGGCTCCGGGAGCACATCTTCATAGAGCGTGTGTTTCTGATCTAGTTCTGGGGCGGCAAGCTCCCGGCTGTTAATTCGCTCGCGTCCTCAAGGGTCAACATGAAGAGATAAGAAGATATGTAGTTCTGATCACCACCACCTGCTTGGGCTGGGTGATGTTACCTGCTATCTGGAACTCGCTTCTTGGTTCAGCTCCAAGATAAGCCTTTGGAAATAGCAGCGCATGAAATACATTCTGCAGGTGCCTCACAGAGGGCTGGGTCTGCTTCCAGAGCTGCTCTGCCTGGTCAGGGAGGATGTTCAGGGCATCAGGATGCCGTAGGTCATGGCGCAGAGCTTCGCTGGCAGAAAATGAGGTGGCTTATTCTGCAGTGTGGGCCGCCAGCTTGTCCCGGGGATCCTGGCTCTTTACCGGCACACGCAAGTGCCGCTGCTGATCCTCTGACACATCTGACTGCCCAGAGCATGTTTCTAATCCCCTATCCTGGGGTGAGCAGGGCTGCCAGCCCATTACTTGCCCTGCAGCTTGCCTGGGCAGCCCTGCATCGCTGGGTGGGTTTCCCTGTCAGGGGCAGAGTGGCCGGTGTGACAAATGTGATGCCACGTCCTGGGCCCCAGTGGTTTCAATCCAAGTGTGCACCTCATCACCGCACACATGCAATTAGAGCCGTAAGCATTATATCTTGAATTGCTCTGTTTGTTAGCATGTATCATACACTACTTTTTTGCTAATTAGATTATCCTTATGGTAAGCGTTCACTCCACTGCTAATTGCTAGCAGCAAGATTTGTTTAACTAAACATGTTTTTTAAGGATACGTGGTTTGTATCCTTAAACGTTCTGTTTAGAGACTTGTTGGTCTGCTCACTCTCCTCCATGCAGATCTTGGGCAGGTTTTGTTGGTTCTCTGGATGGCAGGGATCCAGCTGCTTTATACAACATGGTTTTCAGTAACTTATTACCACATTTGCACCAATGAAATAATTAGGAGTTATATTTTGGGGGCTCATAGCATGGCTTTACCCAAGAAAGATTGTCCCTGTTTGCTCCAACACAGCCCTGTTGTGCTTATTATTTTGCCAGTAGAAAAGTCTTTGTGGGATAAATACTGTTGTGTTGTGGACTTTGGTGTGAAGTTGTGGGTACAGCCGGTGCTCAGGCGATGGCAGAGGTCCCAGAAGTGTATTTTCACAGCCTTTCTCCAGGTGAGCGATCCCGTTTGAGTGGGGTCAGCCTGCTGAAGCAGGCTGGCAGGTGGAATGCACAGTCTGCCAAGAGAAAATAGGGTGTGATTTTTCACTTTAAAAACTCCACTGCAGCAATTATATCAGCACCCGATGAGTCCGCAGAGTTTCTCTCTGTCCCTCGGTTTCACATTCCCCTCTGCCTCGGTGCTAAGCAGTTTAGTTCTTGCTCACCTCTTTCTTCTGCCCTAATCCCTGCCAAGATCTCAACCCTGCTGCTGCCTTTCTAAACCATCCTCTTCACCCCTCGCCTCACTGCACCAGCCAGAAGCTTTTCCCCTCCTCTTCCCGGGTGCCGGCAGAGGGAGCGCAGGCAGCGCTGCCTGCTTCATGCCTGCAGCATCCAGCCCTGCACCCTAACGTCCCTTCTGCCCTGGGGAGCAGCTTGGGGCTGGGCCAGGCAGTCCCATTGGCAAAGCTCCCTCATAAAACAAAGCGTTGATATTTTTAACGTGGACAAGCAGCGTGTTCTTAACCCTCCCCTTGCATTCTTAGAAGTAGTTGTGCTATTTTGTCAAAACATCTCAAATAAATTCAGTCTAGAGCAGATATCTGTCAAACAAAACAGTCCAAACATGTGGTTTGAGGTTACAGCCAGCTGTAAGGAAGGTGCCCAATGGATTGCGTCAACTCGCAGTAGCTACAACTGACAGTGTGTGCAGAGCCAATGATAAAGAGCGTGTTCTCGGTGGGCTCCGGGGTGACATCCACCTGGGTGTCCCACTCTGCTGGAGCAGTGGTGTGCACAGGAGCGATGGGAATGGGGCTGAAGCGAGCGTGGAGGGAGCTGTATCGGGGATGTGCATGGGTGGTGGCAGCCTGCTTCCCAGCCTGTTGGCTAATTTCAGTCTTCTTTCACACACAGAGAGAGAGATTTCAAAAATAATTAAGTTTCTACAAATTTAATAAAATTAGATCTTGAGGGAATAGGAGAGCCAGAGTTGAAAGTTGGCCTTTAATAACCTAGAATGTGTTAGCTGATTTTTAGAGTCGTTGTGGCAAATTGCTTGTCGCTGTCCAGGTACTTGGCTGGGGTGAAGAACGACAATTTTATAGGTGCCTGCAAAGATGGGCAATGATGAAGTTAATAACTCAGTTAGCGATCCAGCCAGCAAGCGCGTGCACTGTGGGAAGCCAGACTTCGCACACGTGCCGAATTTTCATCTTGCACTTGCATTTTTGTTGTCATTTATTAATGCTGATGAAATATCTCTTTTTCTCATGTCAGGATTGTTCTGTCCTTCTCCACAGGTCTCCTCAAAGTTCCTGGCTCAGACGCTTGGGTGAATGTTTTAAGTTCCTTGGACTGCAAATATTCTTTTGAGCCACAGGCAATTCCCTGCAGCAAAACCTGGAGGAACAACATGCCAAACACTCCATCCACTCCAGTGAGTCCTCCTCATCTTCTCTGTACATGTAAACCAGCAACTGGTGTGCTACGGGGAGAAAGTTTTGACTTGCTAGGCTGGGCATTGGAGTCGTCAGCCTCAAAAATGCTGATTACTGGTGATCAGTTAGCTTAGGGAATGGAGCTGGGTCTGGTTCTCACCCAGATTATTCCAAAGCCGATCTCTTTTAAACATTTGTGTCTCATTGTTTTAGGCAGGTGCGCACCTAGGCTGAGCCTGGGGAACCTGCAGTAAGCAAGAATGAGACCACTACGAGTCATTGATAAAGAGGTTTCACTTGGGTATTCAGCAGCGATTCCAGCCCAGATGCTGTGCATGGAATGCTGCCATGGGCAACAGCTGCACATCTGGGAGAAGCCGGGCAAATTTGCTGCAGGGCCCATCGTTTGGAAAGCCCAGTGATTGCTTCTAGAAGCCCCTCACTGGGAACCTGAGAGGGCAAGCACCTTCTGGGACCAAACATTTCAGTTTGGTTTTGGAAGGTTCTGTGTAAAACGGTATCCGCGTGGCAGTGGAGGCTGAGGTAGGCTGTTCTTGTGCTCACCCCCACTACAGGAATTTCAGGCGGAGGCAGAACTCTATTTCTGCTGTTGCTGGATAAAACATTGCAGATACTGTGATCATATAATAGACTACAGATAACATAGGTGCAGATAACGTTGTCATCTAACAGTGTGCAGTGCAGAGAAAGCTATTTTGTGTCCTTTCGTCTTAGCAACTTCCGCAGTTGTCACTGCCTTCCTCACCAGGGTGTTTTTGCACCTTCAGTGATCTGCTCTTTTGGGGAGGACTTTTACCTTTCAGTTCAGCCATGGTGGTTCACCAGTGTAGTATTGACATAGCCTTGCGAGTGTTAGAGCCAGTAGAAGCAGTGGAACACTGGCAGATGTGGCATGTGGTGTGTGCCCAAAGGCAACACTCTCGGCTGCAGCCTGAGGCTGGCTCCTGCCCGTTCCCACCGATGACGTGCACCTTGGAAGGCCCCACTGTCCTGCTGGAGATGGGGAGGGCTGTTTTGGAGAGGAGGGCTGCTACAGATTTGGATGTGATTTGTCTTCCTTCAGAGTTTTGTCAGTTTGCCATCAGCTTGACCTGAACCAGGTGTTGCCTTTGGCCAGTCTGGAGGGCTTCTCAACCAAAACCTACAGCCTGGCCGTCCTTGGGCTGAATGCCTACAGGTGGTACATGCCAAGTGAGCGACGGTGCCAGGGAAGCTCACAGCAGGTGGAGATCAACGTGTCTGCAGGGGGCACACATTCAGGGCTGAGCTGCTGATGCTTGGTGCCAGCACGGTGGCTGTGAATCACAAAGTCCGTGTTCATGGGGGCCGGGACTTGGGTTTGGCAGTCTTGAGGGTGTACTTTGTGCGTGTGTTTACAGCAGCCTCTGAGGATCTTGTAGCCAGAAGGGGTTCACAGGTAAGGCTTCTCTCTGTACCCCAGGCGGAGGGCCGCAGTGATACGGAGGAGCTGAGGGAATTGCTGTTGCTGACTTGCTCTGCTCTTCAGTGCCTTGAGAGATGTTCAATGCCTGGAGCCCTTTTCTTGTCCCCTAAATGTCCCATTTGTGTGCTGCTCCCAGTGCCTGGGTCCTTCCTGTCCATGTACATGCACAGCAGAGGAACCTCTGCCATGGTGATGGCGTGATCTCTTCCAGAGTTCCCCGCATAGTCGCAGCTACAGGAGCTCCGTCTGTCCTGTCCTGTCTGGAGTATTTCCCAGGGAGACCTCTTGTCTCGCCACCTCCTGGGCTCTTTCTCACTTAAGCCTGTGAGGACAAACTTTGCCAAGTGTATTATGTATAAAGAAGTCAGCTGTGGCCTGTTGAGTTCTGCCACCAGAGGAACTGAGTGGCTCTCCCCTTGGTTTTGGGTCTCCTCTCCCTCGTAGGGAGCTGCTGCGAGCTGGGGGGCAGGTGGCCTGGAGCAAACTCGACACCTTTGTCTCCAGCTTCAAGTGAGATTTGGAGGTAGCAGATGTGGGTGGGTTAAGTCTGGCCTTTTCCTCTTGATCAGAGAGCAGCCCTGAGGTGGCAGTATGTAGAGTTTGTGTGTGAGCTGTGTGTCTTGCTTGTAGGTGTAACCAGGAGCGGGGCAGGCAGCTGGCACTGAGCCCTGGAAAGCAGAATCCCAGCTCCCAGCCTGGCCCAGAGCTGGTTCTGACTCAGGAGGAGATACTGGAGGTAAAACTTCTTGCGGTCCTTGCAGTTTTATGTTACTTGGGGTTGAGCTGTGCAGAAAAGGCTCCCACTGGTGAGCTCTTGTGGGTAAGGAATGCTTTGCCAGGGGAGGTGTTGGCTGGCTTGGATTGGCCCGCATCCCCATGCGTCTTCCTTTGCCATGGCTGGCAATGGGATTGAAGAGGGACTGCTGACTTTGAGGCACAGTTTGGAGCCTCTTGTTCTTAAGACCCTTGTATCTGATCCAGCCTCCCCTCCCCAACCCCACCAAGAACTGCCCGCTTAGCTGTGAAAGGAGCGTTTGGTTCTCGCTCGGCTCTCTGCCTTACAGAGCCTGTGTCCCACAGCAGAGCAGCAATGCTCCTTGTGATGCCACAGCAGTCACAAACTAGGTCAAATACCATCTAAACCTTTGCTTGATATCCCTTGAACTAATTTCCTGCCCTGCCTGAGTATGCCCCAAAGGGGGTTATGACTCGCTGGCTTAATGGGAGCTAAGAAGGATGAGCAGGCTTTACTGTGGTGCTGTGTAAACAGAGCTAATGCAGGCAGCCCAGCCTCCCTCCCCTTCCAGCCCCAGCCCAGCTTCACCCTGCCGAGGGATGTGTCCTACCGTTATGCTCTCCTTGCTGCTCTCGCTGGGTGCCTTTGGTGACCAGGGCTGACACCAGCGATACTGGCTGAGGATCGAGGAGGGTGAGAGCCTCGGGCTCATGGTTGGCCCACCTGAGCCTGTTTTTGTCCCGTTGGTTGGCGTGTTACATGTTTCACCTCTTGTTGCTTGTCCTCCAAGCACTGGTGGTGCTGCAGCTGCGGGCTTACATCAAAGTGCTGTTCCTAGACACATGGCAGGAATTTGGCCAGCATGTCTCTGCGCTGACAAAGGCCATAGCAAAACACCCGTACAAGTGAGTCGTGTCACTGGACTCGGTCACATCCCAAGCCCAGAGCTTTGGGAAACCTCAGTGGAAGTTACAGGAACATCCTGGGAACAGGATCCTGGGCTGCATCCCCAGCAGCGTGGCCAGCAGGGCGAGGGAGGGGATTGTGCCCCTCTGCTGCGCTCTGGGGAGACCCCACCTGGAGCACTGCATCCAGCTCTGGAGTCCTCAGCACAAGAAGGACACGGAGCTGTTGGAGCGGGGCCAGAGGAGGCCCCGGAGATGCTGTGAGGGCTGGAGGCCCTCTGCTGGGAGGACAGGCTGAGGGAGTTGGGGGTGTTCAGCCTGGAGAAGAGAAGGCTCCGGGGAGACCTTAGAGCCCCTTCCAGTGCCTAAAGGGGCTCCAGAAGAGCTGGGGAGGGACTCTTGGTCACAGAGGGGAGCCATAGGATGAGGGGGAACAGTTTTAAACTGAAAGAGGGGAGATTTAGGTTAGATATTAGGAAGAATTTCTTTCCTGTGAGAGTGGTGAGCCCCTGGCACAGGTTGCCCAGAGAAGCTGTGGCTGCCCCATCCCTGGAGGTGTTCAAGGCCAGGTTGGACGGGGCTTGGAGCAACCTGGGCTGGTGGGGGGTGTCCCTGCCCATGGCAGGAGGGGGAAACTGGATGATCTTCAAGATCCCTTCCAACCCAAACCATTCTGTGATTCTATTTATCTGTGGTGCCAGTCTGTCCTTGATGCCGTCAGTGTAAGGGCCTGGACTAGATGTGTCTCAAGACAATTTTCGGTCTGTGCTGCTGAAAATCCTCTGTTCTCATGGTGAATGTAGTGGTGATTCAGCACTAGGAAAGGAGCGAAAATGATGGCCTTAGGAAAACCTTTTCAGTGAGGTGTTCTGGAGGTTTCCAGGGAAGGAAAGAAAATCATGAGGGGAGGGAAAAATATTAGTCCTGGGCGGAAAGAGGTTTTAGAAGGAAGCCCACTGCTTAACGCTAGGCTGCAGCGTCTGGGGTCTGCAGGCCTGTGCTTAGTGCACACACCGTCCCCAAGTCTTGCTCTCAGCAGTCTGTCTTTCTGCAGGAGGCAGCTGGAGTCACAGGAGTTAACTTTCTGCGCTGCCGGGGCATGGGCCAGCAGGGTGGAGAAGGAAGGCACAGGACTCTGTCGGTAGTGGAAGAGACAACTCCAGCAGTTTAACTGAGTCAGCCCTGCGACAGCAGTAGCTGTAGCAGAAGCACATCCCTCCCCAAGCCTCCTGTCACAGGTAAGCCTGCAAACCCCTCTGTGTCCTGTGAAAAGCCTGGAGGATGAAGGCAGGGAGGGGTACCACGTGCTTCCTCGCTTAAAGGTCTTTGTTGATGCAGCAAACAAGAGTGTGAAATCAGCTCTCCAGAACGGCAAGGCTTGTCTCCAGATGGGCGTGTGACTTGAACTGTAGCTTTTTGTTTCAGCAGTCACTGCTGACCCTCCTGTTAGCGCCCCCAGGCCTCTCTCTGCCATCTCACCTCACAGGACCCCCTCAAAGCGTGTTTGCACTTTTGCTTGCTGATAAATTTGGTTGCACCCCCCAGCCAGTGCAGCTGAGGGTCTGATGGATGCATCCCATTGCCCTCGTCAAACGTGGTCCGTCCATCAGCTTTGCTTGGTTTTGTTTGAAATGGGTGATGTCTCGGGTGGCTGCTGCTACAGTCCGGCAGCGCTACGTCACCCTCAAGCAGAAAACCTGTGTCACCCCTACAGACTGTGAGGGATGGCCACAGGACACCTGAGCTCTCTTACTGCTTGCTATCATCAGTGGCATACCCCGTGACTTCCTTGCTCTTCTGGTGTCTGACCCTTCAGGGACCTGATGTAGCTCACTAAACGTTCCCTCTCGCACCTCCCCTTAGCTTTCTGCTGGTTCACGAGTGTCGTGGTTTAGGCCAAATCGGCCACTAGGGACGTGGGGGACCCCAGATGGGACCAACAGATGCTCCCCCCTACCCCTCTTCTAAGAGAGAGGCAGAGGAAGGAAAAAGAGACGTATGAGTTCAGAAGGAACTAAACTATTTTAATGAAATCTTAATAATAAAATAAAAAAGGAAATAATGAAACATATACAAAACTGTATCACGCTCCCAGGATGATGATCATGGCACTGGCTGGCACTGGGGCAGTCCCAGACTGGACTCAGTGACAGACGGGAACTGGATTCTGGATCTGCATTCAGGATCGGGATCAAAGGCAGATGAACAGCCAGAGTCCTCCTCAGAAGTCATCGGCCATTGAAGAAAGAGAGCTGACCCTTTGATCCCTCAGCTTTTATACTGAGCATGAGGCAGATGGGATGGAATACCCCGTTGGTCAGTTTTGGGTCACCCGTCCTGTCCACTCCTCCCCGCAGGTGGCACTCCTTTACACTTTTCCGCTTCCGACCCTCCAATGGGGCAAATACCAGCGCGAGCTGCGCTCAGGTGTTAGAGCAATAGGTATAAGCAGGAGCCGCTCTGCACACCATTCCTTGGCATCAGCTGTAAACATAGTTCTTATCACTCTGAGAGAGTGCACATTGTCTGCACAATATGCAGTTAATTTCAGTAGTTAGAAGAGGCCCAGCTAAGAAGCAAAGTTACTGAACAAAACTGATCCTGTTTTACCTCAAACCAGGACAGTGAGCTCAGTGAGGTGCTGGGGGAGCAGGATTAGACGAGGATGCTGTCTAACCCTCTGACAGCAGCTGAGCCAATTCATGAAGATGCATTTTTAACAGCAAGTGCTTGTTCTTGTGAGCATTAATCACATAAACTCTTTCCATTAGATCAGGAACTGTGACCGAACCTTTTTTAAGAACAGTGTCATGTAGTCAATACTCTCCTCTCGTTTTTCTTCCCGTGGAGCTTTGATCTCTGTCCCCAGCATAGCTGCTTCAGAAGAACTGGCTTTATGGCTCTCCCCTTGTACGCTGGAGGGGCAACACACAACTCTGTGTGTGTGCGAGGTCTGTTTGCAGGTGATACATCTTGTTTCTTCTGGGTTTTATCCCCGAATCCTGGTACGTTTGGATGAAGGCTCAGTCATGGATCCTCACTGTTAACGATGGGATGGAGCCTTGCAGGGGAGACTGGAGTCTTCTTTTAGAGCATCTCTGCTAACTGCTTGCTTCCTTCTCTTGTGTGCTCAAAGGCCTATGAAGAATGCAGCGCAGAAGATGAAAAACAACTCCTGCTTGAATGACATCCCGGTGAAATCAGATGCCAGTGGGAAAGACCGCCATGTTGGGCCATACTTATCCCACCGCATTTACCTCTTCATGGTATCCACCGACCCCGACCTCGTCCTGGACCTGAGCGCACAGAGGGACCGTGGGCCGTGGTGCACAGCCTCCTTGTTTTATCTGCAAGGACTCAGTAGTGGCTGAGTTGCTGCTGGCACAGCAGCGTTGCTGGGAGCCCGGCCAGGGCAAGCAGCTGATTCTTGTTGCAGAACAGAAACCTGCACATCAATAAATGTCTTGTTACAGATGCTTTCTTCAGCCTCTTGGTTCTCCTTCCCTCTTTTAGCTGCCCCAGCTTTCTATCCCCTCAGCTGGAAAGCTGCCTGTCTCCTAAGAGAGCCGGCGAATGCTTGGAACAGAGGCTGGATGTGAAAGTGTTAGTGAGCTGTCCCTGAGCAGCATGGGATCAGCTCCAAGGCTAAGACAGCCACTTGCTGAGGCTGTCTTTCAGGCGAGTTGTTGAATGAGCCATGTATTTTTTGCAGCGTGTCCTGACTTTTAACATCCTACTCTCCACTGGCTCTTTGGTGAGAATGGACCTGTTACTGTATGTCCTGCTCGTGGCTCCCTCGGGCAGCTGGGTCCTGCTGGAGTTACTTCAGGAAAACATTTGCCAACTGTCAGAACCAGCTGGCCAGAAAGGAACCACATCCTTGGCGTAATGCAGCTTAGGGCAGGTGAGTTTGTTGGCGGAACTCCCAACATGAGGAAATGCCAGATAAGCTCCAGAAAACTCATGTGAAATGGTGGGTTAGGATGGGATTCTCTTTTCCCAAAGCAAACGCGCTGGGTTTTGTTACTCAGAAATAGCCACAGGCAAGACAGGAGGGGTCAGGGACTCCCCAGTGCCTGCGGTTTTGGTATTGCTAACTGGGGACTTCCGCAGTGACACAGAAACCCCTGAACTTCCTCCTGCGAATGGCAGCTCGCTGGTTCAAAGCGACGCCAACTGATGCTGCAGAAGCATGAGGGCACCCTCGGAAAGAAAGTTCCTCCCTGCCAGGGGTTCTTCTGCCTCCATCTGCCAATCCTTGACTGAGTTCCTGGGGAGCAGCAATCCAGCAGGGCTGTTTTTTCTGGCTGCAGCACCAAAACAGAGGGATTGACAGAGAGCCTGGCCTACTTGCTCAAGGTTCTCATGCAAAGCCCGTCACCAGAGAAGCGAGAGCCATCTTCACTTAACGATTGGTGATGTGGGAGGGAAAGGCATGGAGTTGTGGGGCTCGGCAGGGAATAAAACACACGTGGTGCAAAAAGCTTTACCAGAGCCTTTGCACGTCTGGAGTAGGAGCAGGGGAAAAGGCAGCGGGAGACCTTTGTGTTCCCAGTGACCGTGCTGGGAGCAAGCCCATAGAAAGGACAGCATAAACGCCATTTCCTGCCCAATTTATTTCAACCCTCTTCCACTCTCTAACATGCTTTGCACTTTGCTGATGGCACCAACTCAGACCGAAACCATCCGCAAATGTGCTGCTCACCAGAGGAGAGTTCAGAGGCCGGGAAAAGCCGCAGGAGCAGAAGGCAGGGGCTGACCGTGGGCTCTGCAGAAAGCGGTCAGAAGCTGCAGGGACTGGAATGGTGCTGGCACCCAGTGCTGCGGGGGTGGGCAGACCCCACCTGGGTCTGTAGCCGGGCTGCCACGAGCCCGTGGTGCTGTGCTCCCTGTCAGCGTGCTCCTCCTGTCCCTGCCTGTCAGCTCTCGCAGCACTGCCGCTTCGGCATCGAGGGGTATAAACAGGAGGCAGCAGAGCTGCCGAACGTGGCCGTTGAACTGGCCTCCGGCTGGATCAGCTGTGGGATGGGCCCCCTGAACCAGCCTGTCCCGGCAGCACGATGCAAACCAGGCAGTGAGCACTGCTTAAGCACCCCAGCCCTTCTCTCGCTGCGCGGTTTGTTCCCAGCCCGTGCTTGTGTCCTTATCCCCAAGCAGCAGCTGAAGTGCTTTCCCCTCCTCTTGCCTGTCTAAAATTTGAGTGTTCCTCGAATGCAGAAGAGCAGGCAAGCTCTGCTACCTGCCCTTTGCTGGCAGCGGTGCCAGGCCACTGCTGGATTAGTCACTCGCCCAGGCTTTAATCCAGCATTTCCCCCTGCATGACTGAGAAGTCTCAGTGAGGGGCTGCTCTGGGCACAGAGGCTACGCCGATTCTCAGGCTCCGGACTGGGGTTTGAGGGTTGTTTGTCCCAGGCTGGCCCAGAGGACCAGCGTTACGAAACCCTGCAGCCCACCGGCCAGCGCGCAGCCACAGGCATCAGTCTGGCTCTACTGCAGATCCATCCCAGCCAGACCGGTGCTTGAGCAGGAACCGCAAGAACCTCCCCTGAGGCAGAGGCAGAGCGATCCCCACTGCCTTCACCTCCTCTAGATCTGACACACAAGCGTTGCATTTAAAACATCCCTCCAGCCTAGCTGTGCCAGCGTGGCTATTTTTGACAAGCGCCTCCAGATTTCTGCCTTCAAGGGCTCTAAGAGGAATGAAAGACAGTTTCTGCTTTTATCGTTACAGTTTAATAGTCTTTGATACAGGAGAAGCGGCAGGAGCCAACATGCAAAGCAACTAAAGTCATCGGGGGCTCGAGAAAGATCACCAATGGCTCAACGTGTGTAAGTAACTGCTCTTTCATGGCAGCGACGCAGATGCCTCTCCAGGAGCCCGTTTCCCTACATGCTGCTGTGCGGTCGTGCCCCGCAGTGTGACGAGTTCATGGCAGATACCAAACCAACACACAGCAGTTAGGAGGAGGGGGCTGGTCTTTGATTTTGTCTTTGGAGAAGTCAAGTCCATTATGTGACTAGAGTCTAGTACGCTTTGAAACTGGGAGGCTGCCTTAAATCTTGCCTCTGCTGACAGTCTGCAGAGCAGAGGGATCCTTCAGGAACAGGCGATGGCTTTGATAGCAAGCCAGGAGATGAAGCGCAGATATTTGGCTGCGGTTTAACTGTTCCACAGAGCCAGGACCTCTTGGAGTCAACAGGTCTTTTCAATGCATGTGATGGACATTCAGGCTAAAGATTTCCAACAGCCTAAGAGAAATCTTTGCAAACGAGTAGAAATGGAAGTCCCCGTGAAGAAAGAGGTGCATCAGGTCTGGCCGGCCCTCGCAGATGGCGGAACAAAACCCCACCCGACCCCCTCACAGCAGTTCGTCTACAGAGACATTATGTCCTCCTGCACCTCTTCCTTTGGCAGGCCTCTGCGTCTGAGCCACAGGAGCTATCTGAGTCGCTTCCCGAGGAGGAGGAGGAAGGCTTTGACGTGCTATAGTTCATGCTCAAGACCCACCCCAGTTTGTTGTGTAGCACCTGCTTGAGTCCCGGTGGCAATGGCAGCACCTCCAGCGTGTCCACGTAGTCGGGCAGGAGCTGGCGCAGGCGGTAACAGCAGAGATACTGGAGGGACGTGCAGCTGGCGCAGGAGCGGATCACCTTCATGCTGCTCTTGGCCGCCGTCGAGCAGACCATGGGGTAAAACTTCTTGTTCTGCAGCTTCGTAGCTGCAACGCCTGCCGGGGACAGCACCGAGGGGGTGTCACGTTAGTTTTGAGGAGGTGATCTCGCTCCTCCCAGCCACCCTGAACCCATTAACTACAGAGCTGTTGGAAAACACTTGGAAAACAACCTTTTGAAATACAAATCTATGAAACAACAAATGTAAGCTTCCTCCCGCTCACTGGTCTTCTCCTTTGCCAGCATTTTCTCCTCCCTCCCAGTCCCTCTGCCTGCAGCTGCCCCTCCTCTTACCTATGCACTTGCGGTTTTTGAAGAACGTGAGCGTCCCATGCCACGTGTCCAAATGCACCCCTATGATGGAGCCTTGGCCAAACCTCGAAGAGAAGTTTGTTTTGTCTCCCTTGTGATGCAGTAGTCCTTAAAACATAAAAAATTACATTCAGCAGAAAGCTTGCACTCCACAAATTCATCCCAGCTCCCGCGCTGCGAGTTCCCACCGGTACAGCCTTGCTCAGTGCCTAAAAAAAATCCTTGCACTGCACTCCCACCCCAGAGTGGGTGATGGAAAGGGGAAAGTTGAGATTTTGCGATACCAGAGTGCAGGTAGCGGCACCGAAACCTCCAATCAGTGATGTGCAACAAGCAGTCTGGGCACCCTGGAGGTTCACGTACTGGTTCTAAGGGGTCTGCAAAACGCAGCTAAGGGGAGGTGCTCCAAGAGCCGCGAGCTGCAGGCAGCCGCTCCAGTTGTCATTAATGAAGGGACTCACAGGTCTGGTGGCTTTTTTTGCCTCAATCTGCTTCAGATCATTTAATTCTCAACCCCTTAGGAAAATATTTATGTCCACTGCTGCCCTTCCAGCCATCCTGCCCACCTCCTGAGTTACCTGTGTAGGACAGTCCCCAGCTGTCCTCGTCCTTGCCCAGCAGGCTGCAGAAGGTGTGACGGTACTTGTCCAGATTCACATCTGACGTCCCAATTCCCACCATCTGGGAGGCAAGGCCAGGAAGAAGAACACAAGCTTAGCACCTTTTCAAGCAACAAAACACAACCAAGATTCCTCTCCTTCACTTGGCAAGTCCAAAACACCCAGAGGTTTTGGTGAAGTCAAGTTCAAGGTTTCAGGCTGGAGGCTCCCAGCTCCAATTTCCTTTCCTAAAGTGAGGAGGTCCAGCTGAACTGCTGGAGAAGGTTGCTGTCCTGTTCATAGGATAAGAGAATGGTTTGGGTTGGAAGGGACCTTGAAGATCATCCAGTTCATCCATCCTGCCATGGGCAGGGACACCTCCCCCCAGCCCAGGTTGCTCCAAGCCCCGTCCAGCTTGGCCTTGAATCCCTCCAGGGATGGGGCAGCCACAGCTTCTCGGGGCAACCTGGGCCACTGCCTCACCACCCTCACAAGGAAAAACTTCTTCCTAATATCTCATCTCAATCTCCCCTCTTCCAGTTTAAACTGAACCCCCTTGTCCCATGGCTCCCCTCCCTGATCAAGAGTCCCTCCCCAGCTCTCCTGGAGCCCCTTTAGGCACTGGAAGGGGCTCTAAGGTCTCCCCGGAGCCTTCTCTTCTCCAGGCTGGAACACCCCCAACTCTCTCAGCCTGTC
>VZSZ01002950.1:32099-49003 GCA_013398815.1 Ibidorhyncha struthersii | reverse complement strand
TACCCCCGAGTCCTTCTCGGCAGGGCTGCTCTCTGTCCCTTCATCCCCAGCCTGTATCGATACCAGCGGTTGCCCTGATCCAGGTGCAGGACCCTGCACTTGGCCTTGTTGAACCTCATGAGGTTTGCACAAGTGCATCTCTCAAGCCTGCCAAGGTCCCTCTCGATGGCAACGCTTCCCTCTAGAGCATCAACTCAGCTTGGTGTCATCCACAAACTTGCCGAGGGTGCACTCCATCCCACTGTCCATGTACCTGACAAAGATGTTCAATAATACTGGTCCCAGTGTGGACCCCTGAGGAACACCACTCGTCACTGGCCTCCACTCAGACATCCAGCCGTTGACTGCAACTCTGAGTGCAGCCATCCAGCCAATTCCTTACCCGCCAAGTGGTCCATCTGTCCAATCCATGTCTCTCCAATTTTGAGACAAGGATGTCATGTGGGACAGTATCAAATGCTTTGCACCAGTCCAGGTGGATGATGTCAGTTGCTCTTCCTTTATCCACCAATGTTGTAACCCCACTGTAGAAAGCCACCAAATTTGTCAGGCACGGTTTGCCCTTAGTGAAGCCATGTTGGCTGTCACCAATCACCTCCTTATTTTCCATATGCCTTAGCAGAGTTTCCAGGAGGATCTGCTCCATGATCTTGCCGGGCAGACGTGAGACTGACTGGCCTGCAGTACCCTGGGTCTTCCTTTTTTCCCTTTTTAAAAATGGGAGTTATGTTTCCCCTTTTCCAGTCACTGGGATCTTCACTGGACTGCCACAGTTTCTCAAATATGATGGACAGTGGCTTAGCAACTTCATCTGCCAGTTCCTTCAGACCCCATGGATGCATCTCATCAGGTCCTACGGACTTGTGCATATTCAGGTTCCTTAGATGGCCTCAAACCTGATCTTCTCCTACAGTGGAGAAGATCCATTCCTTCATTCTCCCAGTCCCTGTTCGAAGAACACTGGACATTTCTGCCTGCCCGTAAGCGACTCTGCCCCACGNCCCTTTTTAAAAATGGGAGTTATGTTTCCCCTTTTCCAGTCACTGGGATCTTCACTGGACTGCCACAGTTTCTCAAATATGATGGACAGTGGCTTAGCAACTTCATCTGCCAGTTCCTTCAGACCCCATGGATGCATCTCATCAGGTCCTACGGACTTGTGCATATTCAGGTTCCTTAGATGGCCTCAAACCTGATCTTCTCCTACAGTGGAGAAGATCCATTCCTTCATTCTCCCAGTCCCTGTTCGAAGAACACTGGACATTTCTGCCTGCCCGTAAGCGACTCTGCCCCACGTACCATGTCTGTGCCATAGACCGGGGAGGTCATCTTGATCTCCCAGAAGTGCTGCCCGTCTGCCAGCTCTTTGTTCCCCCGGATGGCGGCGGTGCCACAGCTGTACTCCATGTGGAAGTTGACCTTGCGGTTGTCACAGGTCAGCAGCGTGGCCGTTGACTTATTCAGGTCGTCCCACACCCAGTCGAAATCTGTTCAGGAAGCACAGAGGGGATGAGGACGGGCAAAGGCCCTCAGGCAGCCATCCTCAAGGCAAAGCACAGATGCATGTTTGTTTTGAAGGCCTGTTGGGGGCTTTATTTATTTTTTTTTCACCATTTAAGAGGGTAAATCCTAAGCTGTGCACATCAGAGAGTTGTTTGAGGCCTGAACTATTCTGCCATGTCCCACCAGGGATGGTTCAGTGCTCCAAACCCGAAGCTGTCAGCATTAACTAGTTTCCATTTTGGCTAACCCAAGGCTACCAGGTGGAGCCTCTTTTCTTCCTACACTTCGCGTAGGCTCAAGGAGTAGCTCCGCTATGCCACAGGCTTTCTCGGCCAGCCTGAGCCCACCCTCTGCCTACCTCTGCCCTCTGCTCTGAGAACACCCTGCCGCACAGCCAGGTGCCCTGCCAGCTCTACCAGGGATCAGCGGCGAGAGGGCCGTAACCACGAGAGCCAGTTTCACTGGTGGCCTCAGCCGGATTTGAAAGCACGTCCCCAGAGGTGATTAACAAGTTCAGCACTTAGCCCTTGAAACATCACAGGAGGCACGTGCCTGTAATCTTCCTATAGTCTATGAGGCTTTGAGATATAAACAAAGGAGCACCGCCAGCTGGGACAGAGATAAAGGGCCCAGGGAAAGCAAAGGATCCATGCAGGGATGCAGTCCGTGCCCCCAGGCCAGGTCTGCACCCACACAAACCCCAAAGGACTATGGCAGGCCCTTGGGGACCCCCTTTCCTTACACTCGTCCTCCTCCCCGCACTGGCAGTCCTTGACGCGATGGAGGGCGTGCAGGCTGGAGCAGTAGGGCGCTTCGCTCTGGTTCTCACAGTTGCAGTAGGACTCTCCGGTCACAGGGATGGCGCTCGGGATGGAAGGTGAGAGGGAGGAAAACTCCGGCTCCGAATCCGAGTCGCTGTGCTATCGGGGAGAGCAGAGGAACGGTCACTACTGAACGCCCCCAGGCTTGGGGAGCTGGGTTGGCAGAGGTCTGGCACGCCGCAGAGCTGTGTGGGGAAGTCCCCAGGCTCGTGCCAGAGCCAGTGGAAGCACAGCTGCATTGTACCACGCAGGGAGGCGAGGGGCTGTGCCAGGGGAATTACCCTGCTTTGGGACCTGGCTAAAATCTGTCTGAGCCGCAGAGACCTCTCTGCACAGGGCACTGTATGATGCGGGCGTGTTCTTTGTGCCTTCCTGGGATAAGGAGGTGTCACAGCAGGCAAGCAGTGTGACAGTCCAAGTCTTTAATAAGGATATTTTTAAGCAAATTCTGCTAAAGCTACGGTTTTCAACGGGCAGGTTACAGCCAGCTGGAGACCCCCGGCCAAGGCATCACAAAACCAGAGCACGCTGCTGAAAAACACCGCTCTAGAGAGCCCGGGAGCTGACGGAGGAGTGAGGGAGGCAAACAAGACAAGGAGGAAAATGGACAGAAGGCCAGGCTGAGGAGAAAGCAGAACAAAGGGGAACCAGTTAAGAAGCATGGCTGCAGCTCCTCATGCCGGCGCTGCAGACAGGCCCACAGGGAACCTACGGGAGGATTAAAAGGCTTTTGTTTACTTTCATGCATGAACACAAAAACTTGATTTACTATTCCCTGGTGCCAAGAGACCGAAGTGTTCCTGCACTGGATGCTGCAGCAGAGTCGAAGCCCATCTCACTCCCTGTGTTATGGGAGGCTTGGTGTCACCTAATGGAGTCTCACAGGTCGCAGCAAGTTGCTCTGGGTTTACACACTGGTGACGTGGACCTGCACGTTATTCACCCCCACGGCAGACTTTGTAAACAGTATTTAAAGACAAAAATCCTTTAAACTCATGTTCTTGTAGCTGTGTAAGACAGTGGGATTTTAAATGACTCGGGCTTACTTATGTACTGCCCACCCCTCCTTCTCCAGCCTGCATATTAAAAAGCTTGATTTCCATCTTTCATTGACCCTTTCTAACTACTGCTATCGAGAAATCCAGCCATTCCTGTTACTGCAGAAACACAAAGCTACTCTGACTGCAGCAAAAAGGCTCATTTTCTGAGAGCACGGTGTCTGAGTTTGGACACTATGCTCTGGCAGTGGCCTTGTTAAGGCTTTAGCCTAGCTCTGAAGCTCCAGGAGCAGCTCCTTGTGTCCCCACTGCTGCACAAGGAACTGAATTCACACACTTAAGAACCGGGGAAAAGAGCGAAGGATGGCGGAGGTGAATCTAAGTCACTCCTCACACCATTTTACTGACTGCTCTTCCTGCTGTGTTCCCACCCTCCAGCACACCTGCATGCCCGGGCCAGGTTCAGAAGTGATGTGCACTTTACAGAACAGGAAACACGAGAGAATTTCAGTTGAAAGATATCTGAGACTGTAACTTCACAGACTGAAGCAGCTCCACTCCCTTCCGACACCATCCACCAGCTGCACAAAACCCAGAAGTTAGCACAGCGGGCCAGATTGGAGAACTGATCCAGTTTAAACACATATTTACATCAGTACTTAAAAAAGAATATTTTAAAAGTACTGCATGTACTTTATATACCACACACACATTTCATGCTTTAAAAAGCATTTAGCTTAGCATTGATCGGCATCCCAGCTCAGCTAACGACAGAGCTGTGGTGCACAACTGGGGAGCAGACTACGGGCAGTTTAGCCATCCCTGCCTTGTGTGCTGGGAGTCCCACACCCCCCGTTAGAGCTTGGAGGAGGCTCGTCAGACGGCCTGTATATTTTACTAAGTCTTTTCTGATTCTGGCCAGTTCTGCGTGCTGAAGTACTAGCTGCTCAGCTACACGGACCTTGAGAAAGTGCCCGCGGTCAGGGGAGAAGAAAGCTTTCCCTCGTGTTACTTCAGAGCTGTCCAAGTACCAGCCAGCCCTACCTGCCCATCGGAGTCGTAGCCCCAGCCACGCGTGCCGGTGGCCAAGGCGACCGCCCGAGTGTCTGCCTCGCGCCGCACCCCGCTCAGGACGAAGTGCCAGGCCCTGCTGCTCCGCGTGCGTCGTGCCATGCTGTTCTGAGAGAGGTAAGCTGCGGGGGGCAAGGGAGAGGAGGTTACACACAACAGCCATGTCCCGCTTCCACCCAGTGCTCGCCGGGCTCTGGCCTCTGAAGGCACCTCTCCCAAGTCACCATAACCCCCCCAGGAACAGAGCAGCATAAACCACATCTGCACATGAATAAAGTGACGCAAAACAAGTTCCTCTCATATTGCAAGCCTCTGCAAACTTCAGCCTCTTTCTCGAAGCAGGGTCAACTTCTCCCCCAGCCCAGGTGCTGAACTGACCCTGAAAAACACTCCCAAGCCCCAGTGGCAGCAGCTGCCCCCTCCACGGTGCACAGATCCAGCATCCGCCTCTGATCACTGGCCTGGGGAGCGCCAGGATGGCCAGCCACGAAGGCACAGCCTCCCCAGTGCCTGGTCACCCTCTGGCAGCTGCCTGGGCTCCGGCCGCACTGCTCAGCCGCCTGCACTGTCCTGGTAACCACCAGGGCCCTGTGCGGCTGCGCTGCCTGTGTCTGTCTGCGGGGAAGGCTGTTTGTTCACCTCCAAGCAACTGCCACTGAGAGGAGACTTTGCTCTCAGCGTTTGGGGTGGGGGAGTGACCACTTTCTTGCTCGCTGAAGGGAAACTGGCCTTTTCACAGACCTGTCCCAACTTGTCTCAAGGGCAACAGACAGAACCAAAGCAGCTCCTTCTACCTCCCAACTCGAGCAGGGATGTTATTCAGAGACAGATTTCCACAGGCTCCTTCGCTGCGTGCAGCCTGACAGACCCCACCAGCTCCTAGCCACCACGCGGGAGCGTTGCACTGGATGTGACGGGGGAACCTCGACGCCCACAATCTCATTTCCCCCAAAGTTTATCTTTGCAGAAAACAACTCCCCACCAAGAGGCACCCACAGGGCCATAACCACCCTCCCATCCCTTGAACCTAACTCCCTCTGCTCAGCCTCTCCAGTGGCCTCCCTGCTGCACACCTGCTATGGTGCTTCCCTGACACAAATCCTGCAAACATGCAGGGGGTCACCCCCGTCCCAGTGCCTGCTGTGCAGCACCCATCCGCGCTCCTCCTGCGCCTCAGTCCCTGATGGGCCGGCAGCTCCTGGAAAAGCAGGACAGGCTGAGTCACCGCCAGTTGTGCAGGTGCCTACGGATGCTCTGAAGATCTCTGGGCATCCCTCCCGCTGAGATCAGGGCAGGGTCTCACCTCTGCCAAGCACAGCCATGTTGGGAAAGCACCTCAAGGTTTGCTCAGCCTTGAAAAAGAGTGGCTCAGGGGAGACCTTGTCACCATGTTCCAGTATTCAAAGGGCGGCTACAAAGCAGATAGAGACTCTCTTTTTACAAGGAGTCACGAGTAATGGGTACAAGTTACTCCTAGGGAGATTCTGATTGGAAACAAGCAGAAAATTTTCACACTACAGAGAATAATCGGCTATTGGAATCATCTCCCCAGGGAAGCGGTGGATTCCCCAACATTGGAGACTTTTAAGACTCAGCTGGGCCGGGTGCTGGGCCATCTTGTCTAGAGCGTGTTTTTGCCAAGAAAGGCTGGACAACATGATCCCCGGAGCTCCCTTCCAAGCCAGGATTCCACGATTCTAAAACCAGGCCGCAGCCCCCCCTTCTCGGGCCTGGAAGCGCACCCACACCGGCGCAGCCCCCCCCCAGCCGGGTCCCACCCGCTCCTCCGCGCTTCGCCCCAAGGCCTGACCCCGACGGGCAGCCGGGGAAGCTGCCGTAGGGCTTCCCTACGCCCTGACAGCGCTGCGGGCCGGCGGACCGGGCCCTGGACGGAGCGCCCCCGCCTGAGGCGCGGCCAGACCAAGCCGGGCCAGACCAGGCCGCCGCGCTTGGGCCGCACAGCCCGGCCCGGCCCGGCCCGGCCCAGCCCAGCCCAGCCAGGCTCAGGACTCGGCTCTCGGCTCCCACCCGCCCCCCAGTCCCGGCCCCAGCCCCGGTCTCGGCCCACCTGCCCGGCCCGGCCCGGTGCGACCCCGCGGCCCGGCCCCACCGCCGCGCTCTGACCTACTTTCCCCTCCCGGGACATAAACAATCCTCTCTCCGCACCGCCCCTCCTAATTGGCTACATACACGCCGCGCCCCTTCACCGTTGGCTGAGCGCCCCGTCGCTCACAGCTGAAGGAGGAGGGAGGGGGCGGTGCCTGAGGGAAACCCAGCGTCACTGGCTGGACCGTGCGTCAATCCTCGGGGAGTCGCGCCATTGGGCGGCCATTGCGGAGGGCCAGGGAGCGTCACGGAGCGAAAACACCAAGCCCATTGGCTGGCCGAAGGGGAGCCAGAGGGTTGGATTGGCTGCGAAGCCTGAGGAGGCGGGTTCCCGGTGAGCGCTCGGGTCGCGATTGGGGGTAGCCCCTGCCAGTCCGAGGGGCGGGGCTTTAACCCGGCGGAAGGAGGAAGTGGGCGGTGGCAGGCAGCAGCATGGAGGAGGTGGCGGGGGGTGAGCGGCGATGGGGCCGTGGCCGGGTGGTTTCCCGGGGCCTCTGGGTCGGAACCGGTCTGTCCGTGGGGTAGCGGGATCCTGGGGTGACCGGGCCCGGCGGGCCGTTCATGCCTGGCTCCTGTGGGTAGAGTTCCGGGGTGGCCGGGTGCCGTGGTGGTTGGGCTCGGCTCCCGGTGAGGGGAGCTCCGCGGTGCTCGAGTCAGGCCGGGGCCCTGAGGCGGCGGGGCCCGGTTACCGGNACCGGGTCTAGCGCGGCGCCGCCGGTGTCTGGACCGGTCGCCCGGGAGCACCTCACTGCGGGGCTCCCTCTCGCTCATCCCCGGCCCCCGCTTCTTCCCTCCCCTCCCCGTTATCGGGCCGAGCGCCGTTACCGTCGGTGGAGGTGCGGATGAGGTCCGCCATGGTGCGTGCGGGTTCCATGGTGCTGGTCCCGGTGCCGGTGTGATGCCGGAGCGGCGTGGGTGCGGGCTGGGCCTGGTGCGGTGAGTCAGTGGCCGGTGGTGACGGGCCACGCGGGAACGCTGGCCCGGGTGGGTGACGTTTGCTTGGCTGTGGCCGAAGTGCCCTGTCTGACCCTCTGCCGCCTGCGCAGCCCCGGGTCGGGGAACCAGCCCCAAGCCTTCCCTGCTTTCAGCCCCGTGTTGATGGGATGTGGCGGCTGAACCCGAAGCACGGCCTGAGCAGTGCTGACAACACGATGAGAAACGGCACGAAGGCTGGAAAGGAGTGTGGGGCCGTGGGGAGGCAACTGGTGTGGCAGAGAGGAAGGAAACGCCAAGGGCCTGACCTCACCAAAAGCCTCCGAGCTGTTCCCTGAGAGAGCTCAGGCTGAACCTGGCGTGGGCGCAGCGTGACGAGTCCCTGTGGGTGTTTATTGCTTTGCTGCCCCATTACAGCTTAGGTCATCAGGACAGAGCCTTTACTTCCCGCAGACTGTTTACTGCCGGTGCTCTTATTGTCCCTTCTCTCATGGTAAAAGGGCCATGGCGCATCCACCTCTTCTTTCCCTCTCTGTTACACTTAAACCAGACTTGTTGGAGCAGACAGCCACCATCACCCTCAGCAGAGACCCGTGTCTCTGTGCTTAGCTGGTCAGGTGCTGCCGGCTTGCATCAGGAGAGACTCTGATGCCTCATTACTGCTCTCGTTAGAGACTCTGATGCCTCATTATTGTTCCTTCCAGAGAGAAGCAATCTGGCCGGGGTGCGGCACATCCTGCTGGTGCTCTCTGGGAAGGGCGGTGTGGGGAAGAGCACCATCTCCACCGAGCTGGCTCTGTCCCTGCGGCACTCTGGAAAGAAGGTGAGCGAGAGTCTGTGGGATGCTGAGCTCTGTCTTCTCCTTCCCGACCTCCAGCTGAGCTGGATTTTGCTTGTCCTTTACATAAAAATGTCCTGTGCAGGCAACATATAGATCCTCTGTGCAAAAATGCTAGTTGTGGTAGAAGCTCGAGTGTTTTTTTATTCTGTGCTTGCTTGATCCAGCGAAGGTAACTGCAGTTCACTTCCCCTTCATCCAAGAGATTAAAATTATCTGAGATTCGTCGTTGTTTTTGAAGCCAAGGCGCTGAGAAATGACTTTGCTCGTTTGTGGTGTAACGCAACACTCCCTTTGTGGAGTGAAGTGAGTGAGCTGAAGGATGCCATTACAGTGGGGACAAAAAGGAATGATGTGGGCACAAGATGGCTGAATTCCCTGGGTATTTATTGGCTCTGTGGAGCCAATGCCACCTGAGTCCTGGCAGGTGTCTGCCATAAAGATCTCCCCAAAGTGCCTGGAAATACCCAGGAGATGCTCCTTGGGTAGAGGGAGACCAGGAGGGCAGTCAAACTTTAAAGCAGTTCTTTGTGTTTCAAATCTGGCTACTGAGCCTAAAGTCCGTTCTGTAAAGTGCTGTGAGCAGCACAAATTTGGATGCTGCCTCCCCAGGCCCAGGGAAGGAGCATGGCCGGGTGCTGAAGCCCTGTCTGAAGGGCTGTGCCTCATCTCTCGCAGGTGGGGATCCTGGATGTGGACCTGTGTGGCCCCAGCATACCCCGCATGTTCAGGGTGCAAGACAACGACGTGCACCAGTGTGACAGTGGCTGGGTCCCCGTCTTTGTGGACCAAGACAAGAGCATCTCGCTCATGTCCATTGGCTTCCTGCTGGAGAAGCCAGATGATGCTGTGGTGTGGAGAGGACCCAAGAAAAACGGTACAGTTGGGGTTTAGAATCATAAAGCTGTTTAGGTTGGAAAAGACCTTTAAGATCATTGAGTCTGACCATAAGATCATCAAGTCCAACCGTTCTGTTGTTGGTAGCCACCTTCCAGTACTAGGGACCTTCTAAGAACCCTCCTGGAGGTGGTGTTTGCTCCTGCTGGGGGCTGGGCTTTTGTGGGCACGTTGTTCCTTGGAGCAAGACAAAGCTGCAGGAGGGGGTTCAGATCACTCAGATGGAGAGAGTGCAGTCCATGTTATGCTGACATCTCTGGCATCTCTCCCTGTGCCATTGTCACCCAGGGTGCCTCCTGACCCCTGCTCTGCCTGGCCCATGGCTCCCAGGGCACCTGCTGAAACCTGTTGTGTTTTTTTTTTTCTGCCTCTTATTTCCCTAGCTTTAATCAAACAATTTGTTGCTGACGTGGCCTGGGGGGACCTGGACTTCCTCATTGTGGACACGCCGCCGGGCACGTCCGACGAGCACATCTCCACGGTGGAGGCTTTGCGGCCCTACAAACCCCTTGGAGCAATCCTGGTCACAACACCCCAGGTAGGGCAGCTGGCTGGGGCTGAACTGGAGTTCCTGGGCAGGCTTCTACCTCCGGGTATGGCCTGGGGGCAAATATGCACCCCAGAGTGGGTGCTTGCACAGACCTGTGGGTGGCTGCTTGTTCTACACATCTGCTTCTCACTTGGTGCATGCCCGCTCCACACCCATGGTCCGTCTGGACAGATGGACACCCCTAACCTCTGCTTCTCACCCCCCGCAGGCTGTGTCTGTGGGAGATGTGAGGCGAGAGCTGACGTTCTGTAAGAAGACGGGCTTACGAGTTCTCGGCATCGTGGAGAACATGAGCGGCTTTGTCTGCCCACACTGCTCCGTGAGTTTATTTGGACCGCCGGGCCGGTGTGGGTTCTCATTCAGTGGCAGGGCGCTGTGGGGTGGTGGTACTTTGGGTGGAAGATCAGCAAACGCCACGAGGGCGATGCTGTGAACTGGGGAGATGAGAAGCTGCTGCCTGCCAGCTTTGGAAGAAGCCACTGGCTCTGCTTTCCTGAAGAGAGCTAGGGAAGGGCGGGGGTGAAGGCAGTGCCCTGAGGCTTGAAGGTGGAGGGGAGCTGGCTCCGCTCAGGTGCGGCGCCTGCCCTGTTGCACAGGGCTCTGGGGTTTATGACTCACTGCTTTTGCTCTTCCTCCTTCAGGAGTGCACAAACATCTTTTCCAAAGGGGGAGGTGAGGAGCTGGCCAAGCACGCTGGGGTCCCGTTCCTAGGTGAGTGGCCTCTTGAGCAGAGCTCTCTGTGGTTAGAGGTGATGCCCATGTGGTGCTGTGGGAGCGCTTGAGTGGAGAGACGCAGCATCACGGGGACAGGCAGGCTGGACTCCAGTCCCTGTGAGCCCCTGGCACCTGGTCAGAGGTGAGGTTCTTGCTTTGCTTCTCTGCCATCCACACTGCTCAGGGTGGGCATCTGGCCCCGTTGGGGCAGAGGTGGTGGTGGTCAGCGGCCTGCTCTGACTGCTGACATCATGGTGGCAGAGTAAGCAAGCCTGAAACTGCACGAGAGCCATCCTGAAATGACCTGGAGCCTCCCTGAGAAATGGGGACCGAGGGCTGGACCTTGCCCTCCACACAGGAGTGGGGATCAGGGTGGTGGAGTGTCTCTCACAAAGCACTGGGGTGTGGTGGCATCTTGGACCCAGAGGGAGCAGTTGCTGGTGAGAAGTAGGTCCTGGAGAGCTCAGTGAGGGTAGTGGTTGCCCTCTTTCCTACTGCTTCTTTGTTTGTATTTTTTTAACCTTGACTCCAGGCCTTCACCTTGCAATAAGCAAGCAGTCACACTCCCCATTCCTCCTGTCCCACAGGCTGTGTTCCCCTGGACCCCCAGCTCAGCCAGAGCTTGGAGGAAGGCCGAGACTTCATCCAAGAGTTTCCCAAGAGCTCTGCCTTCCCCGCCTTGGCTCACATCGCCCAGCGGATCTTGGATGGTACGGCGCAGCAGAGCTCCTGAGGAGGGTATGGAGCTGGACTCTTGCTGGCAGAGCCCTTTGCCTGGCAGCACCACCAGCAACCCGTGCCGGCGGGGGAGGGGGATGCAAGAAGTTGTTTAACTATAAAACTGTCTTCGTTGGGGGGTGATGGAGGGAGTTGGGGAGCACAGCGTCCGTGCTGCTCACGGCGATGCAGAAAGGGAAGCGCTGCTCCATCCCCTCGGATACGAAGGGACCCTGCGCGGGTGCTCCTGCCTGCACAGCGGCAGCCGCCATCTTGCCTTCTCAACGCAGCAGTGCTCTGCCCAGATGGCACAGATGTTCCTAGCCCCACGCACGCAGCGCCTTCCTCTGCCGCCAGCTGTTGTGCGGGTGCTTGTGGAGCTCTAGCTTGTGTCCACGGCGTCTCGTCTGCTGACGGTGCTTCTGACAATCACCCAGCGCAGCTATAGTGGCAAATGCCATCGACTGTTCTTCCCTCACTGAACCCAAACGGCACCGATCATCTGCATCGTGGCTCCAGGTGCTGCTGCCACCTTCTACTGGTTTCTTTGCGTGATGGATGAGATGGTACTTGGTTCAATGGCTGGTGAGTTTGTGCTGGATGCTCTGATGCGAACCCAAGCCAGGCCGCCTTGCTCTGACGTCTCAGATCACTGGTTCCCAATGGGCTGATGAGGGCACGGCATGTGCTTTGCGTGAGAAAATGTCTTTGTGATCTACCGTCTGAGGTCTGCATCCCGCCATGCTGGAAACGAGGCCTTTTTGGTCTGCTGGGAGTTATTGTGACTCAGGAATATTTTTAAAGGTTCCAGGCAGTAAAGAGTTTTCTTAAAATCCAAGCCTGTGGCTTGCATTTTTCCATGGCTTCAGGCCATGTAGCTGTGACTTAATTACCTAGATGTACATGAAGTGCTCGTATCTCCTGCTTTTCCCCGGTTTCCTTGCTGGGCTTCAGCTAAATCTTTCCTCTTCCCATACCAGCTTCAAGATCCAGCCAGTCCCTTGTCTTGTTGAAAGCTGGCCCTGGCAGTCCTTCGCCGGATGCTTTGCTGTTGGCTGTTGCCCACACCCCTGCCACGCGCAGGGCTTCTTCGTGTCCCCAGGTTGTTCCTGCCTCGTTGTTCAGTGTCCTGTTCCCTTGGACCTCCTTTGGTGGCCCCAGAGCTGCTGCTCCCATGGGACCTGCCCTCTTCTTGCTGGCTCCAGTTAAGCTGGGGAAGTGAACGAAGGTGGTGTCCTTGTGTCTTATCTCCCTCCCTCCTGGACTCTGAGCCCCTCCTGCCTGGGTGCCCTCTCCGCTCTTGGGACTCACCTTTGCAGTGCTGTTTTGGGGAGGAAGGGGGAAATCTTAGATTTCCACTAACCAAACTGGATTATAGCTGGTAGCCGTTGTTTGGAGGAGAGCGGGAGGAGCATCTGTCCCTCCTCGCGCTGCGCCTGCAGCCGGGACTCCTACCTGACCAGGTTTCCCCACGTGCAACTTTTCCTGGAAAATTTTGTCTGACCTTTGGTCACTTATCCGGGGTTTGGAGAGCCGGGCAGCGGGGCTGGAGTCTGACTGGGCTGTTGGCTTCTGCGGGGTGGCCAGTCACCTCTCGCTCCCTCCCTGGGCACGTGCCACCCACCCGGGGCTTGCAGAAAACTTCGTGCAAACTCCTCCAGCAGCCTGGGGAGCCTGCGCTCCTCACCCTGTGTCTGCAAGCCCTGAGGGGCTCCGATAAGAAACCCTGGCTGGGTGCGGCACGTGCTTTGGAAAGAACATACTTACAAGATGGGTTGCGATAGCTCCAAAGGTTTATTTGTCTGCTACGATTTATCAGGTAGGTGACGTGTGCGGTTTTCTGCACCCTGCCTACACCTGCTAGTGCAAGGAACGATTAAAGTGAGTCGTCTGCCCCCCTCCGTAAACCTACCGGGGAGCTCAGGGGGGCTTTTAGGGTTTCTCGGTTTCTCCATGGCAGGAAGATGCTTTGTTTTGTCCCAGTGAATCCTGGCCCCGGCAGGGATACGCCACTCATGGTTGGGAGGGCTCCGGGCTGGGGGTGCAGCTTTCCCCCCATCCTGGAGGTTCAAAGATGCCGGTGTTCCCGGCAGGAGCCGGGAGTGACCATGCTAACCCAGGGGCTGCTATTATTTAAATACGAAAAGACTGAAATATTTCAGTTTGAAGCCGGCAAAACCCATCTGGGGAGCTGGTGCTCATCTTCCCCTGCCAACAGCTGGGGTCGTGGTCCAGCATCGTGTGGGCATGGCTCCTTGCTGCTGCCCCACGGAGCGAAGCTGGGCTAAACTGGGACGGCTGTGGAGCTGGAGCTCCTTCTGCTGTCCCAGGGAGCCCAGGATGGGGCTGGGGAGGAGGCGGGCGAGGGTCCGTGGTGCATTCCCCTCCCCCCACCCTGCCCCAGGAAGGGCTGGCGTGCATCAGCAGTGAGCAAAGCTGTCCTCGGTGATGTCGCGGAGGTCCAGGCCCGCCACGGCCGGGGGGTGGAGGCAGGTGAGGTTGTTGTAGGTGTAGATGGGGATGTGGGCATCGTCCCCTTCAGCAACGGACTGCACAAAGCGCGGGACCACCACGGGGTGCTGCAGGGAGAAGTCCCGCAGGCCCTTCAGGGAGCAGTTGCAATGCCAGTTGTTGCCCCCCAGCCACAGCTGCTCCAGGGCAAAGGAGGCGCACAGGAAGCCCACTGAGAAGGTCTCCAGTGAGTTGTTCCTCAGGCTGAGGTACCGCAGGTTGGCCAGGGGGGAGATGACGCTGTTGTCCAGCGTTTCCAGCTGGTTATGGGAGAGGTCAAGCCAGAAGAGTCTCTGGAGAGGGCTGAAAGTGTCCTGGGAGATCTCCAGGAGCTGGTTGGAGGAGAGGAAGAGGTACTCCAGGTTGCTCAGACCCACGAAGAGCCGGGGTGAGAGGTGGCTCAGCTTGTTGTGCTTCAGGTCGAGTTCCAGGAGCTCGTGCAGTTCACTGAAGCTTTGGTCTTCGATGACGGAGATAGCGTTGTGCTGTAAGAAGAGCCGACGCAGGCTGGAGAGGCTGGAGAAGGTGTTTGCCCGGATCCTGCCGAGGCAGCTGTGCTCCAGGTGGAGGCTGTGCAACTTGGTGACCCCCTTGAAGACGTAATCGGGGAGGACCTTGATGCAGTTGGCAGACAAGTGCATCACCGCCACGTTGTACAGCCCCAGGAATGCCCCAACCCTGATGTCTTGTAGCTGGTTGTTGTTGAGGCTGAGGACCTCCAGCTGGCCCAGCCCGTCGAAGGTCCTTTCTGCCAGGCTCCGGATCCTGTTGTGCCCCAGCTGCAGCTCCTCGAGGAACTGGAGGTCTTTGAAAGTCCTAGGCCTCAGGCTGGTGATGGAATTGGTGGACAAGCGTAGAACGTGCAGGCTCAGGAGGCCCAAAAACGTGTCCTCAAACAGCGAGACGAGACGGTTGTGAGAGAGATCCAGCCACCGGAGGGACTTCATGCCCATGAAGGCGCGGGGTGCGATGGCATTGATCTGGTTGTGGTTCAGGTACAGCTTCTGTAGCTTCTGCAGCTTGACAAAGATGTTGATCTTGATGCCCTTGAGCGCGTTGCCGCTCAAGTCCAGCTCCTTCAGCTCAGTAAGGCTGCAGAAGAGCTGGTGCTGGAGGTAGGGGAGCTTGTTCCCGGCCAGGATCAGCTCCCTCAAGTTGGGCAAGTCATGGAAGACCTTGTCGGGCAGGACCACAAGTGAGTTCCAGCCCAGGTTCAGATACCAGAGGTTGGAAAGCCCGGCGAACAGCCCTTCTTCCACCTTACTGAAGTAGTTGTTGTTGAGGCTGAGGGAGACGAGGTTCTGGGTGTGCAAGAAGGTGTGGGGAGCCAAGTGCTTGAGGCGGTTGCGTTCAAGGTGGAGGTGGTAGAGGCTCCGCAGCCCGTGGAAGGCGTGCTGCTCCACGGCGGCCAGCTGGCTGCTCTGCAGGTCCAGAAAATCCAGGGCCGAGAGGTTCCTGAAGGCAGCGGCCGGTAGCAGGGTGAAGTTATTGCCGTCCAGCCAAAGGGCTTTGGCGTTGGGGGGGACATCCTCCGGCAGGCGCGTCAGGTTGCGGGCGCTGCAGAAGACATTGAGCTCCTCGCTGTAGTCATCCAAGCTACAGGCGCAAGGGCTGGGGCAGCGTGGGGGGTCTGTGTCCCCCTGGTCCTTTGGGGTGTCCCCTCCAGGGGGCTGGGAGGCAGTGGCCAGCAGCAGGGCCAGGGTGAGTAGGAGGGTGACGCTTGCTGTGGGGCGCAGAGGAAAGGATACACGGTCAGCGTGGGGTGATGGCTGCCCCATGGGACCCCCCCGACTGCCTGCACTGCTGGGGAGTGGGTGGGTGGAGGGGTCAATCCCAGCCCATCGCACTCACTGGGCAGCTGCGGGAGTTTTCAGAGGCTGGATCTGCCCTTGGGAGAGGGTGTGGGATCATCCCCTGCCGCAGCTCGGACTCCTCAGATGCATGGACCCCCCAGAATTGATCCCTCTGTATTCCCATCCCCTGGAGAAAGGCCAGCAGCAACGCCCCCGGTCCCCTCTCCTCCTTCCTCCCCATTACTTTGCTCTTCCTCGGAGCAGAGGGGTCTCGGTGCTGCAGCCTCCGTCCAGGTTTGTGGGTGCTTGCAAGCTCCCCAGGCACCACGGAGGCTCCCAAAATGTCTTATTAGCGGTGAAGGGGGGGAGAAAAGCTAAGGGTGAGTTGAGTGCAAAGCCCCGGCAAGAGTTTTAGCGTCTCCCTCCCCAAACCCCCTGCCCTTGCCGTCCCTCCGGAGACGGGCAGGTTCCCTTGCCTTACCTTTCCCTGCGCTCATGGTGGCGGGCAGGGCAGCGCTCCCCTCTCTGCTCTCCGGCCCCTGCGCAGGGATGGAGCAACCACCTTGACGCCAGGCCAGCCGTCCGCCCGGCCAGGCTTAACCCCACTGCTGCTGGGACGGGACGTGGGCTCAGCCCCTGGGACGGCGTGGCAGGGGCGAGCGTCACCTGGGACGGGCTCCTCACTTCTCTCCATCTCCCCCAGGTCTGTAACTGCCTTTACTGCAGCTTGGGGAGATGCCCAGGAGGACAGGCTATGGTGGGGATGGTGGTCTTGCTGGAGATGGGGTTTGCGTGGGCAGCGAGCATGGAGGGATGGATGGGACAACCTCATGGGATGTCCCACGGCCATGCTGCGGGCTCCTGGAGGGTCCCGAGCAGCAGCACCAACCCTTCCCTGGGGTCAGCCCTGGCATCAGCATCCGAAAACCACAGGCTGGGGCTTGCAGCATCCTTATTGCCCAAGGTGTTAGAGGTGCGGGGATTACCTTTACTGGGAGATGGGCTGAAATGCTTGAGGTTTTATGGTGATGCGGGTGGGAGATGAGTTGGAAAACGGGGAAAAAGCTCTTCTCTGTGTGGCAGTAAAAGCCTTGGGACTTTTTCTTTTTTATATATACCCTTCTGCAGGTATATCTGCATCACGGGTGGAGATGGTGCTGGGAGCACTGCACGCTGCTCGGCTCGGTGCTTCTGTGCCACAGGGGAAGCAGAGAGCAAAGCCCAGGTCCTACCAGTGAGGCGATGGCTGCGAGGGTCCCCCAGCTCTCGGCTCCTCCGCCAGCCCCAGCGTTCAGTGGGGTGATGGTGGATGATGCTCCATGGCTGGCAGGTTGCACTCTTTGCCTGGCAGCTCATCAAAACCACCCCGGGGAGACTGGTGACCTCACTTTCTGTGTCCCAGGTCGTTTCCCCACCAGTGTCCACCGCAGCTTCTGCAGAATCTTTTACCAG
>VZSZ01002950.1:9741-29869 GCA_013398815.1 Ibidorhyncha struthersii | reverse complement strand
CCGAGCCATGACTCAGGGATGCCAGAGGCACAGATGGGAAGTTTCCCAAACCCCGAGTTTTGGGGGAAAAAGGGAGTCCCCGGGAGCGGCGTGTCATAGGTGTGTGGGGACAGGGAAAAACAGGAAAGCCTGTCCCAGCGGTGGCCACCACGCAGAACAAAGCTGGATTTGGGGGACGAACCGAGGGATNCGTAAGCTCTCCAGAGCAGGAACGATGGGGAGAGCTCTGGAGACAGGTGGTGGGGGGGCGGGCAGGTTTTAACTGGGAGCGGGTGGGTTTCGGTCGGGTCTAGGGCAGAAAGGCGGTGGGGCGAGGGGCAGGAGCGGGTCTCCCGGCGGAGCTGTGGGTCGGCCCGTCCCTGGAGCACACAGGGCCTCCCGCCGCCAGGGGGCGCTGCCGCCCCGCCGCCCCCCCCCGGAAGCGCCCGTTGCCCTGGAAACGGGACGNTGCCTAGGCCCGGCCGCCTCCTGCGGGGCCGGGAGGGGCGGAGAGGCTTCGCCGTTCATCTGCTGTGCCCGGCCCGCTGCCCCGGCGGCCGGGCTTCACCCTAGAGGTGTCCCCCCGATCTCCGGGGCCGCCTCAGGAGGGGCCGCGTAGGCCCTGGGCTCCGGGTAGCTCCCCGCACCCGCTGCGGCCTCCAGGCCTGCGGGCACACCGGCAGCAGGGTGGTCGGTTGGCCGCCCAGGGGGGTGTCCGCTACACCCAGGAGCTGGAAGCCAGATGGAGCCAGTCGGTGCCTTAATGCAGTGCTGGGCCTGGCCGAAGCCTCCTGAGAAGGTGTGAAGGTGGCGGCTGCTCCCTCCGCGCCCTTCTGAGCTCGCCACGAGCCGCAGGGCACGGCGGCGCGCGTGCCTGCCAGGGGCCGGCAGGTCTGGCTGGTGCTGGGGGAGAGATGAAAATAAGCAGCAGGCATCAATCTGGCGGGCTGAGCGCTGGAGATCTCCGACCATTTTCCTCTCGAGCCGCTGGGGATTTGGGGAGTGTTTTCACATCTTAGAGCTGCGTCCTGGGTGAGAGTTTCATACCTCAGAGCTTGGCGGCCACCCAGCCGCCACGGCAGCTGTGTTAAAAGTGTCCTCAACAAGAAGAGGGAGAGAAAAACTCAGTACAGATTTGGCATTTCGGCTCTTAGCGGGGTTACCAAAACGTACACTTTTTGTTTGGTTTTGCTCTAGAGGGGTGGTGGAGATTTTGGGGCACCCTAAAACCTCATTCCACTCCCCAACATTGCTATTTGTGGAGTCATCCGGGGCAAAATTTGCTTTGTATTTCCAAACCACAGGAAAAGCCGGCACTGTCATTTCTGGTGCTGGTGCAGCACCTGCCACAAAGGTGGTTTTGCCAGGGTCTCCCAGGCACTGCAGGAGCATAAATAATACTGTCTATCTGTATGTTAATTACTCTTCTGTTGCTCTCTGCCGGGCGAAACGGGCACCCCCACAGCTTGGGGGGCACCCGGCTTCGCCAGCACGCTGGGGCAGGCTGTTTGCCCTCCTGAATTGGGTGTCTCGGGGTCTGGGTGTGCTGCTGCTGGGGCTGGGGTTGTCTGGGGCAGTGGTGTGAGCCAGTCTGCGCACGTTCCTGGCCCAGCATGGGCTGCGAGTGTCTGTCCTCAGGGACCCGTGGAGGGCTGAGAGCCAGCGGGAGGCAGCGTGCACCTGGGGAGAGGAGCTGCGGCTCAGCTCCTTCATGTGCCGGAGCACCCACCGGAGACTTCCAAGCCCCCCGGCACTGTGGGCGGTGTGTGAATTTGGCTTTCTGCTCGGCAGTGGGTGTGAAGAGACTGTGAATTCTCATCAGCGCTTTCATTACCTTAATAAAATTACTTCAGGTCTGCTAAGTTCTTTTGCAGAAAAATAAGACATAATTGCATGTTTCATTAGCTTCTCCTTCCCCCGAGCCCCAAAAAGAACTCATCCCCTGGGTCCTGCTTCCATGGCCGTCCGTGAAATCCACGTCGACTATGGGATCTTCTCCAACAGCCTGGACCAGGTGAGGAGCTGGTAAACTCTGCTCGGCACGCAGCTTCTATCAGGATGGCCCCTCTCCCTCTTTCATCCCCAGCTTTGACAGATACTAAGAAGTTATTCTGAGCTATGGTCTCTTTGAATGTGTTATTGTCAAAGCTTTTCTGTAAGAGAGAAGTTCTTACCTAAACTCACCCACTCTACAGAAATAGCAGTGATAATAAGCCTGAAAGGAGGCAATTAAGAACTGGCATTTGTTTTACCCCGTGGCTGCCATTCACCAAGGTCTGCCAGCGTTATCCAGCATGCCTAATGCTCTCCGTTACCCTCGCTCTTACATTGGCATCTCTGTTCAGGTGCACACTTGGGAGTTGTCCCATTCAGGCCTGGGTGGTGGCAGTTTGGAGTCAGCAGCAGCGCATAGACGATATTTAGCACTGTCTGGGCTAATCTGAGGTTTTTTTCAGTGCATGCTTTGCTTTAAAACTTGTATTTTTCCACGTAGCATCTCTGATGCAAAGTGATAAATTGGGGAAGGTCTTTGCTGTCACCAGCTGTAGCTTGGTCAGAGCTCAAAGACCCCGGTAGCCTTTGGATGGCTCATTGACACAGCAGATAGAAGGACTGTAGAGATCAAGAGAAAATTGCCTGCAAAGAAGTTGGTGTTAGATGCTACTGGATGGTCTTGGAGCAGGCAGTTGGATTCATGGATTAATTAATGGGCTAATCAGATCTTAAATTCTCTGAAGATCCTTGCAATAGAGGTGGAGGGCATCCCTACAGCTGGGTTTTGGGAATGGCCTGTAATAGAAATGGAGTAGTACCTCCTAGCTGGCAACATTGCTTCACTGGGAGTGTCTGCTAAGCTTCTTGACTCGGTATCTGCTGTGCGTTCTTAGGAACACGGAAACCTCCTGACAAGTGTAATTTCTTTTCCTGGGGTGGCTGTAATAATTGCCTCCACCTTAAGGTGGATCAGGGTGGATGCCGCACCCACTAGTAACCAAAGTTGTTAGCAACATCGCTTGTGCCCTACCTCGAGGGAAAAGTTGCTGCTGTAGAGACCCTTAGATCCTTCCTTCACTCTTCAGCCACTGCCTGCCTGATATTGTGCAAAGATCCTAGGCTCCGGGCACATGGATTTTGCAGAGAATGAGAATGTAAGTACTCTGACAGAGCACGTGCAGCATCCTGGTAACAAAAATATAAATATGAAGGTCCGCAGCCCCTTCCCGGGTCGTGGAACCAGCGCTCTGCAAATGAAATCCTAGTTGCGGGAAGAATATGGCAGCTGAAAATCCCATTTACAACCTGTTCGAGCTCTGAAAAACTGGCTATGCTGTGCTCTTCCACCAGCACTGCGGTGGGAGAATAGCACGGGGGAGAGGAGGGCTCTGCTGGCTGGCACCAGCTGTCGGAGCTGTTGTGTGTCTCTAGGTGCAGCTGCAGGATAGGAATGAGAGGCTGTACGGGCTCGGAGACCTGCAGGAGAGGATGGGGAAGCTGGCTGGCTCCAAACCAGATGTGTCCACCAGAACGGTCTTCAGCGAAGAGGAAAAACTGAAGGTAAAACAAATACTTGAGGAGCTGGAGAGAACTGAGCTGTGATGCTGCGTGAGGCCAGCAGATCTGCCGTGGAAAATCTGGTGGAAAATGTTGGGGCCTCTTTCTAGGGGTGTGTGTGTTGTGCTCACATTCCCCGGTGCAAAGCGTTGAAACAGTATGTCGGCCTCAGAATCAGTCCATGGCATTTTATAATGTCCTTTCTCTCTCCTAGATTTCCAAAGACCTCATTGATCTCCAGATTGAGACAAACAAAATGAAGGAGCAGTATGAGACGGAGAACTTTGAACTGAAAAATATGGTATCCAAAAGTGTGAAGTAGAGTTGATTCAGCTCTTCCAATACCTTTATCCAGAACTGCAGTTCATTACGCATCCATCTTTCCTTTGCTTGGTGTATTCTCCTGGCTTTAGCTAGAGCGGTGAATCCCCCCCCCGACACCCCAGGCACCATGAAACTCATGTGAAACTCATCCCTCGCTAAGTCATAGCGTATCTGAACCTGTTTGGCCAAATAAATGCCCTGCGATTGCTGCTGGTCTCTGCCACAGTCTAATTCCACTGCCTCCCCTCTGCAGATCCTGGCTCTGGAGAACCGTGTGCAGGAGCTGGAGCTCTGCAGTGAGAAAGTCACTGGGGAGCGGGATGCCTTACGGGAACGCCTCCACGCTCTGGAGACCAGTCGGAAGGAGCTGGCGGATGAGTACATCATTTTGAAAAGCAATTACCTGGCCCTAGGCAAAGAACTGGACCAGGAGGTGAGACAGGCTGCAGTGCTGGCCCTGATGTTCTTGACTCCATCTCACAATTACCTGACCTACAGCCAGCTTGGTTCGCTTTGGGTTGCGTAGCCATGTCACAGCTCAGGTCCGCTAAGGTTTTCTCAGCCGTGAGACGGCGTAGCTTGGGCACGGTTTTGTTTCCAGAGCCCAGGGATTTCATGTAACATGGTCACCTTCTAGCAGGGCTTGTGGAACCTGCTCTGCTCAGCACTGAGCCCACGCTGACCCATGTGCCGTGCTCTTCTGGGCACCCCACTGTCAAGAGTCTTTCTCTTTTCACGCCACCCCACATCCCCATCGCCAGCAGTAACGAGGAGGTCACTGCGGGGCTGGTCTGAGTGCACGTTGCAGGTCCCTCTTGACTGCCAGCACGCTTTGTTTCCCTTTTTTTCTGCATGGCTTGCGCAGGCTGCACGTGAACTGATTGTAGTCGCTCTCATTTCATATGGCAGCGGGAAGGGGCCTGGAAGTTTTTGAGGTCGGCAAGTTTATAAAAACACCGAATGTAAGCAAGTTTCTGATTGTTCCTTAAAATATAACGAATTTCCTGGTGACTGTTAGCTTAGCGATTATTAACTAAAGTATTTTGGACCCAGATTTGTGTGTTTCTTTGGCAAGAATAGCTACTTCAATAGACCTTCCTCTCTTCCCTCCCTCTCCCCCCTCCCACTTCTCCTTCTTTTTGAATTGAATTGGATGACTGACACCCTCCTGCTTCCCTCCCCCGGCAGATAGCTCAGCTGGTTCAGCCAAATGAGCTGGTTTAACGTGCTGGCCCTGTGCAGAGCTGTGATGGGATGATGTGGGGCTGGGACCAGGCATGCTGGTTTGGGCAGTGTCCAGTCTCTCTTTACAGCGAGCATCCGTCTGTAGAGCTCTGGTAGAGGAATATACGAGGTCATGGTCAGCCCGTTGCAAATAAGTGAGTCAGTGACTCTTGCGAAGCTGTCGTTTGTTTCCTGTAAGCTGAGAAATGGAAATTTCTTGCAAGGAGGCAAGCTCAGCTGCTTGCAGGGGTGTGAACCCACCCCATCGTCCTGCCGGAGCACGAGGCAGAGCGCGTGCAGTTGACTGTCAGCAAGGCTGCACGCTGCTGAGACACAGTACTGCCGGGCTGCAGAGGAATAGCTCGGCGTTCAGCAATCTTGGTTGCTTCTTGTCCCCAAGGGGGTGCAATAAGTTAGGCAAAAAAGGGGATATTCGGGTGGCTGACATCTCTGAATGATGGGTTGAACAGGTTGGTAGTAATAACACCCTGTTTTCACATGGATCCTGGAATCTTTCAGAGGGTGAAAGCACATGGATTCAGTTACGTGCCTGGATAGCGTCCTGAAGAAGTGATGGAGGAGAGTCCAGAAGCCAAAGGTGAACTCCTTGGTTGTAATTCCTAGGCTGAGGATTTTACCCCAGCTTCTTGGCTGCGACTACCAAAAATCCCTGCCTGAAGCAAAAGAGGCTCCAACTTGGCAGGCTGGGACTTGTCACGGCATGGGCCTCTTGCTCATTATTTTCCCAATGCGGACTTTCCCAAAGGAAATGGGAAAAGCAGCCTGCGGTTCTGCCCCCTCCCCTTCTCCGGCGCTCTTCTGGGGAGACAATGAACCTTTTACACATTCCCAATTACAAGTGCTACTTGTGACCTTGCCAATATGTTGTCATGGCTGCTTGGCGCAGAAGCAGCTCGGCGAGCTCATTCACGGTCCCTTGTACGGGAATAGTTAGAGCCTCTGAATTGCCGCGGCCCCCATTGTATGGCTTGATTCACACATCGCCCCGTGTCTGTCCCAGGCGAAGGAGCGCGGCGGAGTTGGCCTTGCCTGTCCCTGGGGAAGTGCCTTCCAGAAGATGCCAGTCAGGCACTTTGTGCCTGTTTTCTAACTCGCTGTAAATTCTTCCTTTTCAAGACGCTGACCTTTTCTCAACTCTCTGTTTCCTCCTCCTCTTTTGTTCGGCAGGCTTACACCCGTCTGCAGCGGCGGTACAAAGTGAGGCTGTCGGAGGGAACCCAAATGGCTGCGAACCCCGGTTCCACGCCGGGGTTTTCCTTGGAGCCGGGCTGGGCTTGGGAGCACGGGGGAGGCAGCGATGCCCAGGGCAAACCTGGGACTGCCTCTTTCTTTCGCTAAGCTGGTGCTTCTGCGCTTGTGTGACCCCCTCTGATCAAATTATCAGGGCTGACAGCTGCAGATGGATGGTTTTCGGTTGGAGAACAAGCAGCCTGTCTCTGCGTAGCTGTCAGTTTTCACAGCTGTATATCTCACCTCTTTGTCAGCCTCCTTTCTCCTCTCCTCTCTCCCTCAGCCCACCCTGTGCTATCTTTTGATAAGCTATTCTCTCCACGGATGACTCAGATGACCTCTGCCTCCCATCCTCCCGATTCACTGCCATGGTAACAATTACTCAAGCTTGTCCCCAGTCATAAACCCCATCAAAGCTTTGTTATCTACATAGAAACCCTCCCGTGAGACATGAATTCCCTCAGTGTTCCTTCCAGATCACCTGTAACGGGAGCCTTTCTCATTCAGATCCTCTTCATCTTTTGGAAATGTGTCACTTCACACCAGCACCGCTTTTGAATCTCTGCTGCCTACACCGGGCTGTGGGCTGGCTGCTGCTGGAGGGATGCATTCAAACAAAACTGGAATTAGCTGGGTGGCGTCAGCCTAGACGGATGGAGATTTGGCCCTTCTCTTTACATCATGGAGCCCAGCACTCTTCAAAGCCTTTGCCTGGGGAAAGCCATGCCTGAAGGGTTTGGGAAGCCATGAGGAGTTGGGACAGGGTTAGCGTGAGGAGAGACGGTGGAGGTCAGGACGCGGTGGTGGTGGCAGAGCCGTGCCCAGGGTTGGGCTGGCACCGGGATCTGTATCTGAACGCGAGAGCGAGGTGGGAAGCGGGAGTAAGGTTACGGGTGAATAATCCTGATGCCTGGGGATGATACTTACCCCGCGTTTCCCTGAGAATTTGAAAATCACTGATATCTTTGGACATATGAGAGACAACTAAAAATAAAACTTGCTTTCAGGAGGGGGTGTGAGTGCCTGCTTCGTGTACACACCAAGAGCGGTGGGTATGTGCTGAACACGTGGAGCCGGAGAGGCAGGATTTCAGAAGCTCTTTCCTTCTTGTTTGACCTGGCAGGTCACGAAGAATGAAGAGCTCGGCCTAGAGCTGCTCAACCTGGCCAACGCCAGGAGCACCCTTCCCCGCACAGAGCGCAACCGTGCCCCCGCCACGGCCAGTGAATCCTCTGCCGAGCTGGAAAGAGCACGAGCAAGTGTGCGCCGTCTCTCGGCTCGGAAGGTGAAGGTAAGGACCTCTCTGCCCTGTCACTAGCCCCTTGGAGAAAAGGAATCTAACAGGAACCTTCTTCTGTCTCTTACTAGCCAGAAGATGTAGTTGCCTCTGAACGCGAGCAGCAAAATCCAGAGAGAAACGTGAGTGTGTGTGGGTCTGGATCCTTGGGGAAGCAGAGGGGGAAATTTATTCCGAACGTGGCTGGCACCTCCTGGTGCTAACTTGAATTTTGTGGATGAGCTGATGCCTCGATTTATTTTAAATTTTCTTTAAGCTGTGCCGTTGAAAAAATGAGACTAGAATAACTCTAGCTCTTGTGCAGGCAAAAGCTGTGGTTCCCCCAGTCAGTGCCCCTGGGTGAACAGAGGCAGGAGTTTAAAAGCCAACAAGCGCAGAGGACGCGTGTTTATTTTCTTCTTGCCGATACTCGAGAAAGATGGGGGGGTGATAAAGCACCTGAAACTGAGAGCACCGAGATGCTCCCTGCCTCCTTCCCGTCTACAGCCTGTGCGATACCGACTTGGGCTCCGCCACCAGCTCCCACCGGGAATCTGACTCTGGGAGCGAGACTGTCCCGTGGGGGAACAACACATGTGCATTTCCATGTGCCTTGTTGTCCCCAGAACACACCCCGCTTCTGCTGTGCTACAGGGCAGTGGTCACTCCCAGTTAAACCTCTCCTTTCCCCAGTATGTCGCTGCTGAGCTAGATTTATGCTCAGCTTGGAGGCTCTCCTCACTTCTTCCTTGTTCACCGGTCCCTCTACTTAGCTCAGCCCTCTGTCTCATCTTCCTCTTCGTTTGTCCCTCAGTTGCTTGGAAACCAGGATCACATAAAAGTGGAGCTTGAAAAACTGAAGAAAACCTATGATTCGCAGCAGCAGAATCTGGAAGAGAGAGTGTGAGTGTTTGAGGGCACGTCCTTCTTTTTGGCTGGGCATTTATGGAGCTCGTTGCAGCTCTATTTGATCTCGGGCACAGGAGAGGAGGCAGCCTGCCTTTGGTGGGGTACAGGGTGGGAAATGACAGTTGACCCTTGGAATAAATGAGGCCTGGAAGCAAAACCTGATCTTCTCGAGGTTCATAAGAAGGTTAGCCATCTGCTTAACAGCGTTTAGGTACCGGACTGGCCTATGCATCTCTGAAAATCCACCTTCAGTGACACACTGGCCAATGTGTGACAGCCCAGAGATGAACCCAGCCCTAGCCCTCACCCCCACAGCGGTTCTTCCATCGACAGGCTGGGATGGGGTCGGTGTCCTGGCAAGGACTGCCGCAGCAGGGACGCTGGAGAACTAGACACTCTGACTGGGGAGGACGAGAGCTGCGAGAGCTCTGTGGCCACTGGTTGGCACACAACTGATGGGGGCTGGCATCCCATAGTGATTTCCTCCTCAAAGCTGGCTTGTATTGATCCTACAGAGAAGTTTGGGGAGCTAAAATAAACACACCTTCTTCCTGCGTGCCCAGGATCACGATGGGGAAGGAGCTGCAGGAGGCGAAGGGAGCGACTGGGGACACCCAGCGCAAGCTGGCGGAGCAGTCGGCGGTAAGGGCAGGCTCCCTTCCAGCACCCACGACCGTCCCTGCTCATCCGCTCCTCCTGGGTGCCGCGCGCTTCTCCTAGACCTAGCAGGGGTTGGATGTGTTGTACTGAGGTACTCTGACACGTCTCCCTCTCCAGAGAGTTTGTCATAGCAAGGTGCTCCTCCCTGCACAGTTTCCTTCTCCAGGGATGTGATGCACGTGGTGGAAGGTGCTGCTTGCCACAGGTGGTGGGAGGAATTTTGTTCACAGATATTTAGAAAGAGTTGGTGAAATCACCGGGTGGGGGGAATTGTAAATGACAGAAGGTAGCAGGGGAATAGAGACTATAAACATTTCCAGTGGGCTCCTGTGAAAACCCAGGACCTTCCCAGCTCTAGTGAAGCTGAATATCTGGAAATGAAGTCTCCCGTCTCTTATGGAGCTGCTTAGAGCCCCTTTCTTGGCCAGGGGATGCGGGCAGGAGCGAGCATGTTTGCTGTGCCTAGGTGCTGCTCGCTTCCCAGAGCCAGCTCCAAGAGGTGGAGGCGGAGAACTCCCGGCTGCAGCTCCGGCTGAAGCAGCTGAATGAAGAATATCGCTCCCGGCTCACGCAGTACATCAAGGACGTGGCGGTGGGTACCCCCAGCCCCAGGAGCTCTCCTGGCCTGGGGAGGTTTCTCCATGCTGCTGTTTCCCCTCCTTGCTGGGCTGCCGAGCAGAGCAGGCAGTGGGGCTTGGGGAGCCATGCTTGCAGCTGGAAGGGGGCTCGGTGTCCTTGGCTTGGCCCGGGGTTGGAGATGCCAGCCCTCCTCCCCACCCAGATTTCCTGTATGGCCACACAAAACAGTCTGTGAGTTTCTGCTGGGACTTTTCTTGGTCAGATTACTTGGATTGAAAGATCCTCTTATTTACAATGGCTGCCTTCCAGTTGGCTTCTAATCGCCATTGCCCTGACAACATCCCACGGCAGCCCAGACGATGCCACTTCTGGCTTTGTCGCCGCCTCCATGGTGACTCTGCTGCTGTCCCCGCAGGGAGCTCTGCCAGCCTCCATGGTCGGCTACAGAGCCGTGTAACACCAGTGCCTGGGACCCGCTCTGGGAAGAAGCACCTTTGACGTAGAGTAGGGCCCCCAGAGCATGGTGAGGACTCGGCACAAGGCAGGCATTTCAGGCGGGTTCAGGCCTGGATACCTGATTATATTGAGCAGTGAGACTGGGAAGAAATCTCTTTCTACCCTCCTAGGCAGCAATAAGCAGGTTTTGGCAAGAGCTTCCGTGCCGGGAGAAGGCACCACAGTGTGCGGTGACGGATCAGGAGACTAATCAAAGCAATTTTTACTATTAAGAATAGTTTAATTTCTAACAGAGCGATCTTGAAGCATCTCCTGGCTAGCAGAGAGAGCGGGGCATGGTGGAAAGAATATGGGACTAGGGATGGTAACTTCCGACGCCAACTCGTGTTTCCCTAAGCGGATCACTGGTGCAGTACTGATGCCTTCTCTGTCTTGAAGGGCCATGATGGAAGTTAATTAGTCTTTCCTGCTCTTAGAAAACAGAAGATGTGCCCTATTCTCTGTGCTGGTAGCACAAACGTACCTGGACCTTCGCTGTGCGAAATGGGTTTCGTGCCTTAGGGCACGACTTGATCACCTCGATTTCTTTCTCTGTATGTTTAAAGGGCTACATGGACAGCAAATCCAGCAATGGGACGGGGCCTAGCAAAGTCCCAGCTGGTCACGCTCACATGAAACGCTTTGTGGACAGCATGCTGATGGATATCAGGGCTTCCTACAAGACACGGGAAGAGCAGCTAGCTGGAGCGGCACGGGGCTACAAGAAGCGCATGAAAAACTTGGTCAAGAAGCATGAGAACCTGCTGATTGCTTACGGGTAGGGCTAAGCCGGGGTCTGGGCTACCTCTGTCTCGTCAGCTTATTGCTAAGGACCAACTGGAAGTGCCCCATAGCAGCCAGTCCCTTTGCCAAGAAGGAGGCAAACAGGGCTCCAGGTGGAGCAGAGGATCTGGAATGCACGTTTACCTCCAAGGCAGGAGGAAGGTGTCTCCAGCTACACATGAGGGTGCGTTGGACACCCTGGAGCTGCTCGGCACGTACATTTCTCCCATGTAAAATTTAGGTTGAGAGATTGATTCCACATTGGATGGCGTAGAAATGCAGAGGTACCACAAATAACTTCTGCCTCCCAGCCCGTCTCTGTGGTGTTCTCAGCTCTGCTCCACAGCTCGCTCAGCAGCTTGGGCTGTGGGAAGCAGCAGAAATTCTTGTGGCATAAAAGCCGCAAATAGCTCGAGGACAAGCTCCCTTCAGAAACACGCCAGGAATATTGTGCATACTGCAGGGCTCTCCCACTTATCCTTTGCAGGTGGACTGGCTCTCGGTGGCCAGAAGCCAGCAGATCCCAAGCAAACGGTACCTCCAGCAGCAGCAGCGAAGTGCTCAGTGCTGTTACCTAACCAAAGCTACCAGGGACTAACCCCTCTGGCGTGTTACAGGCTCCAGCGAGAGCAGATCCGGTCCTTGGGCAGCAGCGCTACGGATTGTGGCCCTGCCGAGCTCCACTTTGCCATCACAGACCCAGAGCTGCTGACAAACACAACCCGGGAGCTAAACCGGCTGCGGGAGGAGAAAGCAAAACTGGAGATGCAGCTACATGAATTGCAGAAGGTGGTGGCTGGACTGCTGGCTTTCTGTGGGGGTGAGACTGGGGGGGCGGCGGGCAGAGTCTCAAGAGCAACAGATTCAGCCCCTTCCTTCGGCATTCCCTGGGGGTTTGCCGTGTCCGCTTGCTCGCTTTCTCATTTTGGGGAAGAGATGGGGTATCCAAGCAGTTCCCTTGTTGCTTTAACCCTGTTGCGTAGGGGTGAGTAACAGTTAGATCCATGAGGCTGAGCAGCCCCATAGATTGGGGTCACGGAGCTCTGGGAGGGCTGAGGAGCAGCAGATGTTATGGGAGAGCTGCCAGGCCAGCAGACTCACTCACTGCTAAAAAATAGGTGAGTAGGGGAGGATAGGATGGGGTTTTCTGTTCTTAAATACCTTTGCCTCAGCATGAATAGCTAAATGAGCTGGAGACCTCAGTCAGGAACACACCAGTCAGCCCCACGTCCTCCCACTGGTTCTGTCTGGGCAGAGACGTGTCTCTTGACTTGTGTGAGATACGTTTATTTAAAAATTTAAAGGATGAGAGACCTAAACCTTAAAATGGTGCTACGCATCACTTCCTTGCCAGGGCACTGGTGGCTGTTAGAGTGCTAGGATATGCTGTGCCACTTCAAAGCAGCAGGGACCGCGGTGAGATCGCAATGGTGTAATGCTTACGGGAACACTGTTCTTCCTTTGCCTTCAGAAAAGACTGAAAGAAACCTCTGCCTTTCCACTGTCTCCTGAGCAGTAAGTGCTGTTTGTTTCTCGGGATATTTGTAATTGTGAATTCTTCTTGCTGGGTGGACTGAGGATTTTTTTCTGCTTGACTTGGAGGCGGTAATAAATAGGGAGAAAGCGAGCTGATAGGGATTCATCTGAGAAGAAAAGCCAGCTGTCGGCTCCGTGCAGCATTTCCTGCCGTGAAATGAGTTGGTCATTTGGGCCTTGATCCAAGAAAGCTCTTAAGCACATGTTCGATTTAATCATGTTTTTAGTCCCACTGAATTTAAGCACACGCCCAAGTGCTTGGGTGGATCACAACCCGAGAAAGGCAAGTGAAACACCACCAGTTTGAGATGGTCTTGTTTCTCCTCCCTGCCAACACAGAAGCTGGGCTGGAACCCTTGGATCACCCTGTACCGATACCTCCCTGGCTTCCTGACATGTCCTTTATTTACTCATTTTTGATGGGCCTCTTCCCCCTGCTCCGTTATTCTGTTGAGAATCTACCGACTGTAGCTGTGGAGAGGTGGAATGAAGTGTAGGAGAAACCTGAGCTGGGATTTTCAGCCTTTTAAGATGTGGTAGCCTAGAAAACACGTCAGGTATTTCATTAACTGGATGCCAGTGCTGAGACGATGGTCAGTCAACGCTTGAGTCATTGGGCTCTGAAGGAACATCTTAGAGAAGAGCTTGAGCCTTAACCAGGCTCTGCTGTGCTGAAAAATAGTACCTTGAAGAGATGCATTAATTTTGGCAGATTTGCCCCAGGAACGAGACAGAGAAGCACCAGAATGTGCGTTTTAGTGACACATCTTGTTAAGGTGTTTATAGCTGCCAAGAGACTCTACGCACTTCAAACACTTTTTTTCCGTGCGCCGATGGGTCTTATCCATGCCATTACCTCCTTCCTCTAGCTGGAGACACAACGCCTGGTGCTACTGCAGCACTTCAGCCATAATTACTGCTGCTTCTCGTCTTTATCGGCTGCGCGGCTTCACTGTTTATTGTTCCCTTTGCTTTTGCTCCCATGAAATCTCAGCCATGATTTCCCATGTGCCTGGGCCGGGAGGTTGCAGCCACCAGAGGGAACTCTGGCGGTCGCAGCGGAGCGGCTCTTGAGCACAATGCATTCCTTCCTTCATACAACCCGAATTTCCCCAGCATCAGATGTGACCTGTATTTTGCTTATTCAGACTGGGACAGAATAGGAAGAACTTTCCCACGGCTGGGCTGCACAGACAGCTCACCTATCGCGCTCGGCGACCAGAACGGGCGGGTTTGCGCTCTGAAACATGAAAAGCGCCAGCGTTTGGCATTGGTCGCTCTCTATTGCCATCAAATTCAGTGCAGTGGTGTCAGGTTAAGGACTCTTTCTGCACGGCGTCCTCTGATGCATGAGTGTTGATGTGAACTCGGAACAAACCCAGCCGTCACAGCGGGGAATCCCGGGTTGGCGGAAGGGCTGTGACTCTCGTGCCCGTGCACAGGGATGGCACTGCATGCCCTGAAGAAGTCTAGGGCGTCGGGAGAGAAAAATGTTCAGAGCGCTGAGGTTTATGGTCTGATGGACACGAGTTACGTTCAGGCCCTGAACAGAAGCTCTGTGACCTGTGGATGGGCTGGATTGGAATGTCTGGGCATGATCAAAATCTGCTTTTCTCTCCTAGGCGGCTGGATGAGGAGGGCTGGGCAGAGGTCAGGAACCAGCTCCGGGATTTTGCACGCACCACCCAGGTAAAGGTCTGGAACAGCCCATCTGAAAAAAGCTTACCCCTTACCCATGTGTCAAAGATGTGCTGCCTCAGGTCGGTGCTGCCCTGGGGCCAATACACTGTTCCAGGCTGGAGCAGGGAAGCTTTCCATGGAGCCTTGCTGTGGCTTTGGCTTCAGCCCACCAAGTGACGCGAGCAGGTCCCCGGCCGGTGATGTATTGAGGCTGTACTTTCCCAGCTACTAAAAGACGGAGAGCAGCCCTTACCAGCTCATTGCTGGACCGTGTTGCTCCCTCTCTTGTTTCAGCACAAGCATTTAGGCATCCGTATAACAAACTGGGACTATATTCGACCTGTTTCAAGTCCAGTTCGGCTTTCGGTGGTAGACAAGGCTATAGATGTGCTACCAGCCCATCTTCCATGTTGTGGCTTCCTCTGTCCACAGCGACCTGAGGAAGCACTTCACCCTTCTCTGGTCACTTAGAGCTAAACACCTAAATTGTGTGTATCTTTGTGGCCAAAAGAAGGGAGATGCCATGGCTGAGAGGCTGGAGCGCTGCACTGGGAGCAGGTCCTGCTCCTGCGTCTCTGGGGTGAGCTCAGTCAAGCACCTCAGATCCTCCTGGTGACACAGGGACTGTGCTATTAACTTGGGTAAGATGATGACGGGGTTGGAGGAAAGCTGGAGAGGGACTTTTTTGCAAGGGCATGTAGGGATAGGACGAGGGGGAATGGCTTCAAGCTGGGAGAGGGGAGATTTAGGTTAGCTATCAGGAAGACTTTTCCCTGTGAGGGTGGTGAGCCCCTGGCGCAGGTTGCCCCGAGAAGCTGTGGCTGCCCCATCCCTGGAGGTGGTCAAGGCCAGGTTGGACGGGGCTTGGAGCAACCTGGGCTGGTGGGAGGTGTCCCTGCCCAGGGCAGGGGGGTGGGAACTGGGTGATCCTTAAGGTCCTTTCCAACCCAAACCATTCTGTGATTCTATGATCTACTCCCCAGAGACACTGCAAAAAAAAAAAATTTATTTTTTTTTTATCTAAAAGGGAAAGTCATTTCCCTTTGCAATAAACAAAGAGTGTGAAAGCTCTCTGTGTCCGAGGGCCGATTCTAGCAACCGCTCCGCCAGTTCTCTATGAAGCCTCTGGAGCAGTTACTGATGGTTTTGGCAGGCAGGGGTTGCTGCCTGTCCTGGGCTGGCCCTGGCCCCCATGCCTGCGCTCTGGCCAGGGAAGGCTGCCCAGTCTGCCCGGCTGATGCTCTGGAGCGGTGGTGCCTGCAGAACACTGTGCTAGTGTCACCAGGCTGCTTTCCCCACACGCATCAGTTTTCGGTTGCTTCTGTAGCCTAACACCAAGCGGTGCCGGAGCTGAGTGACGGGGAAGCGGTCGGTCTCGCCTGGCAGAGCGCGATGAGCAACTTCACTCCCATCTCACAGAGCTCCCTGTTTTCTCCATGCTTCCTTGCCCCTCCAGGAGGATTTGGAGCAGGAGAGGAGCCAGCTGCTGACTCGGGCGGTCGTGGCAGAAGAGCAGGTGTCAGAGCTGCAGGAATACATAGATAAGCATCTTGCGAGGTGAGATGGTAGCATCCTCCTTCACGTGTTCTCTGCTTTGTGCCCCGAGTTTATCTCCCAGGCTAATTGCCCGCAACATGGCCAGGCCTGCCACGCTGTCGGCTCCTGACCTCGTCGCTGCCTTCCCACGGCGCTGCCGGCACGGCTGATGTCCTGCAGCACATCCAGCTGTGCGGGCAGCTGCCACCATCCCTTGCTCCACAGCGCAGGAGGGGCAGCGTCTGGCCTGCTCCACCGCACGTCTCCTTCCCTGTGTGCTCACCCATCCTTTGGAGGAAGCTAAGAGAGGGATTGCCTAAAATCTAAAGCCTTCCAGCATGCCCTGATCTATACTCCTCTCTCCTTGGTTCATCACGCTTTGAAGAGGGAGGATAGCTGCTTGGGCAAGGAAGGGCGAGAATAAGCAGGGCACCTCTGTCGGAGCACTGGTCCAACTCTGCGCCCGCCGTAACACCCCAGCCATCGGCTGTGGTCTCGGGTCAGACTCGCAGCCTTGTTGCTGGTACTGTTACCTGGCAGAGCTGACAAACGCCTCTTCCTTGGGAAAAGACTGTGGTTTTATATCTGCCGGGGACTCAGATCCCGGCGTGGCTCAGTGCCTGGGCTGGCTGCTCCGCGCTAACTGACACCGCGTGTCCTTAGTACGCAGCAAACACCAGGCAAAATGTACGTTTACGTTTCTCGCTCCTGTGTGTGAGCCATCAGTGGGATTGTGACCACACGGGCAACGACGGTGCTGCTCCTTCCTGGCAGGTACAAGCAGGAGATCCTCCAGTTGAGGAAGGTCGCTGGCAGCGAGGCGCAACGCGCGCTCAGTGCTGGGGCGGCCGATACTCACTCGCTGCCCAGAGCCAGAAGGACCGTCAACCACCAACCGTAGCTCGCCACCACAGCTCCGAGAAGCGGCACGATCATAGGAAAGAGCAGGATTTAAAAGGAGGGAGCTTTCTGGTGTGTGGGCTGGCCGGGGCGAGTATCCTTCCCCGGCTGAGAGCTGGGAGGCACAGCGAGGGAAACCACGTGGGTGTTCTCGGTCTCAAATTAACAGTACTAAAATGGGACCGAGACAACTGCGTCTCGTCTATCCTCTGACCCCTCAGCTGGAGGAATTCTGCTGTTCCCCGAGCACATCACGCCTCGGGACGCGAGGTCAGGTTCCCAGGCAGCTTTTTACTGTGGAGCTGCAGGGACAGGTTCCTGCCATAACGTTTCTCCTGGGTCAGACCGAGACCGGAGTCCAAGGGCTAACTCTGCTCCCGCCTTTGCTCACCTCTCAGCTTCCAAGAGGTAAGGGCTGGTTCAAGCTAGACTTTACTCCAAGAAGTTAGAAAAAAGGGATGAGCTGCTCTTTTGTGGAGGGAAAACCTTTTTTCCCTCCGTGTTTAAGTGGAAAAGGGAATGTTATCTAAGATGAGCAGGGCCAAACTGGATCCTTCAGCCGGAGGTGAGCTGGACAAACTCCCTCCTGAGCCGCCTTCAAAGGGACGGCGGAGCAATGCCTGAGGCCGGGAGCGGCGGCTGCTTTGGCTCCAGTAGAACCCTGCGGCTCAACGGCAAAGCAAAGGTCTCAAGGGAAGAACCGTCCAAATGTTTATTTTGAAAAATTAACTAGAAAATAAAGTAACAAACATACCGAAAGAGGCACTGGAGATTTAGCCCTTAAATCCCGGGATAATTCCAGGATTTCTAGGTCGGATTTTCCTCTCCTTTGCTTCCCCCAAAGCGCCCGCTCTTTGGAAGACAAGGAGGGACCCACCACCCTGCAAGTCCCCGGGAAAAAGCCTGGCCGAGCAGCCCTCTCGCTGCTGTCCTGAGCTGAGCCCAAGGGCTGGAGAGGCTCCGACCCCTACTGCTGCTGACCCTCAACGCCAGGCTTAACGAGGCTGCCGTTAGACAGGGTTTCCCTCCGCGCTGCTCTGCGCTGCTCGCCGCACCTCCTTCATGTCATAGGCCCAGACCTGCTCCAACCCCTGCCCGAGGGTGCTGGTAGGGGTCCAGGAGGGGAAAGGGAAACGTCCGGCCACCACCCGGGCTTCGTCGGGGAGTTCCGCAAGGAGCTTGGCGGCTAGGGGAGGTTTCTGGGGAGAGAGAGAGACAGCCACGGCCAGGCGGCCTTAGAAGAAGTCCCATAGTGGCAGTGCTACCAGGGACAACAGGGCAGCTTCTTGGCGCGGCTGGTGGGTCCCAAGAAGATGACATCAACCAAAGACCCTTCCGAAACGCAGGGCTGGTACTAGCCCTGTGTATGGTTGGGAGGAGGGCCAAATAACAAGCCATAGGATGAGAGGAAACGGCCTCAAGTTGTGTCAGGGGAGGTTTAAGATGGATATTAGGAAAAATTTCTTCACCAAAAGGGTTGTCAAGCGGTGGAACAGGCTGCCCAGGGAAACGGTGGAGTCGCCATCCCTGGAGGGATTTAAAAGATGTGTGGACGTGACGTGTAGGGGCATGGTTTAGTGTGGACTTGGCAGTGCTGGGTTAACGGCTGGACTCAATCTTAAGCATCTTTTCCAATCTAAATGATTCTATAAATTGGAGTGGTGCTGAGCACCAAACCCCTCGCTCACAGCAACGCCCGCTTGACCTTAAAGAGTCTTCGCTGCCGTCCCAGACCGTCTCTCTTTTCTAAGGAAACCCTCCCTCGAGCTCGCTCAGAACAAGTCGGGGTGTGAGGTTCTGACTTACCACGCTGGGGGCCAGGAACACGATCACATTGTGGCAATCGGAAAGATTCACCTTAAAAAAAAGAAGGAAACGGGGAATGAAAGGAGCAACAGGCAGAGGGGGAGCCGGCGGGGGGCTGGGGGCAGAACTGTTTGAGTGGCCCAACACCTTGCGGGCGATCTTCTGAACCTCGGAGGAAGCAAAAGATGCCCCACAACGTGTGGGACGGGGATGTGCTGGTGTGACCGGGAGCTGGGCATGAAAGCAGCGCCTCTTGCAAAGCACCTGCCTCCGGCATCATCCCAGAAGCACGTTCCCTGCTGGTTTTTCTCCGGTCGGGCTGCAGGTACCTGGTGCCAGCATTAGCACCACGACTCTGAAGGCCACCATGCGCCAGCAGCACCTAAGACCTCTTCTCAAAGCTGCTCTAAGAAGGAGCGTTGCTGCCTGCCCAACCAGCAGCCAGCCACGGGCTGATGTTCCCCTGGAAAAAGGATGATTTTTCCACCTCTTGGGAGCAGCATGGCTTGGGGAAGGAGCAAGCGACCATCAGCAATGCCTGTCCAGAGGTGCGGACCGAGCCCTGGCCCTGCCCTAGCCACGGCCAACGCTGAGCACGGCCAGACCCTCGGGATGCTGTTACCTTCCACAGATCTTTCTTCAGGAAGGAAACCTTCCCGTGGTACCCAGCCTTCCAGGCCCGGTAGTTGGAGAGACACAGCAGCCAGGGATTGAGCTCATAGCCAACGGCTGGTCTGAGACCTTGCTTATAAGCCTCTACCACCTGGAGAGAGAGTTGCAACTGAAATGAACCTCGGTGTCAAGTTCGGGGGACAATTTGGGGGCCAGGGGCTGTTGCCCATCCCCTTCGCTCCCTCCTGCTGGCTCGTGAGCAGGGTAACCTTGGTCCTCGGCACCTTCCAGCTTCAAAGGCTCTTTCCTCCCAGAGTTGCTGTTCCCACTCTGCTCGCTGTGTGTGAGGCCTTCTAGGACTGCCTAGGACCATCTAGGACTGCGCAGGGCCTTCTAGGGTTGTCTATAGGGCCGTCTAGGGCTGTGTAGGGCCATCTAGAAATGTCTAGGGCTGTCTGGGGCCTTCTAGGGCCATCTCGGGCTGTGTAGGGCCATCTCAGGTTGTCTATAGGGCCATCTTGGTCTGTGTAGGGCCATCTCAGGCTGTCTATAGGGCCGTCTCGGGCTGTGTAGGGCCATCTAGAACCATCTAGGGCTGTCTATAGGGCCTTGTAGGGCTGTCTAGGGCCTTCTAGGACCATCTAGGGCAGTCTAGGGCCATGTAGGGTTATCTATAGGGCAGTCAAGGGCTGCGTAGGGCATCCTAGGGTTGTCTATAAGGCCATCTCAGGCTGAGTAGGACCATCTAGAACTGTCTAGGGCTGTATAGGGCCTTCTACGACCACCTAGGGCTGCGTAGGGCTATCTAGGGCTGTCTATAGGGCAGTCTAGGGCCGTCTAGGGCTGTCTATAGGGCAGTCCAGGGCTGTGTAGGGCCATCTACGACCACCTAGGGCTGCCTAGGACCATCCAGGACCACCTAGGCTGGTCCAGGACCACAGCCAAGAGGACCACCTAGAACCACAGCGAGAAGGCAGGGTGGTGGTGGGGGCTCCCAACCGCCATCCCGGTGAGCGTAGCCCCCCT
>VZSZ01002949.1:258962-321111 GCA_013398815.1 Ibidorhyncha struthersii | reverse complement strand
GCACAGGTTTCCTTCAGATTGCTCTTCTTTTCATCTGCAACTGAAGTGTCAGATCGGCATAAATGTGCAAAATACCTCTGGCTTTATGCGGGGATTCAAGTTGGGGGATCCCCGGCTGAGCTATCTGGGGGTCTTTAATCCCAGCACGGTAAAAATGCAGTGTAGGAGAGGGTTTACAGCCCCGGAGGTCACAGTGTCGTTATATTAAAAAGGGGCTGGGGGAAAGGAGAGGATTGATGTGGAGCTTTGTGAGGGGAGAGGATTTGCCCACAGTCCTGCAGAAGGTGTGGATGAAACTGGATGCAGAAGGAACCGCTTCTGCTCTCCAGCCTCATGCACTACACAGCAGAGCGTGCTGTTCCCAAAGACCATCCTTCATCACGCTGTTCTGCGGGAACTGCCAGTCACACATCCAGTGGTAGCAGTATCCGCGGCCAAAACCCCTTGCACGTTCATAAGTTTGCTGAAGTGTACATTTCTGAATTTACCTCTAGCACACAATGCTCGGTAACATATTATTATTGTAATTTAAATATGTACATATTTCTTCTGCCCACAGGCGCTTTGAGGCAGGAATTTGTCTCTTGCAGCGTGTTCATGTAGGGCTTAGCAGAGGGGAGAGCAGATCAAGGCTGAATTCGCCTCCCAGTGCTATCATTTACAAAGAAGTAACAGTAATATAGCATGGCATATGTTTCCAAGACTCCATCATGTGCATTGAAGAAATCTTTGAGTCCCGCAATCCTGCCATAAGCTCCTGGACATAACTTCCTCTCACACATGCATGGGTAGCTCTGCCATCCCCATCGTCGGTGTCTCCCAGGGTTGTCGTATTCAGCCCGTTGCTCAGTAAAATCTCACAGCACACGGTTGCTCTGAGCTGTGTGTTGTAGCCTTCTGTGCAGACCGTGATAACTACGTAGTGTTGTGTCAGGCATGCAGGGACACTGATACATGTGTCACCCTGGTGGTTCACATATTCCTTTGTACCACGTTTTTGCTTTGCATGTAGCTATCTACTATATTAGCTTAATTTTCTCTGGTTTTAAACAATGCCAAGTAATGAAGTAAACTAAACTAACTTTTCTTGCTTGGTTTGTCCTCCAGATCTAATTGACTTTACGCAGACAATGCTCCCAGAAACTGTATGATAATTCCCAGTGGCTGAAAGAGGAGGCACATTGGGGCCCGTACAGAAGAGAAACGGAACAGGAGGGCAAGAGCTTCCTGCTGCCCCTCTGGCAGAGGTAGCAAGTGCGTGGTGTATCTGCAACGCAAGCAAAGTACTAGTTTTCAGAAAGCAAGAGACACGGAGAGCTGCCCTGAAGCGCTTCGAGCACGGGCGGAAGAGGAGCAGCGCCAGCATGGATAAGGACAGCACAAACCTAGCTGACCAGCAGTATGAATGTGTGGCTGAGATTGGGGAAGGAGCCTACGGGAAGGTGTTCAAAGCCCGAGACTTGAAGAACGGAGGTCGGTTTGTTGCGCTGAAGCGGGTACGAGTGCAGACCAGCGAGGAGGGGATGCCGCTGTCCACCATCCGAGAGGTGGCAGTTTTGAGGCACCTGGAGACATTCGAGCACCCCAACGTGGTCAGGTGAGGAAGTGGGGCAGGCATCCCGATCAGTGGGGTCCTGCTTTTTGTACATGAATTGGGCAACCGGGAGTTTGGGTACGTAAATGGACTGGACACCAATTTGGGTTTGCGGATGAAGTGAGCACTAAACCGTGTACATGAAGTGTGGTTTGAGGTTTCAGCAGGCCATGGTGCTGCCTGCCAGACCTCACCTCATCCCTGTGCATTGCCTCCCACACACACAAACACCCATCTCCAGAGGCATAGGTGTGTGACTTCAGTGTTTGAGTGGATGGGCAAGGAGCCATATATACACTATTTCCTCAGGCATAAGAGAGAATGAAAAAAACCCAACGTCTCCCTAGTTTTGTCTCAGTTGTTAGTTCTGCCAGCTGCAGCTGATTTTTAGCAGCTCTTTTCATTATCAAAATGGCAAAGATTATGAGAGTGGTAGTACAATGCGCGTTCCACCTTTTTGGATGCTTTTATAGAGAGCTGTAGATTATAGTGTTAAAGAGAAGTAACAGCTTAAGACTTCAAGCTTTGCAGGTGGCCTCAGGGTTGAATACTGTTTGACTGGTACTAATTTTACCACGTGCTGATGATTGTGCTACCCAGAGTGCAACAGTACAGACGTCAGGTCTCCCTTGCAAAAAGGTGGCAGTGGCCCCGGGCCGTCCTTTCTGATGTCAGTAGCATAAACCCCAGATAAATATCCTGTGTTCTTGAACAGATTCTCTCAATGGTAGGGCTGGCCCTACTGTAACCTCCTACATTTTTCTATAGCTGGAAACCTCCAGCAGCCTGTGAATGTCTTTTATTAATATTACGAACTTTAAGAAGTAAGCTTCACTTTGCAGATACCCAGGTTGGCTATGATTTGAAACTGGTCAGCATCTTGCTGATGGTGCTCTATTAACAAGAATAATTCCTGTCATTTGCATTATCGTATGCACCTATTGCAGAGCAGAAGGAAAATATTTTATACTTCACTAACACCAAGCGTCTTTTGGTCCCGGAGAAATAGATGCTCTGATGTTAAAGGTGACCTTGAAAGTGGCTTCTAGCTGTGATCCTCCTGTTTTAGGGTCTGAGATGAGGGGGTTTATAGCAGGTTCAAGAGGAAAGGTGAGACCAAGAATAATATTTAAAATAACAAAGTGAATAGGTAGAGATAAATTAATTTTTGTATATCTCAAGGCAGCATAATACAACACTCTAATTTCTGTCTAAACTAAATAGGCAAAGCATGTGTATTCTGAAATACTGATAACGTAGTGCAGGTCATCGGTGTCACTGCAGCAAGCAATGGGATGCAGGCTGCAGCTCACACTTTTCAAGCAAATCCACAATTTGGTTAATAACCATTATTTTGACCAGCACCTAGTAATATCAGAGGCTTGGTCAATAAATTTCAAAAGTGAAGTCATCTTTGTGTGGACAACATATCGTATTTGATCACCAAATCAAGTGGCTTGGTTTACAGAGGAGCGCACACAAAGTTCTTCCTTGGCAGTAGAGATAACTGAGAGTTCTCAAAATCTCTGAAATCCAGACCAATAATGTGTGAGAGTAAATGAGGATTTAGTTGTCCAGGTTTAGACATTTACGTATTTGAAAATTGTAAACCTCGCTTGGGAATAATTTGGCATAACAATACTTAAGAATTTTTCTGCCATTGAGATCTTTCCATATGAAATAAAAGATTTTTTTAAGAGCTTTCTAATCCTGAATTCAGCAAAATCATGGAAATAAAATTCTTGTTTTCCAAAGAGCTGTTTGATGAACTGACTATGCAGCTGCAGGCTTGCGTTGCTTGGGTTTAAGTGCAGTGCAATCTTGACATAGCGTTGCATTTAAGCATTGAAGCTTAAATTTTTTTTCCAAGTTTGAGTGAAAATTCATTCACTGCAAGCAGTAACTATTTCAACCGGCAATATGAGAATGTAGTTTCAATACAAAAATCTCTGCAAGTGGGTTCCAGGTCTCATAGTGGTGTTGTGAAGCCTGTACCTTTTACCATGAGCAGCATTTCAGACGCATGGGGTTGGTCTGTGATGTATCAGGATGCTTGGGACCTTGGCTGCACACCTTTTTCCACAAACAGGCAGGGGAATATAAGAAGCAATTTCAAACAGTATCTCTTCCAAAATGTGAGGAATGCTATTTAAAAACTCACCTCTGCTGTGCATGGTTTTTAATCTGTAGAGCAGATGAAGCTAAAAGTAGCACTTTGGAGTGACTGAAATCATCTCCTTATAATGAAAGATTATTTGAAAATATTTAAATGCCTCGGTTCCGTTACAAAATACGGTAGAAGAGTTTGCAATTTATTGAAATTAAAGGTCTATTTTTGTATTATGTAAATATGCTCAGAAAAGGAAATACTGTAAAAGAAGATCTGCAATTTTAAGCAGCTGACCTAGCTGTAATTATTGAACATATGCTCACAAAAATGTTCATTGTTTAGGCATGCATTCTGGAAACTGGTATCATGGCCAGGCTACTAAATAAAAATAATGTCAAATGCATTGTCTACATACTGGATTAAAATGTACATAATTTTGAGAGCACTAGGATAACACCACAAATATTCAATTTTTTTTTATTATTATTTTGAGGGGACATCTAGCTTTTTCTGAATATTACAGGCAACTAGCCTGAGAGAAATAAGCGAGAACTGCAAGTATAATGTTGAATCTGATACCTCTGAGTAATGGCCTGTGTGATCCATGAGTCGCTCAGTGCAAACCAACGGTCATTCTGTGAGTCAAAATTTAGACAGACTTCAAACAGATGAGCTGCATACGCCCAGTGCTGGGCTGTGGTGCCCTGGCATCAGCTGACAGCACTGGCAGAAATCACAGGGCACGTGAACTCATGCTGAATGTCACGCCTAACTCAAATGGTGGGTCTGGGCATCTCCAGAGAGTTGGAGCTCAGCAGTCCAGGGCTTCTCTGCCTCCATGAAGTGGTGCTGAACGTGAAGAACAGTTTGGTAAGGAAAAGACCCGGTACTTGCTAGGCAGAGGTAGAGCTCCATGGCTTTGCTGGTCACGGAGCCGTGATGCAGGGGCAGCGCTGCCACTGCAGCCCAGGATTGTCATAGCGGTCGTAGATTCCCTTCCTCTAAAATCCTGAGAAACACTTAGAGCCAATGGCTGATTTCCAGTGCTTGGGGTTGGAAAAGAATTTTCTCTATAAAGTAGAAATGTCTAAATAACACAGAATAATTTTAAACAAAATATTTATATGTTTTCTGCTTTCCTATTACGAGAGCTTTGTTCCGCGTTTCTTCTGTCCAAGTCTACCGTTTCCATATTCGTACAATGAAGGGAAGCATTTGTCACGGCACAGTTGCATTTGCAACGACAGATAATGAAGTAGATAAGACTTCACTGCAGAATAAAGCAAAAAGAACTGCAAGAACAGAAGTGAAAGGAAGTCTAATCTTCATCAGAAAAGTGATGGTAGTGGAAGTCTCTGGCCAATTGTCTATAATGGGAATAAGGCCTGGTGGACTGATCTACAATTTTGTAAGACTGTCAAAAATAGTATTGAGAAAGGCATGGGGAAGATACAGTTAGAAGGATGTTTGCCATATGATTAAAATCCTCTCCTGTTCACATTTCCCTTGTATAGAGATCCACTTCATCAGGACACCTAACTCTATTCTATTTATCTTCACAAAACCAAGTGAAAAATAGATCCTTCAAGAGTGACTCTTTCTGTGAATTGCTGTGACGTGAGGTATGTTGTAGGCTTTGAAATGTCCTGTGTAACTGGTAGGTTGATGAAGGTGCTCCTCTAGCTCACCTTTCAGATGATAAGATGTAATGCTTTATTAAAGCTTTACTGTATACAGTAGTTAAATCTGGCAAAAAACAGTCCAGCACTTATGTAGCTTAGTGCTGTTCTGTTTGGGAAAAATGAAATATATGTAGACAAAGGACAGACTTTGCCAGGAATAAATGACATATTAGATTCAGGAAATTCCTGTGTGCAAAACTGGGAGTATTCCCTGCTGTAATATATCTGTAAAAATTCTTCTTGTGATTATAAGGCTAAATTCAGCAATATATTGTGTTCATTTTATCTTTCTCCTGCTGGTAATCAGATGAATAATTTTTCCCTAATGTTAATCATCCATCAAACTGTGAATTTGCACTGTGGGAAGGGGATATACAAGACAGAATACTGTAATTCTTGCAGTTCTTATTTTCTAACAACACGTATATGTATAGTTTTAATAGTGTTAAACCTTAAGCAAATAGAGCAAACCTGCAAAGCTGCATATTTTTGCTTCCTGGCTCATATTTTTTGTTTAATATATTTTTTTTAGTATTTTCATGGGTTAGTAAATCTTCAGTTTTAAAATAACCGAATTGATATTGAATATAATCTATTAAAATAATCTGGGTTATTATTTCAAAGATAAGTGTCAGAAATTTTGCCATTCGGGGTCATCATTACTGTATAGTAAGGAATTAAAAATCTTAGTTCTCTCCTTCCTGTTAGTGTGCAGAACAGGTGCCCCAGCTAATTGACTTAGATTCAGCAGCATGATCCACCTAGCTGGAAGTGTAACTATTCCTCTCTCTTTTTGGTATACCAACAATGGTGGGGGAAACGCACTAATTATGAGTATTTCCGCAGTTATGCCATGTTCAAAGTTTTATGTTATTTTATATCCCTTGAAATGTGAATGACACAGTAAGCTGCCCTCTGTCGTACAGCGATACTGTCGTTTTGCTTTTTCCTTGCTTTTGCCGTCTGGTGGTCCATGCTCTTATCTCTTGGTTGGCACTTGAGTACTTTTGGAGCCCATCAATGGGTTCCCTTGGCAAGGCAGCCTGAGTGTGGCGGGCAGAGGCTGGGGCACAGCTGACTCCCCCATCCCCATGTGCTCAGACATAAAGACCAGCACTTGACTCTGCTCAGAGGTCCCAGAAGTGTATAATGGCTTGGTGCTTAAAATTGCGTTATACTAAGAGAGAAGTTGTCTTTTCATAAGTGTCTGAAATTCCCTGTCTAACCTGATAGAGCATTCAGAACATATCTGTCACAGCTCATCAATACCTAGCTAACCTTTTGCAAGGCAGTATGAACTTGTAGTTGTTTTGCTTTGTTCTGTTTGTCAAACTGGAATGATATGGGAACATTCAGAAAGAAAAGCCTTTCAAAATGCAGTAGCTAATTTTGCTTCTCGTTCCAGTTCGTGGTGACGCTGATATTGGCTGCTGGCTTTATTACTGTGCTGTTAATAAGTTTAAAGGATGATCATCTCAAAATCATTGAGATGTTCCACCCCGTCAAGTGAAACATTTCTATTTTAGGGGGTGTTTGTCTCCAGTGAATTCTGCTTCCTTCCTTACTTCCTTTTTCTGCCAAGCTAATGTTAAACTTCTAGTGTGTGACATCATTCTTTCAGATCAGCATCGTGCTGTATTGTGTGATACGATTTATTTTTGTGGAGCACCAGTCATGGCATCTGGCAGGCCCCTGGAGAGAAAGAAATGGTTACCTCTGCGTTGGTAGGCACAGGGATTGTCTTGCACACAGGAAGAGTCAAATAAGATGCAGGGATGGAGTGAAGCAGAAGAAACCAAACTTGAAACTTGCCCAGGTTAAAGGGATTAATCTGGCAGATGAGTCTCAGCTGAGGTAGAAGAGGTGGATGAGTAATGGGAAGGAAAAACTGAACGAGCTTCAGAGTCAGCTTCAGTCTAACACAAACAGGATGGTCTTCAAGGCAGATGTGAAGACAGGAAGCGCCTTGGCAGGAGAGAGGCATTTCCAGGCTGGAGAGCGGTGGTGGTCGGAGGGGAAGGGAGATGGGCCCTGCATTGGCTGCAAGGAGGAACACTGCAAAGGCCTTGGGGAGAGAGGGACTGCCCACCTGGAAATATGGCTTCTCTGATGGCTCGAGGGCAAAGGGGAATGATGTGGCTGACACTGAACAGGGTTTGGCAGTAGGTAGGATTTGGAGAAGTTTGTTAAGTTGGCAGAGGACATTGTGAAGTGACTACACATGAGTGCTGGCTTGTCACAGAATCACAGAATAGTCAGGGTTGGAAGGGACCTCTGGAGATCATCTAGTCCAACCCCCCCGCCAGAGCAGGGTCACCTACAACAGGTTGCACAGGACAGCGTCCAGGCGGGTTTTGAATGTCTCCAGAGTGGGAGACTCCACAACCTCTCTGGGCGGCCGGTTCCAGTGCTCCACTACCCTCAAAGTAAAGAAGTTCCTCCTCATGTTAAGGTGGAACTTCCTATGTTCAAGCTTGTCATTGTCTGCTCGCAACCATACAGTACACAGAATAAGCACATACAGGGAAAATAAGTGGTATTCTTCCTGTCCATATGAATTGTTTATTAGTAATGGATGTGATGTTTTAGTTTGAGTACATGGTCTGCCAGAAACAGGACAAGATAAGAGCATGTCAGGAAGGAAGGGTTGAATATGGAATAGCCATCTGAGCCTTAGGAAATTCAGTTTCTGGAGTGAGTACAGGCTTTCTTCAAAAAGTATTTTATCTTATTCTGAATCTAAGCTTTTTACAAAAAACATGTTTCCAGTCTTTGTCTGAATAAATGTTAGTCATTTTAGATTATGTCCAGTGCTCCCTTCCTTCTTTAAATCTGTGGATGGTTGTGTCTGTGCTGTTCTTGAAGAGGTCTACTCTTGCTGGGTCCTGCCCAGAGTGGAAAACTAATTCGTTTTGCCACAACCATTGCTGGTGACAGCCTGTGACTGCCAGGCAAAGCATCAGGATCCCCTGGGTTAATGGAGCGGGGTCCAGGATTCAAAACTGAGCCTTGAAAAGGACAGGAAAGCGGATGGTCCACCCCAGCAAACAGGGGCCAGGGTAGATTAACTGGGACCAGTTTGCTTCGTGGTACCTGCCGCCGGCTGAAGTGCAGAACAGAGCAGGGAGAAGGAAAGTGCTCACTTTCCAGGTGTTTGAAAGAGAGTAGGCTGGAGGCTGTGACTTAGCAAAGCGCTGAGTAAGTCGCTCAGGTACACCCAGTGGGTTTTAAGTAATTTTTTGAAGTTTAGCACAGATGTAAGTGCATTATCAAATAGAAATAACCATGATATTAAGTATGAACTGAATTTTAAAATGCTTTTCTGCATAGAGTTCAGGGACAATATAGATAAGGATATGATTCACAAATATTGATTCTTATTCACGTTATCACATTAACTGAGGCCTCATTTCTAGAGAATTTTTCTATTAAAAGTTAAACTAAATCATGCAGAATAAATAATATAACTAACCTGATATAGCAGTAATGTGAATTTCGCATCAAGGGTGGTTATTTGCCTTTGTAGTAACTCCTAGTTGACTTAATTTAGTTCGGAAGTTTTAGAATTATTTTATAAAGCTGCATAACCCTAAATGAAATAGAAGTTGCTGTTCATTCCAAAGCTTTGCAGCTCTGTGTAGAGCATTTGTTTTTTCCTTTTTGTGTGAAATCTAGTTGTTTTACAATTTTGCTGAACAAGTTGATTCTTAATGACCTAATAAATTATCAAAAGATAACTGTGGCCATATACATATATAACTTAGCTGCATTTTTGCATTCAAAAGAGGAAATTTCTCCTTCTATATGAGTTCTTAATGTATTTTTCCTGTATTCTGAAAAATATTTTAAATTATGCATGCATGATTATTTAACAGCTATACCTTTAAACTACAAAGCGTTTGTATTTAACAAACAAACGATTTTGGATTTTCCAAGGAGTGGTTTTTTCCATGGTGTACTTTGACATTTTCCGTTTGGGAAACCTCCATTTGGGAAGCTTTTGATGAGATGATCATCAGAGTGGAAATGTTACTGTTGATTTCCAAATTGTTTCAAAACACCTCATTGCATCCAAAGTATTGTATTGATTTTCCTGTTTATTTATTTACCCTTAGCCTTTGAAAATTTGTCTTTGAAAATAGAAAAAGTTCACATGGAAATATTCTGCTAAACAATCCTTTTAAAATCAGGCCTTAAAATTCTAACATAGTTGTGTTTTCTTTAGGCGGAACAAAGAATGGTTTATATGAGTAATAAGAAACTCTTCCATATGATGCTTTAGATATCTTTTTAGGGTTTTAGAAGAAAATGAGTCTCTAGCCTTAGAAGCATCCTATGTAACTTTAGGACCAGGTAATGATTTTGAGTACCTAAGTACTGGAATTTGCCAATTTACTGATGTTGGTGGAGTTGCCCTGGAGTAGATTCCCGATGACATACCTAGCAAACAATTTACAAACTTAGCAAAAAGTTCCATACTGTTTTAAAAGTGTTCATACAAACACTGACTGGTTATCGGTTTGGATTATCATTAACAGGTGACTGATCTTTTCTTAGTAAAAGAAAATAAAAAAATAACTCACATATGAATTCATCTTGCAGGGATTTCCCATATTTAATGACCGAAAACTCAGTTCTAGGCAGATGAATCATACTGAGTTTAAATGAAACCCCTTGAGTTTGGACTTTTGCAACATTAGTCAGTGCAGAGCGTTACATGTTCTTGATAGAAATAGAGAAAGGAAGTGAGAAACAGAATGGAAAAGTCTATGTGATTTTTTTCTCTCTTTTATGTCAGGCTTTGGCTAATCTTTTAATATCTGTTTGAAGTGTGATCACTATGATGAATAACTGAAGGTGTCTGTTGTTGTTTAAAAATGCCAGAGAATTCCCTTCTCCCTGAAATCAATTAATTATAAACTGGAAATTTCAGTACTTTGTTCACTGTTTCTTAAGTTAGCATATTTCTAGGAGCTTTCTGTGAATGTAATTCCTAGCTGCACTGGTGCTTTTGTTTCTCTTCATCTGTGGAGCCAGGGCCGTACTGTAAGGATAGAATTCTATCACTATTTTTTTTTTTTTTTCCACATTTGATGTGGTATTTTGCATACAGCTGCAGAGTAGACAGTTACCTTTGAAAAGAACATTTGCCTGGTTTAATTTGATTAGAGCAAACCACCTCAATCATTTCTGAACTAAGACCGTTTTCATTTTAACTTGGCAGTAGGAGTTGGGAATGTACTGACTGTACTTATATGTTTGGGGGAGTTCTGGTTTGGATACACAGCTACCGCCAAAGTGAAACAACCTTAGAGGACTTTGCCCACTCTGCTCCTGCCCCATAAAAAGGGAGGGCTGTGAAGGCATTGAATGTCACATTTAACTTTCACTCAGTATGACAAGGAATTGGACTCCTTTTGAGTGATTCTACAAAAAATTGGAAACATTTAATGCATAGAAATGCATAATTATACATTAAAGAAAAGCGCCCATGATATTAAAAACAGATATAGGATATGAAAGTCTTTTATTTACAGTGAACTTAAACATCCCTAGCAACACCATTTTGAGTAATGCTATCATAACATCCAACATATAAATAGAAATATGGTGGGTTTCTCATAGATACATTCTATCAATGTTAAAATTGTACCCCTTTTAATAAGTCTTAGTAAGATTCCCACATTCTGTCATTCTCCTAGCTTTGACTTTCTACCCCTTTCCTCATCATATAAGTGTGTTGTGATGGGTTTTTATGTTGCATATTAAAGATTAAATTAGATTCTTCAGATTTACAGTATTATGTGTTAGGTATGATTTTTGCTTCTCACTTGCCCTCACTGGTGATCAAATCATTTTCCTAGAAAAACTCTTGTGGCTGTCCAGAATATCAATGTGTCTCATAATAAATGACAGCCTTTCAATGAATTATAGTCAGATGGTACTCTCCAGAAAAGATGGGTCTGATCTTTAAGTGCTCTGACTTTGCACTAGTGGGTCATCATCTATACGATATTTTAACCAGAAGATTACAGTTGCAGGAAGATCTTCTGGTTCTTCTTGTGTTATGTTCTGAAAACCAATATGCACGCTTAACTGTTCATCTGCGTGAACACTCACTGCTAACGGGGGAATTGCATCCATGTCTTCCAGCTAATCCAAGAATGCAGTTGCAAATGTAAGGGTTGAGTTTCCACTGATGAAGTTAAAATCAATAGAGCTACACTGATTCAAACAGCTCTGGTTGTTCAAATCATAAATTCCTAAAGTGAGGATGAACAAAAATGCATTAGGACTGGCAGACTGTGATGAGGTGCCCCATCAAGCATGCATGTTTGAGGCTTTACGGTTCAGATTTTAGATGCTGCAACTATCAAGCAAACCAAACTGGGTATAAAAATAGTTCTTTCATTAGGAGTTTTTTCACTGATATGGGCTCAAGATTTTCTGTTGACCTTTTTCACTCCTCCAAACTACATTCCCTTTTAGTGCCACAAATAATTCCTCTCTACCTTAGCACGTACCCTCTGAAATATTTAATGTGTATCTCTATGGTGTCACCTAAGCAATTTGTACAATGCTGTGCTTACCCCCGAACACCAGGTTGCATCACAGACGTGGTTATTTCAGTGCTATGTACATCTCCCTTCACCAAGAGAAAATGCTTCTATAGCCACAGTTACTTTATGTCTAACTTGTTATTCACTAGCACAGTACTAGAACCTCTGTTATTGATTTCCAGGTTTCTTCAGGACGGTGAAAGTTAACGACCTGTATTATTTTTCTCTACTAGGAAGTAGGTTGTGAGGTGAATCTCATTTTGCTAAGTTTATCTAACAGCGTATTTTGTTTATATCTGTGATCTTTACGACATAGAGATTGAGCAGCATCTGTACTTTTAATTAGCGTGTTGTTTATCCTCAGATAACCCTCTAGGTTGTTAATGGAGATAGGCCTACACACCGATCTTTGTGGTTTCCTCGCAGACATCTCTAATCAATTTGTTGCCTCAATGTTCATCTCTGCTTTTTATAAAATGCTGAGCAACAAGTTTTGATCAAAGCAATAATACCCATATCCGGACAGGTTTGAATCAATGACTATAGTCTGAAAATCAGGATTAAATGTCTCATTAAACTTAAAAGACTTGGCATTCTTGGAAGGGCCCAGACAAGTTAGTACTTCTGCAGAACTGAGCACCTGTATCTCTTCATAGCATGGAATCCTGTTCATCACGTTGCCTTTACGTTTGTAACATCATTTTAAAAAAAAAAAAGTTACCTGGCATTACTTAATTCTATGCTGCTTATTATTCATGTTCTCTCTTCTTAAGAAATCAAGAAGGTTTTATTACTTTTTAATTTTTTTTGGTCAGATTAAAACATCTTTTAGAGATGTCAGTTATTTCAAAAGGAAACCTTTATGCAGTAGTGAAAAAATACAGAAATGAGACTGGAACTGAAGACTATGGCAGTACAATGGCAAGAATAGTTAGGAGTTGCACAGAAGAGTCAAGTAACGCATTTGACTAAACATGAAAGCTATTTGTGGCTATAGATAAAACCCAGATAAGTGAGAAACACTGTTGAGGGAGTCTTTTTAGAAGACATTTTAAGTATATTGGAATGTCCCAAATCAATAGGATATTGTGATGTCTGTAAGAAAATGCATTTCAAAGACTGCTTGGTTTCCAGTAACCCAAAACTGAGAGTGGACAAGTCCATTCTGCAGAAACAAAGCTTAAGTCATAAAAAGCAAATTTAAATCTTCTGCCGTCCTCGAGCTCAATGAAAAGATATTGAGCCTATAATTCTGGAAGAAGCTGTAAAGTAAACTAGGTTTATTAAAACAGTAATAAAGGGCAATTTCAACCACTGTCAATAATAAAGTGGACAAATCAGACAAGGTTTAAAGACAAAACTCAAAGACATTGTCAATGAAGCAGCTGTTCCTGGAGTACTAGGAAGAGAGATCACTCCCTGCATAGCCTGAAGTAACTTGCAATAGCTGGTTTAAAAAATTCTTGTAGTGAAGACACACAGTCATAGTGGCCGCAATAATCAAATCTGATATTTTTGGGAAAGGGATGGTTCCCAAACTTGATGTAGTAACAGTACACTTTAGAAAAGAAAGATTAAGAAATGAGGTAATCAAAAATTAAGAGGAAGGATATGAAAATGCTTAACTTTGACTTGGTAGGTACTTCAATGGAGATTTGTGGCAGCACATTTTGTCACTTGGGTCATACATCTTTCCCTGGTGTGATGCTCTGTCCTGGCTGCTGCTTTGGATCTATAGCCTCTTCCTGGGTGCTAGTTATAGCAGGACATTTTAAACATGTTGATTTCTCAAATTCTCTGGAGGGTTGGGGGATGTCAAAGGGAGACACCAAACTTTCTCTACCCCTTTTATGGTTCTGCTCCATTATATCATGATGGATGCACAGAAGGGGCTTTGTGCAACCTGGTCTCATGGAAGGTGTTCCTGCCCATGGCAAGGGAGTTGGAACTAGATGATCTTTAAGGTCCCTTCCAACCTAAATCATTCTATGATTCCATGAAGGTGCACATAGCCCTGCATAAAAAAATAAAACAGGAATGTAAGATAATTGTGAGCAGACATCTAACTTTAACCATCTGAATATAAAAAGTATACCCCATCCTAGTAATTTAGAATCTTCCCGTAGGGAGTGCAGAGAGAGGATGCACTTTCTGAGAATAATTCATCCCACTCACCCTCCATACCCACCCTGGAGCAGAATGAATTTCCATCTAGAAACGCCTGCCTCTCTCTTGTTGACTGCAGAGAGAGCCCAGGTGGTTAGTGCAGAGTTTACCATTATTGGTAAAATTCTGATGCTGCACATAGTTTCATTGCCTCAAATTCCCTGCGAGCAAATTATGTGATAGTACAATTGCAAGTAGCTGGATAATTCTGGTGTCTAACTTACATTGACCTCTGAATTATCCGAGACCTGAGTGCTTGGAAAGAAGTGGTACTATACTTTATCTCTTGGAATATTTTTTTTTAATTTAAAGTTTTATTTTTCCATAATCTCAAAAGGTGTCAGCCCACATTGCTCAGTAATAGCCTGCAAAATTCAAATCAATCGATAATGCTAACAGATTCTGCTCCATCGTTTTTTATGTTGAAAGTCTGTCGGAGCTAGTTCTTTTTTAGCTTGATTTACAAAGCTTGAAAACAGCTTTTTTTATTATGGATCGCTAAGACAATATAACTGTAGTGAAAAATAAGATGCTCTATTAACCTGTTTGGGTATGCATATTACATGTTTGTGTGTGCGTATGTGGAAAAGAAAAAACATGAAAATTTCAAGATTTGACTGCATTTACACCAGGAAGTTCAGATTTATTATTTTGTAACATGGATGAGGTTTGTTAGACATGTAGGACTGCAATTAGTTTAAAGTTTGTGCCTTAAAAATGTCTGAACAGTTTTCTTTTTTGAAGTTAAAAGAAAAAATTGAAAGGGAATAAGGGCAAGCCAGGAAAAAAAACAGTCCCAAAAGCTAATTGTTTTAAAAAGTTACATGACATTAAAAATTGGAACTTGGAATTGAAATGCCATCTCACTCCTAAGTGTAATAAAATAGTAAATTTTATTAAATGTATTCTGGAAAGAGTAAATGAAAATTATAAAGCCTGATGTGAGTGGCGAAGAGCCCAGGCAATATCCGAAAGAGTAAACATCTAATGCCTTAACGTAACTGGGGCACAGTCCACTGCAGCAGGCAATTGGGCAGGGGATGTCAATATTTAAAAGCAGCAGAACTAATTTTTGAAACAGATGGGGTTTTTTTCCTCCTGTGTACAGTGCAAATATATATTTTTAAGGGGTTTAGGGAATATTTAGGTGATGAGATTATGTGTCTCCTTTTAATATTGACCCTTTTTTAAATTTATCAAATCTTGTAAAATTTAAGGTCACTTTGATCTTTCTTCTTCCAAGCATGAATTTCCCCTTTTTAAATGGCATTATTCACTCAGTTCCAGAACTCATTCACCCCAGAGCACACCCTTGATACAAAAACATTGCAATATTGTTTTGTCGGCTTTTAAATGGAGGCTCTTCTTCAAAAGACTGTTGAGTTCTTGAAACAGTTTAACTAACATTTTCTGAATGGACATGATTGTGATGGCATTTTCAATATATTGATCACTGTCATTTTCACAAGCCTGAAAAAGTGTTCTTGTGCTTTGGAAAATCTAAATCCATGTCACCTCTCTGCCTTCTGGAGTGAAATCACGTAGACAGTACTGCACTTAGATGGATAGTCATATACCATAGGGGTCTGCGTACAAAGGCATTCATGGAAATGAAGACTACTGTGTCTTCCTGGATTTAGCAAAAAAAAAAAAAAAAAAAAGCTCTGCTGTATATGTTTCTTCCAAATGGACTTGAGACAGTTATTTCTCAGTCAAATATTTTCATAATCCAGACACAGATTCTTATTTCAGAACATATAGATGCCAGTTGTGATGTTTGCAAACCAAGGCATGCCTGCATGAAAAGTAGGTGAGGGAAATCACCAGGAAGTTTGACATTTTCTTCACAGAAAGTCACTTCAATTCTGTGATAACTCAGAAAGCGGCTGAATGGACCTTTATAAAACATATGAACTAAGTCACTTCTAAGTGGAGACAGCTGGGGTCTATTTAATATCCTGTGTAAAATGGTAGAGGTCAGCTTCCTGGAATAACTTTGGAGTTTTATTTCACGAATACCCTCTGCTGCAGGGACCTGGGGTGGCAGTAAGGCTCTCCAGCTAAAATGTGCTGTAAGGAAAAGCTTCGAGGCTGTAGCTCTCCTTCTAGCTCTGCATTTGGTGTGGGATGGCAGGAAGCATCTTCTGGCTTGCAGTTGTCTGCACATCCTCATAAATGGCTGTCATGTGAGTGCTTATTAATGCAGGCAACTAATCTCGGGCTTTTCTTCCAATCCTATATTCCTATGGTTTAGACATTGGGATACTAACTGAAAGCCATCAAAAAGTGGCACTTTGGGCAACAAGTCCCATAATTCTCAAATGTACGGATGACCCTAAATACCTAGGTTATTTTGTAACTCAGGACCTTGGAGCCTAAATCACTTAACTTATCTTGACAGTTTTATGATGTCTTTTTTACCCCTTGCAATTAATGCAGCCATATCTTTACTGTCTAAGATCGTACATTTCCTTAATGTGTTCCCTGTATCTATTCAATTTAATTACTCTTGACTCCTTGAGTTTGGAATCTTATTTTATTTTCTGACTCCTGCTGCTATTCCAGTGTATGTTGGCCACCTGAGGGATAACATATTTGTCTTTGCGGGCTAGTGGCACTGGTAAGTGCACATCCCCACACACAGAAGTTACACAACATAGCAATTGATATAACTGGTAGTCCAGTGGCAGCTTAATTAAAAGCCTGTGGTGCAATAAGCATGAAAATTCATATAAAAAAGTACATAAAGATGTCCAGTCTGATTAGATACATTTCTCAGTGTGCAAATTTGGCTTTTCCTTGACTACGTGTTTAAATAGAAGATAAATGGAAGCTCTAAAGAAGAGCTAAGAGGGGTAATTGTTTCTGTTGGAAAAAAAAGAGATGGAAATTGGAAAAAAAAACCAGTAGTGTGTCACTGGAATAGACAATCTGACCACAGCCAGAAAAGGCTTTTGCAGACTGTGCTGGTTCTGTGGGCCCTGTATGGTGTGCAGTGTTGCCTCTTTAGTCAACTGTGTGAAGGCTCCAGACCATCAGCTGTGGTATAAGCTTCTGTGCTATTTCTCCGAACAGAGGTAAACAGGATGATTGTAGGGTTTGGGGATGGATTAGAGAAAATAATGAGGACAAGCTCCTTCAGACCTCAACATCTCTTGACTTATTCTTGAAATAAAAATAACTATATGAATAAAACAATTCATATATGGCTTGGAAAAAGTTAGAACAATTTCCACCTACGCCAGTATTCTTCTGAAGTGAGAAAGAGCAGATAGCTTGGGGAACGGTGTAAGAGCAGGACAGACCCGAAGCCGTAATTTCTAGCAAATTAAGGCTCGGCAGTTTTGACACTGACTTGCTCTACGGTCTTAAGTAATCTGCGTCCACTGCTTTGTAAGTCCATGCAGCATCTGCAAGCAGATGTGAGCCAGCCCTGCCTTGTTCCCAGGCACATGCCTACTCGCTCTGCCGGTGCTTTGAGCCAGCTGGAAGCGGCGTAGCCATGTTAGTTAGCGCTGCAGAGCCTCAGCCATTATGCTCTGCTGTCCTCAGATCTTCCTCAGCTCAGCCCGAGCTGACACCGGCTGCCTGGATGTCGCAGAGCACGCTCTCCTGTGCTTGCAGAGCTTGGGTAGATGTAGCGTCTTTTCATTTGCCTAGACATAAAAATGTTTTAGCGCGCCAGGAACCAGACCTTGTTTTGCAAGATTTATTATAGTTTGCTCATTTCTTTCAGAAATGTGGAAGACATTGTTGCAAAACAACCAAAATACAGTTTTGTCATGTATTTACATCTGACATACACCGTCATTTACAAACTGCTGAATTTATTTCAAAACTATCCATGCATTAAAATGTAAACCCTAATCTCACGCTGCTAAAAGACGCCCCAAAAGAAATAGTTGCCTTTGCCCCAAAGTAATAAAACAGTCGAATAAAATTTATTGCCAGCTCAAAATGCTACTAACACCTCATTTTCATTGCCAAACGCTGCAAATAATCTTTAATTTGTTTTCTTTTACATATGTGTGCAAGAGCTTAAAGGAAATACTTAAAGAGCTGTACAGCCTGTAGACTACTTCACTCCGTGTGCATTAATCTTTAAATGGCTGGCTCACAGCGCCGTGTAAACTGGCTGGAAAAGGAGGAAACGTGTATTAGACATCTACCTGAAGAACTGGAGGATGAAAGCACCTGAGAATCTTACAGAAATAGACATCTTTAGTTTTCTTTGCATGTGCTATGAATTAATTTAAAAATAATAATAATAAAATAAGACAGCTTAGTAGAAGAAATGACGTGACAGCCAAGGAGTTTGTACGGCCACGTGTGAATGACTGTGAATGGGGAAAAGAGCAGCCATGAAGTCCACATTTTTAAAAACTTCTAAGATGGGACATCTTAAATTCTGATGAAACGTGTAAGGAATTTGCATGCTAATGGAAACGAGGATCTCTTTTTATGTATCGAGTGTTTAAGAGCGATTGCCCCCAGGCTAAATTTATTAAGCCAGAAAAATCTTGTAAATTTCTATTGAAGATTTATTAGTCTCATTTGTTTCTGTTCTGCACAACATGAATATTAAACTCTATGCTGTGAGTTTGTCACAGGTGAAACTCCCTTTCAAATTAAAGGAAATTCTGGATCTGAGCCAAAGCCAGTTAAATACATGTACTGACTTCATGAGGCTTAGGTAAAGGCTCTTGTGTGCAGAGCTTTTTAGGATTGATCCTGGTCTGTGGGGGTTGAGTGAATAGGGCAGAGGCAGTTTCAGTGTCTTTTTTTTTTTTCTTTTGACATCTCTTCCATTTTCTTTTAAGTTCCTCATGAGAAGAAATATTTGTAAATATCTTCAAAAATCAATTGAACATAATCTGGAATCCCACCAAGCAAAATCTTTCAATTACAGTCTGCCTGGGAAAGACTCCTCTCTCCTAAATTGAATTAAATTGAAGCGTCTGGTCTAAATTAGTCATCTAGGCATCTTCCATAGCAAGCAAGCAGAGCCAGTACCTCCCTAGAGTGATGCAACCAACCTACTTTCCCCCGAATATACGGACACCTATGTAACTTTTTCAGAATAACCACCAAACCCTTGAGCAGCTCCATTACATGAGTTATGTCTCTTCGACAGTAGCCGAGAGGAGAACTCAGTGTTCCACGAGCTCTGCGAGGCTGTTGCGTACATGGATGGCATTTGAACTGTCTGATGATGGCTAGCCAAAGACAGCTACGTTCAACGGAGTTGTTAGTTTTCTTTGCAAACCTTAAATCTGCCCTCTGTGTGAGCTGAATTTAAGTGTTACCTAACTTTGTATTCCCTCAGTTTTGATGCTTTGGTTTTAGAAGAAATATCCCCTCACTGTTTTCTTTCCCTTATAAAGTTATCTATTACTCTTTGCCACTCAGTTTTTCTTTTAGAACGCAACTTATAAAGAGGAGTGGAATGTTTAGGTGCATAAATCTGGCTGCCTCCCAAAAGCTAGCAAAATCCTGGGTTTTTTTCTTACCCATGTGAGCAATTGCCTTTGTCTTTTGATTTTTGGAAATCACCTGAGTGCTATTTACTTTTGGGCAGATGGGATGTGATTCGTAGCGTGTTGAGAGGTGGTGATAGGACACGGTTCCGTGACGCTGGGAGGTCGGTTGAGGTCGAGGTGCTCCCTTACATATTTTGCTGAAGGGAATGGAGGGATTCCCTTTGTCTGCAGTTAATGGTGCTCCTGGCGTCGTGGCACAGGGGCTTCTTGGGAGTACATCTGGCATCAAAGCCTGATCGAACTCATTCCTTGTATCAGGTGTAGCCAAAAAGCACTGTGAACTGCGTCTCTATTTTTCTGTCTTTTAACCTCATGCAGGACAAGCACATGTGGAAGTCAACGCACAAAATGTAAGACACCTTTTGGATTTTCTCTTGGTCTATTGCTGAATGTGGCAACTGCGTTCGCCACCTAACCGCCCTGCTTGCATTGGAAGTGGGTGGATATTTCCTATTCAGGAAATTTTGAGCAGTTCTAGTGAATCCATAAACAGATTCTTTCAACAGGTTTAGACATTTTAAAAAAGTTGTTTTCATGTGGTTAAAATATCTGATGTTAAATTCCTGTTTCCATTTGTAAGATAACAAGAACTGTTCATATCCGTTGCTGTTTTCTCGTCCCCTAGGTAAAGACTGGGAAAGCAATGGTTCACAGTTTTGTTTGTTTCAGAATTTAAGGAAACACAAATATTGTGATCAACTCTCTGGAATAAATAGTGAACATCATTTTCAGAGATGTATGGCCATATTCAAGCATTAACTTGAGTCCTAAAGGTAATTAAAACATTAGGAAGGAGAGACTGTGGTACAGATAAGGACACTGAGGTGCAGTTGGGGAGCTCACATGTAGGGTTCTCACTGCATGGGTAAGAGAAGCCAGAGCAGGAACCGCACACACCAACTCTCATAGTGGATACAGGTTTAAAGAGCATATAGGGGTTTACAATGCTCTGTCCAGGTAATGACCAGCTGAGTATAAGGAAGAGAAAAATGACTCGGTTTGGCCTTTTGTCTTTTGTTCCATGTGCACAGGCAATGAATTCTCTTTTTTTTTTCTTTTCTGCTTTCATTTCTGAAAGATACCAGGCATATAAGGGAGACAAAGCTTTAGATGATGCACACTTCCTTAGAAGTCACTTAGGTTATTTGCATGCTGGAAGTTAAGCGCAGCGTAAGTTCTTTGGTGGTTCAGGGCTAGTGGATCATGCAAGATCAAGATCTATGGCAGGTTTTTTCTGCACACTACTACTCTAGCTCCAAAATTGCGTTTTTTAGACAGATCTAAAAACATTTCATAAAATACCTCTAAAAGCTTGTGTTATGTCAACTGACCGTGCTGTCATAGCAATAAACAAACAGGCTCTGTAAGAAGTTTGCACCTGATTTCCTAGTGGTACTTGTTTCATTCTCTTATCAAGGACTTTCTTTGCTTTAATGTCATCTGGAGACCCATGAATGTTGTATTTAAGAAATGATACATAATAATAAACCCAAATATACGCAAATGGGCATGACAGTGAACCTTTCAATGTTTTACTGTGTTTCACTCCTATGTATACTAATTGCTTTACATTTAATACATGGATATACAGCATGTAACATTAGAAAGCCCGCAGATTTCCTTAATAATTCCTTGAATACATTAGAACAACACAATTCAAAGGACTAAAAAGAATGAAATTGGTTTTCAGATTAACTGCTGTCTTTACTAACATATACACTATTTATTTACTTTGTTCATATCAGTACTGTCAACTTTAGCCAATTTAGCCTTTTATTTTTCTTTAGGCGTTTTTTTCTTCTGTTTTCCTGCTCTTCTGCTTTTGCAGCAGATTTCACAGTACTGTTGAACTGTGGAAGTTTTGCCTTTCTAAAAGTCAGTTCTTGATCCTTCTTGGAGAAACACAAACTATTTCATCCCATATCTACATATGAAACGTTGTGGAAATGTATTTTGTTACAAGGCTTTAATGTGTCAGTGTCTCACAAATCACTACAACAATACTTTTTCTGAGGGTCTTCATCAAAACTGTTGTCATGCCAGTAAAAGAACCACAGCAAGATGTTTTGCACCTAGTGCTCTCTCTCCCCTCCTCATCACCATCACCATACCAGCTTTGGGCTCCTTTCAGCTGCTGCCAGTGTGGGCCGTTCTTCCTAGGAAGTGGTAGCAACATCATCAGGGCTCAGGTGTATTTGCGCCATTTAGCAGGCCTTAGCAAGCAAGGTAAGTCTTACTTGTTCAACAGCTCTGACAACGAGATTTGCCCTTCAGAAGTACTATCGGTCAGGCTGTGGTTGCTTGTGTTCCTGAGGGCTTAGCGTACACTGGAAGGTTAATTCAGACAGGCTGCCCAGAGAGGTTGTGGAGTCTCCCACTCTGGAGACATTCAAAACCCGCCTGGACGCTGTCCTGTGCAACCTGTTGTAGGTGACCCTGCTCTGGCGGGGGGGTTGGACTAGATGATCTCCAGAGGTCCCTTCCAACCCTGACTATTCTGTGATTCTGTGATTCTGTGATTCAAACAGAACCTGAGTTTTGCGTGCAGCCATCATCCCCCAGTAGAATTATGGCTGTAGAATAACATGGAGGTCATTCAGGAACAGCAGTCCCTGAATTAATGGTAAGCGTCAAACCAATGGATCTCTTCTGTCATCCTCTACAGTACCTGTTTCTTGTTTTTTAGGTTTCCCCATGCATCTGTAAAAAGCAAGAGCTTGGAATCAAACTTGCATTGGAATTACTTACCACTTAAAAAATCCTGAATTAAACACCTTGGGAAGTGCTGTGATATTGCAAGGATTTAAAAAACTGTATGAGATGGTACAGAATATCAAAATGGACATTTGATTTTTTGCTGTGAATACTTTTTATGTGGAGTGGAGGTTTATTATTTCCTTTCTTATCTTTGTTATGTTGGCATCACCAGTAAGTCTGAAGTGTAGATAGGCTACATTATTAAGCTACTAAACAAAGAATAATTTATACTGTTGTAAAATCTTCCAAAAATGAGTTGTTGGTTTTATTTAAACTTAGGAAAGAGATGATGAGCTTAGATTTAGATCCTGTAGGTTTGGCACAAGCAGGAATTCAAAATGTAAACTGAAATGTGGAGTCTGTAACAATCAGTTTGACTGTCAGCTGCACATGAATAAAGACTGGATTTTGTTGTATCCCACCTTGCACAGGTACAGCTGGGAGTCCAGAATAACTTCTGTGCTCCTTTCATTGGAATTAAACAAAATCAATATTCAGACATAAGTTTTATTTACATGTTGAGCAATTTAGGGAATGTAAAAAGGAATGCAGCTTTCCTTGAGGGAGGTATTCTGCAGAAAATCTAAAACGTTTAATAGAAGGTGCACATGCATTGCCAATGAATCGGAGCATCTTTAATTTGTACTCTAAACTGGAAACTTATGGAAGCTTACTGGAAGCCCTCAGCGCTGTATACCAGCAGTGTACATGACTCTGAAAGGCAGTGTACATTTGCTCGCGGAGGATCACATGAGAGCACTATGAATAGGTCAGACAGCTATTGCTGATCCTAAACAATCTGTCAGCGACTGTCTTCATAACAGGCCATGTTATTTTTCTGATTTGGGGGTGACTTGGCCTGTCCCTCGCAGAGAGAATCTGGCAGTCTGTGTGGTACGGCAGCGCACAGGAGTAAGCGGAGGCAGCAGCAGGCTGGTGTTTTGCCTCGGTAATGGCAGTTGCTCAGTGTGTGGCCACTTTGGATTTAAAATCAATTGCAATGAGATGAAGCTGCTAATGGTCTGGTGAAGAGTTAAGCACTTCAAAAACTGGTGAACTGTAGGGTGAGTCTGAAAGTGAAGTTCTGCAAGGCAGGTTATCGTTCAAATTACTGAGCCTTACCAGATCCATTTCTGGTCCTTGCCTATTAACGATGATCTCCCTTCACACAGGAGGTGAACAAGAAATGGCAGCGTGAGGGCTAAAAAAGACAGCACGCTGCTATAAACAGAGGTGCAGAGAACGTCTTGTCAGGCGTATTTTTCCTTGAAGTAAAACTCTCTTAACAACTGCATCTTTCAGTGACTTGGGTGGCACACTGAGTAAATGTGCTTGGCCTTTTCATCTTTTGGGCACAAATCTTGGCTTCTGTTGAAAATGAAAATTCGCTTTGGTGGTTTCATCGGCGCAGACGTTTGTCTGCATCACAAAACCATTCAGTCTGGCACCAGGGCCCGTCGTTGCTCGAGTGGGGCCCAGCGCAGGAGAGCAGGGGTGTTGCAGGTCAGGGCTGCAGGCGGTGCTGAGCGTTGAAAGCTTGCCCAGTCAGCCCACACTATCGGACTTTAGCCAGTGCTATTTACTTCGCTTTCAAGAGCATCTATTTCTCTCTGTCAGTTTCTCTGTCTCTCTTCCTCACACACACTTAAAAGAACAAAAACATCTTTTATACAGCTAAGCATTTTAAATAATTTTTCCAAGTCAGAAAGGGAGAGAGACTGGAAAAAATTACAGCACAAAGCTCGGCTTGCAGATGAACGATTGCCTTGTCATCCTAATATCCCCCTTCCTTCCCTTAAACCTCACTAGTGAGTGGGCTATAAGCAGGAATATTGGCCAGGCTCTGCTGGAGTAGGTCTCCAGGACAGGACTTTCTGCTGCCTTGCTTTCATCATGCAACTGCTTCTTCGTGGTAGCTCTTTGTGCTCTGGGCACAGCAGATAATGAGTGACTGACTGCATCTATCTGCATAACATCTGCCTGTCCCAGATAAATTCATGTATTTTATCTGATGTTATGTTCTGCCCTTTTCTGCTCTTTGCCTGAAAGAGGCTTCTTCTGAAGACAAGAAGAGATCCTGCTGCTCTTTCCTGGAAGGGTCACGAAGCAGGAAAAACGTTCACAAGCTCCAAGAAACCAGTAGAAATATAGAGAATAAGGATTTGAGACGTAAAGTTGCCATGAGCAGTGTAGAGGTACCCAAGCTTATTTTAATTAATTGAGTTTGACTCGAGGCATCTGACGGCCGCTGGATGGATCTGACAGTGGGCTAGTTTACCGTGCTGGAGGCAGTGCCTTGCTGTCACGCTGTGCATTTTCAGTACCGAGGTGGGTCAGTTGAGTGTGGGCTCAGTGTCTCTGCGTTATGTTGCAGTCTGCCGTGGAGGCATATCCTAAGTATTGATGCACATCGGTGCAGCCGCAGCTGGCATTGACAAGCACCTTGGGAAGCTCCTGAAGACCCCATATGCTTTTGAGAAATGGAACTTAGGTTTTGCATTACTACATGGTTTTACAAATGTTATCCCAGAAAAAAAATGCACTTAAAATATGAGATACTTTGAATTTAGTGGCCTGTTCATCTGCATGCGCTCTTTTTTCATCTGAAAGTACTTCACTAAAGCTTCTTCCAGCAAGAAAAATCTACATCTGAAATACCAGCTTTCAGAGGCATGGAGGAGTAGGTGATTGCTGATTAAGATGAGACAAAGCAGCGCGTCCTGAACAAAGGAAAAGAGCTCTGTCATACGTTTCAGAGTGTGAAGCTCTATTTCCTGTTTTGGTACATGGGACATGGTTGTCATAACGCACATGTTCCGCTCCACTTGCCCAGTTATTGTCTTCTTCATCTGAAATATGACCCCTTTGTTACAATACATTGGGTATACATGATTCCAAGTAGAAACTGGTTTCTGGTAGTGGAGTCTTTTTCCTCTTCAAAAGCAAGAAAGGAGAAGGTAGCTAATATTAAAAGTATGGGGAAAACTGTGCGTAGTTTAAGAAGTTGGGGTAAATGAAGGGCTTGCTGCTGAGCGGCTTCCAGAGAACAGAATAGTCTAAGGCTGCTGCTGAAATTTGGGCTCAAAGGATGCCTGACTGTCATTCTTCAGTGCTTTTTGGTATGAGATGCTGAAAATTTCTCTGCCCTTGAAAATTATGGACTCACAGGATTAACCTGAGCCAAAGACAGTGAAAGCAGAAGCTATTCAAGCTCCCCCTCACACATATTTGTCAACAAACCTCAATCATGACCTGTAATAGTCTTGGTATCCCAGTCTTGTGGTGTTTGCATAAATACTGTCAATCACACATAAATTCTCTGCTGGTTTTCTGTCATGTGGATAAATACCTTTCGGAGTTATGTTGAGACCAGCAAACTCTTTCCATCTGAGTCTTTATTCAGACTTGTGAAACCTTAAAACTGTAGCATATTACTATGACACTACTTACCACACCACAGTCTTCTTAAACATTTCTCCTACTCATAAATCAATGTCTCCAGTGCTCTTTCTCTGTCATGCATAAGCTAGGAAGTAAGTCTAACTAGGAAGATACTGTTCCCAAGAAAATGAAAGTAAATCCATGTTATTGAAAAACTTTAGAGGGCAAGGACTGTGGTTTTGTTCAGTGCTGTAAGTGACAAAGCAAAGTAAAAGGATATGTGTTCATGTTGGATTAGTCCTACTGCGATAAAAGTAACAATAAGTCATTTGATATATTGGCAGCAAATGTCTAATTGTTTCGTCTTCCCTTTGACTATGATCTGGTTAATTTTCCAGATGTACTTACTCATCTGTTTGACAGTAGCCAAGAGAACTGATGTCCTACAGTTTTTCAGGTCTTCCAGTCCGATCTGTTTTTTGGTATTTCTTGCAGGTGGCTTGTGCTGATGGGTTTGATTTCCATTGCTGTTATCTCCGTTTGCTCAGGAAAAAAACTTTTATTCCACTTGAAAGTGGGTGACTTTATAGCAGTTCTCAGAGCATCTCAAAAGCAAGTCCAGTAACATTTAAGGACTTTCTAGTTAATACTAGTCAGTAGACACAATAGTTTTCAAGGGAATTGGTATGACTGTGTATTTTCTTATGAAAGCATTAAGCATTCAGACTGTGTATTGTAAAATGAAGATGAACTGAGGTTGCGTTTGTCAGATTACAACTTGTAAGAAGCTATGGAGACTTCAAGATCCATCATCTAGTTTTTGTGTTCAAAAAAACAAAGAATTTTTCTAGGAAGGCAGGTGTTCAGCTAGGTTACAGTAAGATCCACTGGGCACTAGACACATAAAATAAAGCAGAGACATAGATTTGTATCTGATAAGCTTTTTTTACTTCAGTACAATTAACTTGAAAAGATGCCTGCAATAAAACAAAGGTGCTCCGTACGTGTTCAACAATGTTCCACTTCAGATCGACACATCAGGTGGTGTACGACTCCCAGCCAAACATCTTGTTAAATACTTGCAGGATTTCCCATAGCGGATCTTACTTTAATCAAATAATTCAAGTTTCTTTTGTAAGTACAATAGAAGGGCAGGGCTTGTGTTTACAAAGTATTCAGTATGGAAATCCTGTATTAATTGAGGTACATTTACTTCACTTGGGACAGCGTCCACATAGTAACTCTTTAAATAAAAGGCCTTTTGCTGTTGCCTGTTCCAGAGAGGCAATCACATGCAAAACTAACCCGTCACGTACAGAAAATCATGAGGAAATGGCTTGAGAGATGTGCCCTGTAGACAGCAGAGATGTTCATAGCTAAAGGAGATGACTTTATGGATGATTTTCTCTCAGTGGATGTAAAAGAATATAAAAAGTAGTTTTATCCCCATGGAAACTACTAAATAAAGAGACTATGTCTTTCTCAGTCTATTTCCAGAATGATTAGGACAGGCAATGCCAGATGTTGCCTTTTTGTAATATCGCAGATGCATATAAGCTGTACTTTAAATTATTATCTTTCTAAGGCAGTGGCTGTATTTTCTGTGAGTAAACACAATGTGCTTCACACAGCCTGGTGCAGGATCTGGAGTTTTTATTATTAACAGCAAAGCATTCAGAGTTTCACATAAAGGGTGTATAAAAAGGAAAGATAATATTATTACTCAGCGATAGTATTATTAGTCAGTAATAGGTGACTAGAATTGCGCTCCTCTGAGTTCCTTATTTTGCTATGCCAGAATCAAAATAAGCCACATATAGAAGAATTAAAGAGCGAATCAGCATTTCCCTCCACAGTGAAGTGAAAATTATGTTGCTTCTATATTCTCTACAGTGAAATCTTTTTTTTCTTTTTTTTTCTGGAATTATAATTCTGCTATAGTTGAAAAGATAATTTTGCCAGGGTATTAAATACCTGGCAAAAAAAGGTGTTTTAGAATATTTTTAGGTAAATGTAGGTCAACACAAAGGAATCATACAGTTGGAAATATTTTCCAGTGTTTATGTTCAGATGTTCAGACCTGTCTGGCTCCTCTCTATTTGCATGTGTTGGGGTTACAGGCAGTCCGGCTACATTCCACATTGATTTATATAAATATATTGCAGATTATTAACCTCCAGCCAAATACCAGCAAATTTTACTTTTCAGGAAGGTTTGTGACTTTTCAGAAAACTGATTGACTGTGTACAGGGCATCTCTCTTCCGTGTACGCCCCATTAAGGGAATCATAAAGCGAACTGTATGTGTCTTTATGAGAAATGTGCCAAGACATTTGCTGTTACAGTGGCTATGTTACCATAATAATATAATTAATATTTGCTCATATGATGATTACAGATTAAGTACAGATTAGTCCTCTAGTAGGGGTAGGGTGACAGTCTCTCCATAATCTGTAACTACGGTTCCCAAATTACTACTCACTGAAAAGCTTCTTTTAGCTAAAAGGAATGTGGTTCTTCTTTAAGCTAAAAGGAATAAGCTAATGGAACGTTTTCAAAACACGGTGGCTAATAAACAGTTTTAAAGTATCTGACCAAAGATTATTTAGGAAAGGCTGTTAAAGTGGGACCGTGACCTTAACATGTTAAATCTATATCATCTCAAGTGAAACATACTCCTCTCTTAAACCTGAATTACCATCTTCACAGATAGTTGTGCCACTCTTGTGAAGTATTTTGAGATTTAAGGTAAGAAGTAAAAAATCAGTACAAAGTGTTTTCCTAGTCTGTCTGTCAGATGGTATCTTTGAAAAGCAGCGACCCCCAAGGCTTTGTGCGTGATCTGTTGTCTGCAGATCCTACATATAAAGCCTTTAGCCCTGGGATAAAAACCAAAACTATTACTTGATAACGTTGTCAGAAATCTTGCATTTAGCACAAGGTGAGGAAACAGTTTTTCTAGGTAAGACGATGAAAGATACCTGTAATAAAACAATGTAACTGCTATTATGTTGACCGAAATAGGCTGTAGTATCAACGTTACTTTTGTTTGTTATGGATAATAGGTTCTTCAGTTTAACTGTATGACTTTTTTCTCAATAACTGTATTCATACATTTTTTTAAATCTACTGTCACCTAATAAAAGTAGTGACTGATTTTCTGCCTCGCTTCAGAGAGAAAGGCACTCTGATCTGTACGATTTAAAACTAAATGAATACACACTTTAGTAACGTATGTGAGCAGGGAACAAGCGTCCTTCCATCTGTAAGATGGTTTCCTATTGTGATTTTTTAGAAGTGGGACTTGAGGAAGGATAGTATGAGTAGAGGTGTGGAGCATAGAAGGATGCACAGAAATTTCAGAAAAAGTTAAAACAGGAATTAAAGCTGGTATGGTAGATGAAGTGGAGAAGATGAGAGAAATCCTAATTAAAAAGAGAAAACAATAGAAAATAGAGTAATCAGATAGGAATGTGACATTATGAAGAGCGTTGCAAATTACTTTGGATTTGATGTTGTGCAACAAGGCGAAATGATAAAGAAATTTCAGTAAAAGAATGAAGGAAAGTGATGAGAGAAGAAAGCTTTCTTCATATTGGTATCTTGTGCACAAAGCTTTTTTCCAGACTGCATCCCGACTCTGAAGGTATTCTGTGTGTCCAGGAACTTGCAAGAGTAAGCAGCAAAAGAATTCTGTTTCTGCCAAAGGAGGTTTAATTATAAAGCCATGTAATGGTGAACATGGGAGTTATGTGGGAAGAAACTGAAGGTGCATGCAAACACCCTGTATATTGTTTCTCAAAAGTGTTTCTTGCAGATTTTTTTAAATGACTGTAAGTGCTGCAGCATAGAATGTGGATAACTACCAAGTCATTTTCTGTATTAACTCTAGTTGTTCTGTCCAAAAAATATTTTCTTTTCTTGTAATTATTTTACTTTGAACAGCTGATGAATTCTTAATACTTAATCCTATTTTAGAATCCACCCATGAAAGAGAGATATGATATTACTGATGTATCAGTAGTTATCTGAAGAATCAAGAGCTCAAAGATTGTTCTTCCTTTGGAAAGCTCTTTTTTCCATTCTGCACACTGTAAGAAATTTAAATAGACATGTATGAGCTGCAAGGTGTGTATGTCTGTACTGGTTCCGGTATACTTACCTCCTCTTTTCTTTTCTTCCTCTCAGATTGTTTGATGTGTGCACCGTGTCACGAACAGACAGAGAGACCAAGTTAACGTTAGTGTTTGAACATGTGGATCAAGACTTGACTACTTACTTGGATAAAGTTCCAGAGCCTGGAGTGCCTACTGAAACTATAAAGGTATTTAAGAAGAAAGATATTGGATATTATTTCAGAAAATATTAGATAGGAAGGGCAAAGAGATAAATCACAAAGACAAACTGTGTTTTGAGTCTGTAGGATTTTGTTATATCAAAATTGAGTAATGCCCAGCTTGGGACATGAATTGCAGCACAAAGATCTGTATTCACTAAGAGATGTAATCTCTTTGTGGAAATGTTGTACTTGGCTTTTTGTTTTTTCTCTTTTAGGTTTATAAATCCCCTGAATCTCTACTGGTTTACCAAAAGTAGCTTTCCAAATTATTAAGAATGACCTTTGCTTGCAGCTGTAGGCAGATGATTCCATTATTGATGAGTCAAGGACTACTTAAACCTTCCCTAGAAGGCATCTGGTAGAGTGCTGGATATTGTTAGAATGAATAAAATAAATCCTGTGCTCCTATCCCCTTCCCTTTGCCTTTTGTTTCCGCAAGAGACTCCTTTTGTTTCATGTACCCTTTGTATACATTTCTATACATTCCAAGAGCAGGAAGTGTTCACCATGGACCTGTAGCGAGCCCTGCAGAGGATGGGCTCAAGGAAGGAGGTAGCCGTGACCAGTTGTTGTAGAAGTTGGGAAGGCTCTCAGTAACTGGAAGGATGATCATGATGTTTTCCCATCATGTTGTCTCATGTTCTGCATCTGTAAGGGAGGACATCTTCCCAGGATAGGATGTGCTTGCATTCTTTGATTTCATCAATGCTTATGAATATCCAAAGGGTGGGTGTCAAGAGGATGGGGCCAGAGTCTTTTCAGTGGTGCCCAGCGACAGGCACAAACTGGAACACAGGAAATTCTGAGAAAAAACTTCCTTACTTTGGGGGTGACAGAGCACTGGAACAGGCTGCCCAGAGAGGTTATGGAGTCTCCTTCTCTGGAGATTTTCAAAACCCGCCTGGATGCGATCCTGTCCAACCTGCTCTAGGTGAACCTGCCTGGACAATGCGGTTGGACTAGATGATCTCTGAAGGTCCCTTCCAACCCGTACCACTCTGTGATTCTGTGATCCTGTGATTGGTACTCAAATACGTATACCAACTCTTCTTCTTTCCTGGGAATTTCACAGCAAAGTGCTACATTGAGGAACATAGCTTGAAATGTTTGACAAAATGTTTATGCCTGGGAAGAGAAGCAGAGGGATTGATGTTCCTACATTTTGACTGTGTCTGTTTAACATTTCTTTTGATTTTTCTTTTTTCATGAGGAGAAATAATTTATGCTTTCAGAGACGGATTATCTTGCATTTGTATAAGTACTGTCTGGAAGTATGTTGTGTCATCTTAGTCTGGCAGAAGTCCTGAGGGAGGAAAAGAAAACATGAAACCTATCTGAAATTTAGTTGTTTTAATTTTTTTTTCCTAACAGCTTCAAACTTAGGAGTTGTTTGATCTTTCAGTATAAAATTAGACATAAAACTGATAAAGATCTTTTCACTTGTATCAAAGTTACAGATGTATAACATCAGTCAGTTCCAGCAACCATGTTTTTTAAGTGACCTTAGTGGATAAAATAAAATTTAAAAAATTAGATACAGCTTTGATTCAGTCCCAGCAGAAGACTGGAATGTACCTCTTGCATTTGAAGGAATCTTTTATGATAATACTTTTAGGGTTCTACTTCCTTCTAGGGCTTTGAAGCTACCTAAGGGAACTGTATTTCAATGTAAGTAACATTGTGAAAATAACATACAAAGTAGCTGACATATTATCTAACTAAATATATTGAAATGGTTGAGAACTAGATGACCAAGCCTCTGAAATCTGTTTGAAATATCTTTCGAGCTATGTTTCATTTAAAGCAAATAGAAGAGGTGAGCACTGAACTAAAACATTTGGGATTTTCTAAAAGCATGTTCTAAATTTGCACTAGTAGACTGTAATACATATGTGTGAACATAGATTTCATGGAGGTTATATACTGGTGAAGGAGATTGTTGGGTTTACTTCTGGTAAGCAGTATTCTGCATACGTGGTTTACTAGTTGAACCCAGTTGATATAGCTGATAATTTGGCAGAATAAAAGAGAAAAATTTAGCCACACAGAAACAAGGAGAAGCAATTCTGGTCTTTTAAGTACAGTGCAAGTTCCTCTGAAGCCAGTGAAATGAGTGAGTGTAAAATTAAGCTTTTAGTACATACAGCTCTTTTTAAATGGGTGAGGAAGAAGGTAAAGTTGCTGTTTACTTGATCGTCACTGTTGATTTCAACATTTGCACAGTAGCTGATGTGTTATTTCTTGAACTCTGTTTGGCAAGGGAAAAAAGAGAGATTCGGTTAACTTAAGTTGCACCGTGTTGCTTCACTATCTATGCAAAAACACCAAGTTTATGGAGGTACTTTTGCTGATAGTCAGGGCTGATCACATGAGGAAGGGTCTCAAGGCTTATTCCTAATGCATGTTGATACCTTTCTATTGATACAGTCTTTATGGACATTCCCGGTAGGAACTGAAGCAAAGCATAATTCTCCCGGCTCCAGAGAAATATTGCCATTTTGCAGCAACTGAGCATTTAACCCAGAGCACATACATTGTTAAATGACTAATCTGACTTTTTGTAGTTTGGCTTTTGAGGTTAATATGGATTTGTACTTCATTTATTTTCCAGAATTGCGGACAATTTGTGTAGAGTATTTCCCCTCACCAGTAGCACAGTACAAAACAACTGCCAGTATTGTAAGTCCATCTGTTAAAGTTCTGCATGTGTCAGCAACACAGAGGTGCCAAATGAGCCGAGAAAGCTCTGGATAGCTTGAAGCTGAAGGATCTAATATACCTCTTTGGCACCATGGTGTAAACTCAACAGTTGTTAGTGGAACTTGAATGACATAAAATTACTATGAGAGAAGTATCAGCCCCAAAAGATCTTTTTTGTATGAATTAACTACCATCATTACATACCATTTGGGGGAGGGAGAATCAGCTTTTGCTGGTTTGGGGCATACTGGCGTTTTTTGTTACCAACTGTCAAGGAATATAAGTCACACCAGTACCATTTTAAGAATTTCCTTTATGTTTAGCAGATAGTAGTCAGACTGTAGCAGTTCAGAGAAACTAACCATGTCAATCATTTAAACACAACGAAAGCTTTTATCTTAATGCTGCTCAGCAATGCCTTTCTAATGTCTAAAGCCCTGCAGCAGGAGTCACCCCAGAGGGTATTTTAGGAACATATCCACAGGTCCCCATAAAATGATAGGAGAGAGGCAGTTTCCCTTTGAGGCATTGCCTGGTAGTGGGAATACTCATCCAGGATGTAGGGCAGATGCGCTCACTTCCCCTCCCTGTCGCCAGCAGCATGAATGCTGTAGTCCATTTCTGTGGCTATAGCTCTGGCTACTGAGTTTTAGGTTATTCTGGACAGAGATATTTTAAATCTTTTCTGCTGAAGCACTTCCATTATTTTATAATGGAGTATACTTTGGCCTAGACGGATGGAGAACATGACTCCAAATATTCATGGACATGGCATTCACCTTTGAAAGAGAACTATGTTCAAGCCCGTAATCTAATTAACAGGTCTTTGTAAGTACTGGATTATAGTCCTGCTCACCCTTGCTGGCTTCCTCTGTCAGATGTGATTAATATATGTTCCATACGGGACAAATCAGAACCAGCAATGACAACATCTTCCTTCTTTCCTCTCTACCCATCGTCTCTTCCCCTCTTTTCTTCCTCAGATACTCTTTAACTTTAGGGCTTTATGTGGAAATGGAAGGTATGAGTTCAGTTTCCACAGGACACCGCTGTTAGTCACACACAGGTCCTTGGTAATGTTAATGGCGTTAGCAGTTAAGACTCCAAGAGACTTGGCTCGTTAGGAACTTTTGTTAGTTGACATAAAGGTAGTGGAAACGGGGATGACACATCTCTGCCACAGAAAGATTTTTTTTAAAAAAAAAAGTTAACAGGCCACTAAAGCATTTTGATGTGTTAGTCTTTGGGACTGAAGCATGTTTAAGCTGGGTGGTCACATTTTGATGTGGTGCTCATGAAGCTGGCATGGTTTCTTTGATCCTGAAGGATTTGGATATGGATATGGTTGCTATAACACTAATTACATTTTTAATATGGAAATTGTGTGCATGCAAACAAGTTGGCGTTCATTGATTTAAGCTATTGCAATTTATATAACAATATTTAGCTTTAAATTAATATGTGCATGTGATGTCGTAGTATATAGAGCTGTAAATTAAGTGGTTTAGGAACGGCTCTTTGGAGTTCCCTCCAGTCATCTTGTTCTGCTGGGCCAAGGAGTCTGTAAGAATGAGCGGGATAGCAAACTGTTACTGAGGTCCTTTAATTTTAGTAATGAACAAAGTTAACTTTGTGAGGTAATGTCATTATAAGTAGACTTGTGGCTTCTTGCAATAGTTTTCTTACAACTGATCAGCACTCAGCTTACCCAAGCTACACATGCTGAGTGGGCTGTGCCTTTTTCAATCTGACAGTCAACAGAGGAGGGCACAGAACAAAGGTCTCCGGTATAGCAGGTGCATACGTTATCTATCACGGGACATTAGAAGAGCTGGGAATGTCCTTCTGCCCAGGTCTATGATCTGTGAATCTTCATGGTATTCCGCCCAGTCTGGAACAGGGCAGCAAAATCACAGAGAGAACAGGGTTTACGGTGTACCCTTTCCTCTGGTGTTTCCTAATTCCTCACTCAAGTGAATGGCTTCAGTGGATATTACTCTGTATCTCCTTTGCATAGGAAGCCTAGATCTCCATCTGATTCAGGGATGCAAATTTTGCTATTTAGATGCCTAAAATTTAGAAAGTACAGCAGTGAACCTAATTTCCTTTTGTGGATTTGTCTGATAGTAGCCCATAAATTGAATTTTACAGTATTACCCTCAGTCCTAGAATAAACGTTGCTGTTGCATCCCTGTGCATTTCCTGTAACTTACATTACCTGCTATCAAACCAGGCAGACCTGTCACATCTTTGCAAGAGTCTTAGAAAATTAATACGAACATATTGCTTCTCAGAAAGCAAAGCAGTGTTCAGTGTTGTGAGGTGAGTCATCAGCCATCTGCCACGGTTGTACCCACTCGGTCGATCACGTATGAGATGTGGAGCAGACGTCACACCATCATGCAATTCTGAAAACAGCACAAGATATTCCAGGAAAACAGATTCGCCAGTACTGAGAGTCTTCAGAGTGTGGCCGTATTTAACAACATCAAAGTTAAAAGTCACTAAAAAAAGAGCCGACTCAAATTAATAAGAAAGATACTAAGAGAAGAGCTGTTACAAACTTTTTCCTGTCAGTACTTTTGTGGTAAAGAAAGAAGCAAAACTTACTGAGGAATTTAAAGTCCACAAATAATGGATCAGATCCCCAACTGATAGTAAGAGATGTAAGTCCATTAGCTTCAGTGAAATGATGCCCCTTTACAGCTGCTAAGAATCTCATTCTTTGTGAAGTATCTTGCAATAAATTTTGTTCTGAATTCATATTATGAATTAAAGAAGAGTTGCCACTATAAATAAATGAAAAACAAAAGGACTGAACCAAGATATTATTGTGGGATAAATCGTTTATTTTTTAGTCTGTGATCCTACTGCCTGGGGTTGGACTGCTGCATGGAAGGGTGGCAGGAGAGAGAGCAGGTGCCCCATACAAGTGGCAGATCCGAAGGAACTAAACCTTAAAAAGAGAATATTCTCCAAAGGGTGGTGGTCCCCTCTGTTGCAGGTGTTGTCATTTCTTTCCCATACTGTGCTGCACGTAGAGATACAGCCACGTCTCCTTTGGTGCGGTGGTGCAGGTAGTAAGGTACGGTCTGGCCAAGGGGCTAGGAGGAGCCATGATTGGAGTGAAGGGACTGCTGAGCACAGGATGCTGCAAAATATAATGTCGTATCCGTACAGTTACTTCTTTAGCTTGGACCTTTTTGCAGTCAGTGTACAGCCACTGATTTTAATTATGGTGGTGTTAAATATCTCCAAATCCCTACCATTTCCAAATTCACATGCAAACATTTTCAAACTGATGGTAATGTATAGTTGTTTTTTTGCAGTGCTGTAGCCCAGGACGGCCCAGACCTCCATTGCTTGCAAACTGAGAGCTCATAAAAATGTGAGGCACTCCAATAATTTTAAATCACTCTGTCCTGACTAGAGTGATTTAAAATCATTGGAACGCTTCACATTTTTTCAGTTGTTCCAGTTTGGAAAGCCGTCAGGCAACATTGTAGCATAGTGCATGAAAGCAACCTGCCTGAAATAATAATTTTAGTCTTTCGAAACAATGACACTGAATTAGAAATGTCACTGTGAAAAGATATCTATCAAGGGCTCTCTAAATAGACATCTCAACCTACTTTTCTTTTATGGCCCAAACTCTCAAGGCAGCAGTATAGTCCAGCAGGGCCCTAAGGGATACATCCTTGTTGAAGTCAGAAGGAAGCTATTGTTTTCAATAGATGCAGGGCCAGAAATCATCTTTATTCAGAAAGTCAAAGGGTATTAAGAAACTGAAGAGATTCTGAATTGTGGGCAGGGATGGAGATTGAGCCTTTGGTAGAACAGAATTTATGACTAAGTCATTGCAAAATTGCAGTATTACAAACACTGGAAGTGAAATGTTGCTGTCAGCTCGTTTCATTTCTGTTAATTCTGCAGAGCTGGAACTTGATGTGATGCAAAAGAAAGCTTATGGATCCTACTGCTCTGGATTCCCTTGAGGCTCTCAGATTGTTAGCGACACTGGGTTTTTGCTGTTGGAACATCAATGTGGTACCAATTGCGATGTAAAATGCTTTGATGACACTGAAAGAAAGAAAGGGAGCACGTGGTAGGAATAATGCTCAAGCAGGTGTAAAAGAGGGGCTAGACTGCCAGGCAGCATGTCAGAGACAGTGCCGTACTGTCCCGCAGCGAGCCAGTGGCAGTTCCTTGGAGTGGGGAGTATTTTCAAGATGCCTTCCTTTATCTCGTGGTGGTGGTGCATAGTCACAACTTGCCCTGCAAGTAAATCCTGCCTCAGTGATCAGTAGAAGCATCACTCATGTTTTCAGAGTCTTTCTCTTCATCAAAGATGAGATGCCACAGTTAAAGCAATTTAGAGAAAGCTGTTGCAGCTCATGGTGTACATAAAGCTGTGACAGAACAATGGACTGAAATGTTTGTATTTACCCATGTTCTAAATTTTGCTTGCAAGCCATATGTTACCTTTGACAAGTAATTTGAAGGCTGGACTACAGCAGATGTGAGATAAAGAAGAGACGTTCAAAGAACCATTCTTGATTTTTTATGGGGGCAGATAAGAATCACTTTCTTAATAGTAGTTTCTGCACTGGAAGGAAATCAGGCCCCTATGCCTCTGCGTAGCCACAAAGCTATACTTCACCCCACAGGCACACAGAGATGGGGATGGGGAGACAGAATGACACAAATTATGACAAGGTAGATATTTGGGAAAACTGTCCAACGTATTTTTTCTTGTTGAACTCCAGATTCTAAGGGTTGCGCTCAGCTGATCTGGGACAAGAAACGCAGCAGGATACCTTTCCCATCTCAGCCAACCCAAGTTATTGCAGCTCAGATTCTCTGTACTAGAATATTCACAAAATGTCCATATTTATTCACAAATATATATATTCATATTTATATATAAAAATATATATACATATTTATTCAGCAAGTATATAGCTGTAGTGTAAAATAATTCAAAAGTTGGCCACAGACAACTCATAGCTAATAGAAGATAATAAAGTAATCAGATGTTATTTTTTTATAACTGTTTTCCCTATTCCACCCCAAGAGAAATTTAATATTCTTGCACTAGCTGTATGTACTGCTTTTGTGACAGTGAATAGGAAGCCTATTGTATCCCACAGTAAAAATTAATTTTAAGTGTGTTACTTTAGTGGCACACCGATTTAATCAAGATATGTTGTGTTTGCTTCTTTTCCTCTGTAACAGATATATTTAGCTTATGCCAGAGAACAAAGTTCCATACAAATGGATAGGGACGGAATTTTTTTGTGTTGCATGTTTTCCTATGTAGAACTTAAAATTGGCTGTAAGAATTTTTAAATTATTTTTATATATAGGCACATAAACACACATACATATATACATGCAATTACTATAAAAGTCCTCTAACATATTTGGAGAAAAAATGTTGCTTTTTGAGCAAGTGGGAGACAGGGAAAGAGAAACTCGATGATGATCACTCAACTATCTATGAAGTTCATGATCTCCAAATAGCTGTGGGCCAGAAGAGGCCAGAACTGGGAACTCAGATGCTTAGAGAAGAGTCAAAAGTACAAGAATACTGAAGAGGTAATAGCAGTTCTTCTGTGCCTAGGGAGTGGTTTGGTGTATATTGTCTTTATGTGTGTACATGTGAAGGCATACTACACATACACGTGTATATATACACACACGTATATCTGCTGATTCCCGGGGTCCATCCCATAGGCTTATGTTTCAGCTCATCATCAGATACAGCTGAGCTGGAATGAGGGCTGTTACAGCCATAGGGAAGGAATAAAATTGGACCCAGCCGAGGCTGCACCTCTCCCTCCTACTCAGTGTGTTGGATCAAAGACACATGGAGAGCCCCTGTCCCACCTGCCCCTGCAGGTGCCAGAACAGCCGCGGTTCCTCCCTGCCTCCCATCCTCTGGCCGTCAGGGACAAAACTGCAGAGAAGCACCAGCCAGTGGCACCAGCCAGCTACACTCAGCTGCTGAAGCAACCAAAGCCAAAACCTCTGACACTCAGAGAACTTCCAGCGATTTCAATTCAAGGTTCTCTGCCTGGGCTAATCCCATTTTTTTCAGCCCTTGCTTCCTCCTGTTCTTCCCTTCCACCTTCCTTTTTTTACCTCACTTTCACTCTGTATTTACACTGTGTAGCACTCTTCTGTTCTTTCTCTCCCTCCAGAACTTTTCTCTCCATCACTTTCCTTTCCATTTTGCTTATCCCCTCCCAACTCTACTCCCATAAAAAAGTAGTATCATGGAACTGTCACACTGTTTCTCCACCTGGGGTCTGTCTTGTCCATTTTATTTGTGAGCTTTTAATGGAAGAGGCTGTATGAAACCCCTTGACTGTATAGTGCCCACCATAATAGGTCCTCCTTTTCGGTGGGCCTTTACACAATATCTTGTTAAACATGAGTCATGATAATCAGATGCTACGACAGCATTATTTGTCTAAAATAGTGCTGCTTCTCTGCTCTGCTCTTTCCCCACCACAGCCACTTCACACATTTACACAACTGTTTTCTTTATATATCGGTGCTCTGTAATCAGCGTATGGTTCATGTTACAGGTTTCTCAGGTTTCAAAGTGAAATAAAATGAGCTTTCTTCCATTTTGAGAATATCTTCTTTTTAAGAAGTCCAAACAAAGACACACACTATTAGTAAGTTCACAAGCGGCTGCCAGAAGGCAGAAAATTTAGAATGGAAACACGAGTGAAATAACAGAAATACCGCTTGTTGTTTGCTCTTGGTGCGACAGCAAGGGAAAATATTTAGAAATTAAAATGATTAATTTATTTGTAGTTTTAATAAAGCAGATGTGGTTTTGTAATATTTGCCAACGTCGGTACTCCAGAGCATAAGCATGGGTCAAATCCTTCTGTGGTGTAACTGTTGGCTTCTTAGGGTTCCTCCAGGGGTGAGTGTGGTGCAATGCTCTTAGCATCAGTTAGCGAGCTGCCTTTCATTTGTTTTCATGCAAAGCCTGAACAGTTTGCAATAAAGAAAAAGCAAATTACAAAGGCTCAAGCTCCTAGATCAAATCTGTCCTTAATTTTTGGGTTGGAAGCCTTATCCAAAGAATCATAAACATCAGGATTTTAGGTTGTTCTTACTTCTCTGTTATTGATACAGCTATACAGTACTTATGTCAGTATACATAAACCATTTAAATTCATGCTGGAATATATACCTGAACCTTCTGGTTCAACTTTAGACATTAAAGGAGAGACCCCAAAGGGAGCAGAGGCTCTGCTCCAGCAAAGCACTTAAGCTTCTGCTTAATTTTACGTAAACACATTGCTCCAGCTTTAGAAGCGGGGCTGAAAGACTGCAAATTAGAGGAGCTGAGAGAGTCGAATCAGATGTTATCCTGTACTACTGACCTGATGAATTCCAAGGTTAGAGCAAAGGAGGATTGAAACTGTTGTTTCTGTAGTCTCAGATTAGTCATAAACATGCATTTTGCTTGTGTTTAAACGCTTTGTCAGAGCGAGGAAGTAGTCTTCCCTCAAAACTTATGTGTAAGCAATGTCTGTGCCTTTTGAACCAGACTCCTGACTATTTACAGAAGTGTGTCATAGTTGGTCATCATAGTAAACTGACTCAGGAATGGAAGAGGGCTATGGAGTATCACAGGTTTGACAGGCTGGTTTGTTTATTTCTGTTTTCATTAATACCATAACTGTTCTGGCCACATAATTTATCCCGTTTGACTTTGAAAGTTGTGACCCTTGAGAATACCATTTTAAAGAAGAAGCTGTTTTTGACCATTGTGACCATCTCATTAGAAGACAGCTCGTTATATCTTTATTAATGTTGAACGGTGTCTTATACCATAAAGGGCCTATTGAAATTAGTGGCTTAAGTGCAAAGAGGGTTACTTACTGCTCAGCAGTTTTCACTGTTGCTAAATATGTGACTTTACAAACAGTGCCATAAAAATTCTAAGTATTTCTAAAATGTCCCACTTCTTTGGTCTATGCAATAGGAAGCATTGCACTGTAACTTTAAAATGCCAAAAATAATCAAGAAGACATGTTAGCCATCTCTTAAGACCGTTTCATTTCCAAGCCAATAAATTCAGCTGCTGGATTTTTGTCCTTTGTTTTAGGATGTGGCAGTTCTGTTGCATAACTACAATTAAGGGATGTCAAAAGGCTCCAAAATGTTCTAATATTCTGTGGAGGCAAATGCAGAGTCATTTCTCGTTTAGTTTTGCAGCAGGGAAGGGGCACTGGAATGGCAGCATGTTGCCTTTTTTCTAACATCTAGTTTATGAATCATTCTAAAATATTCTTTCATTTGGAATTAACTTCAGATATTCCTGTTCTGACAAGCAGAGTAAATATTTTAGCAAGGACTTTTTAGAGAGACATTTTGACAGTAACATACTCCTCCCTTAGCGTTACAAACGGAATACTTGCTATCCAAACCCAGAGTCGGCATTTTAATGGAAATGGTTCCAAAAGAATACGTAGGATGTTACAAATGTAAAATGCATTTAATGAAAGAGTATACAGATGTCTTTCATGTATTTTAAATAAAAATGTCTAATTTGAGACTTGAGAAAGTCAACAGTGATTTCTGAGCCATATGCTTGTTATTACAATAGTATGTTGCGTATAACTGTCATTCAGTGAGAAACAACACAGACCAAAAAGGGAAAGACATATAAAAACATGAAGTTAAAGGAGGAGAGACCATCTTACAAAGCATTTTTATTACGTTTTTGTCTTGATTAGAATAGATCCCTTTCTTGCTTTTTCTTTGCTCGCATAATTCCTGCTGATGTCTATAGGGCTTATTGAAGGCATAGGAAAAGGAGCATAGAGGCCAAGCCCCGTGGGCTATAGTGAACCAAAACTGCAGAGAGATGCATACTTGACAGAGAGTTTAAAATAAAAATAAACCACAGTTTCTTTGCTTGGTTTCTGGAGCAGAAAGTCGCAAAACAAGCAGAAAACTTTTGGTTCTTGATGAAATGGTTAGTCTAGCTTCCTTACCTCAACAGCTCCGAGTGTTTCAGACTTTAACCTTCATTTCAATGAAAAGAATTTAGACCTAATTCAACTTTGGTTTATGTCTGTGAAACCCGGGCCTTGGAAAATATTTCAGAAGTGGCTTTAGCCTTATGTTTGCATTTTTTTCTTTTGCAAATGTGGTGGAGGTAACCTTGATTTGCTAGTTAGTGGAGTCACGCTTTATTGTGACAGAAAACTAAGAACAGTCCTTCAGTGAAAATAACAAAGACCTACCCCATGGTGATTGATGAGAACGTTGTACAAGTGAAATGAGCTGGAAAGTCATCATCTTGTCTTTTCCTTTGCCACAGGAAAAGCATAACAGAGAGATTTCTTTTCTTCTGGTCCTGATAAGGAATCTAACGAAGCATAAGGAGAGGTTACACAGCATGGAAATGTGTTACACCCAGCTGCTCACTAGCTTGCAAAGCCGCAGTAAATAATACAGTTGCTATTTAATAAACAAAAGAAAACAGAAATCCTTTGATAGTGATCCCTAGCCTCTCTCATTTGCCCTTCTGAAGATATAGTTTGTTTCTACTTAATTGACTGTCATTTTGCAATAACATAGAGATTGATATTGTATTGTATGATTTGTAATGTTTGGGGTTTTTTTTTGTTGTTGATAGGGAAAACAAAAGACTTATCTTTCTAGGTCCTGATTCAGCAAAGCCCAGACGTATGTGCTCCAGGTTGTCTGGATTGTAGCTACTTTTATTCTCACAGGTTTTCCATGAATGGTTACAGTGCAGATACACAAGAAGACACGTAGTTTTCTTTTCCACATAAGCTTACATAAGCAATAGCATACTTTTTCACTTGTCACAAGTCATCCTTTTGAGAAGCAATGACACATTTGTTACAAGCTACATTTGTCATGTGCATCATTTGTGACATTTTACTTTCAAGACGTACTTCTTCATGGAAGCAGTTTGTTCCATTGATTGGCTCTTTTTACAAATTAACTTCTAACATATCTTTGTTTTTTTATTAAAAATCTGTTGGAGTTTGTTTTATTTAGCATTCAGGGAGGTGAGGGAAGGGAGAGAATATTGTGCCTGTGAAACATTGGAGGCAATTCCAAGAAGATTATTGACTCTTGTGTCCTTGGGTTTCTTGGAGGTTGTTATGCCTTTATAACTGAAAGCAAATTCTGGATCTTTGGAGTACTTAACAAACATTAACCAGTTAATCTTTGCAACACTCATGAAGTAGTTAACCATTATCCCTGAATTTATAATACGGAGCAAGAGAGGCAGCAAAGCTAAATGAACTCCCGTGACTAGAGATCAGGTAGTAATTGACCCCAGTGTTGAGCTATTGTACAGCACTGACGAGCATCACGATACTTCTGCCACGCAAATACATTGCAATCCCCAAAAAATATTGAAAAGCGGCTTTTAAAAAGTGCACAACTGAGCTTTATTTATTATGTATTCCCTGGAGAGGTTAGGAAGGGATTGCCTTGTTACTTTCCTCAGTGTTCACATCTTTAATAAAAATTGTTAACTGTTTAATAAAAGAATGTCTCACTCTAGAGAATAGCTGTATTTTGATGTCTGGTGTCAGGCTGACACTTTTGTCTCGGAGAGGGTTGGCTGCATCTCTCTGAAGGTCCTGCTGGTTCTGATGAGTGTGGGAGAAGGATGGAAATATTAAAAAACAGTGGGACCAGCTCAGGTCTTTGAAAATTGATGGATGGAGTCCCAGTGACTTCATTGGGCTTTGGTTGTACCTAATACTAGGCATCGTCTTCCTCAGCATGCAAGTGCCGTTCATGACTATGCTGAATTCCTAGACATTTTTATGATGGAAGCCATCAAAATTAATTAGGCCCAAAGTCCAAACTCTATAGTAACCCCGATTTCTAATTCACAAAAGTGACTCTGCTGTGCTCCCAGCCTCTTTTACAGTGCCTTGAGCTCTTAGGTATCTGTATATGTCACAAAATAGATTTCCTTATATGTCAGGAAATGGAGCAGGCCTGTGTTATAATAAGTTTAAACAATTTTTCTATTAAACAAAAATTGCTGGACTGAGTTTATAACTTCGAAGGAGCCATAGGAATTAGGTGCCCGAGTCCTATTGATTTTAAATGATGTTTGGGTTTCTAATCTGTAGGATCCTAATGACAGCTTTTTTCTCATTTTTTAAAAAATTGTAACTTATTTTCTTGTTGCTGTGCAGGTGTTTCATAAAGAACCCATGCATTTTTAGTGGATCTGTTGAAAAAAACAACTGAGAGAGAAATTAAGGAACAGTCTTCTTGAGCCTTTTGTGTCTAGCCAAGGATTTGACAGTTTTCAAAAAAGTCTTGGCTGAAATGTTCAAAGCTGCCTTGGGTGTAGGCGATCTGGTCATCCAGATCCCCTGGGATACTTCTAAAGTCTCATCCTTTGTTGTTATGTATCAGCGTATTAACAAATCTCAGCCTTCTTGATGGCACACTGCAGACAAATCCAATGAGAATTTCTGCAGAAATGTCAGTAATATTTCCAAGGTGTTGATAGACCATTAGGAAGAGTCATCTGTCATAAATCTCTATGTATTTACATAATTTGAATGCTCCTCTGGACCAGAATCCATGTGGTCTAAGCTGTTTGCACATCATTTTGAGCATGTTAGTCTTTGTTCTGAGGTCAGCCCTTCTTGTGCTCAGGTGAAAACATAGGGCAGTCATCTCCCAGGACCTTCCACATTATCTCTAATGTTAGCTTAAGTTAGCAGTCCCTAGAAGATAAATTTACAGATTTACTCTTCTAGGAGACTTTACCTCCTAAGTCCGAAGCTGTTTGTAAAGCATTTTTCTTGATGTATGTGCACAGCATTGTCTCAGCTTTCTAATCACTGACCAGCTGGCTTGTTAGTGAATAGAGCTGTGGGCCCCTTGCCACGTTTCATGTGAGGTCTTGGCTGGGTGGCCAAGCAGGCAGCCTGCAGCCAGTGTCAAAGCAATTCAAGAGGTATTGGCACAGCAGTGTCCCCATTAATTTCTGCTTGTCACATGCTGTCACGCAAGTTACACCAGAGAGGAAATGACCGTTAAAATAAAAAAAGTACGCTTGTGGCACTTGGTCCCCTCCAGACGTTATCCCCGAGGTTAAACAAGTGGATACAATTAGCTGCTATCCACAGACAGCTGCAGAGAAGAAGCCGAGATCTGGGCCCCACAGCAACGTGTCTTTCCTGTTAGCGAGGAGCGTCGGCTGTCAACATATGCCATATTTTTAACCCTTCATGGAGTCTAAGGAAATTAAAAAGAGCTATTATGACTGACAGTGTCATGAAGGTGCTGGTAAATAGCTGCAGTGCTGATTGAGCAGCATTCTCCTCTAGGGAAGGGTTTTTTCTTTGCTGGTACCATTCCTCACAAGGACGGGTGTGAGCAGCGCTGGAGGAGAATCAGCTCATCAGTGGTTGATAATTTACTGTAGTTTGTAGATTCTGGCAGGGAGTGAGACAGTGCTTTCTGTGAACTCCTCTCAGAAGCATCCTGAACTAGTTAAAGGGAGTCACATCCAGCTTTGTGGATTTTCTGGGTGGAATAATTTATCTGGTTACATCAGGAGAGCTTCTACAAGGATTGCAACAAGTGATGATATGCTTAGGATGTCCCAAAATACAGCTTGGGAATGCAGAAGCAAGGTCTATGAAGAGGAAATGTCGATGATGTCCCACGATGAAAGAAGGAAATATGTACTATTAGAAGCAATCAAAAATCTTTTTAAAAACTGAAAGCACTGAGCTGTATTTAAAGGTGATAGAGATAGGGGAGTATAAGCAGTGCTCCAGAATAGATTGACTTAGTCAAGTGAAAGTCTGGGGTTTACCTCAGGAGGAAGAGGCTCACAGCATCAGTCGGAGGAAGGATGACTCGTCTCATTGAGAAACATGATCATTAAAAAAGCTGGAATTATATGCAGAGTGTACTCCAGAATTCAAACTGCAGCTCTGCCTCAGCTATTCAGCTCAACCTGATGTGACGCTTAGATACCAAATTTTGGCTGGTGTCAGTCCCCAGACGTGTGCCAGAAGGGACTTCAGAGCTAAGGCATATAAATCACAGATCCTATTTCAAGTCATTTGTATGGGGCTTACCAACTGGGTGAGCCAGTAGAGACTTTGGGGGATTTCTTGGTTCATTTTAGTCTTCATCTCTTTTTCAGATGGTATGAGGAATAAAAGAACAGAGTGGGTAACAACTGTCAAACCAGGATGTGCTGTGAGAGACTACTGTCTGCAATACAGTTTCATGAAAAGCTTGTAATAAAAGAAAGGAAGTTTCCCAGAAAGTATTTGGGGTTGTACAAAACTGTGATATCACTCAGAGATACAGGAAGAAAATCTATCTGTTTGCTTATCTAGGCTCAGATCTATAAATTCTGTTAAGAGCTGTGCCTTCTGTTGATTTTTCTACTGGGCACAAGGAGTGGAAAGGTTTGAGCAGTGAAAAAGATTGTTAATTACAAAGTTACATTTACCTGCTGTAAAAATTTCACAGCCAGGACAGGTCTTGGTAACAGTGCCACATTTGCCAATTTCTGTCAAATTGTTAAAACAAAATTCCCCTCTGTTCTCATTTAATTTGCATGTATTTTCTCTTAAAAATACCAGTAGCTGGATAGAAAATGTGTTTCCAGTAGCTGGATAGAAAATGTGTTTCATTTGCATGTCTGGTAATTCCACTTTGATAGGAATTTTTGGTACACTGAATCATTAAAAATAAGTAAGTAGGACAATAATTATATAGGTTTCCTTTCAGTCATGCAAATTCTTCTCATCAAATATGAAGAATAGCACCTGATAAAGTAAAAATTGAAAGACCTGTATTGCAAACTGACTTGACAGGAGTTGAGCTATAAAATGAGAAATTGATGTAGAAAGACTTACAGACACTTAAATTAATATTGATCCACCCAAAATGAAATGTGTGCCTATGCATGTGTGTGTATGTATGTATCCCACAGGTGTTAAGTACGCATTTCGTATACTGAATTTGGTTCACAACTAGCGAGATCAGTTGGAAAATCTGGCAGTATTAAGATACTGGTAAAAGAGACATGTGCTAAGATTGAAACTTTTAAAGACCTCTGAAGTATCAATCCAGGTCTCTATTTTAAGGAGGGCAGACAGGAGGTTACTCAGAACAGTTCCTTGAATGCAATTGGGTTCATCTGTTTATCTTAATCTAGTCTTAATTATGTTGCCTTTGCTGCTGATGAGCACTGGTGTCTGGGGAGTGTTTGGAGCACTCCAAAATATGCCCGATCAGGATCTCCTGCAGCAGTACAAATTCAGTGGTTCCCTTGTAACTCAGAAGGGACTGTTGGGAGTTTAAGCAAAGGGACTAGAACATGTTAAACCTGCTGTGGCGGCTATGAATTGAATTCAGTCTACAAACAGGAGCGTGATAATAAAAGGAAAATAGCGCCTCAGTATATTGAAAGCTATTATACATATACATAAAATTCAATCATAAACCTATGGCAATGCAATAGTGTTGTTAAACCTCAAACTTTTTCAAAGACTACCATGGCCCTTTATAATTCAATTAAAATTTTGCATTATTCCTGAATCTTGTGCACAGTTGCGGCACTTCTACTGGGGACTGACATATAATGCTCATGATACACAGGCAGGTCTGTGCATATTAGTGACATTTGCAAGTTTTACTAGATTGACTATTACCTGATTGACTGGTTATTGTATTCCACAGTAATTTAAATAGGGCTTTCTAATCTTGGTTATCTTACTTCGCCTAATATCAACCAAAATAGTCTTCAAAACAGTGGTTTAGAGACTCCAGTCCTTCAGGTATTGTATCTTTTAAATTGTTATACAAACAGTTCTAGCCAGTTAAAAATAAAAACTAAAAACAAACAAAAAAAAAAAACCCAACCCAACTATATTCATTTCAGTGTTTATACTTTTGCAGTGGACTTGTATGGATAACATTGATTTCAAGGGGATTATTCAAAACACTAAAATGCATGTATGCGTACATGCATACTTTTGTGAGTACCCATGTCTGTAGGGTTCTTCATCCTAACAACTGATCTGTGCTTTCTTTCGTATAAAAGTAGTTTAAAATAGATCAGAAACTGTTTGTCAGAATATATTTTTAAATATCTATTAATCTACTATGAGTGTATTAAAGTATCTTCGATGTGATTAAAATAACTTTACAATTCAAAAATAATTACACAATATTTTACTTCATATTAAAAGTATATATGTGTTACTTAATTTTCAACAATTTTTTTACCTTTAGAGTAGCAGCATACAAAACACCAACAATTATTAGACCGATTCCTTGCATGAGCTTGGCAGATATTAGTCCCTTTCTTCTAATAATACACTACATGAATTTGCTGTATATTTCTCTCCGCACAGCATTTTATTCTATGAACAGAAAATTAACATTTTATCTTGTATCATAAGGTTGATTAATACGACTAAGTGAACAGGTCATTTGGATTTATTGTTCTCTTATCAAAACAGTGAACATATTTAAATTGAACATGCTGTGAAGTTCACATTCTCTTGGCCCTCTCTAGTTAATTGACAGGAATATCACAGCAGTCCTGTCTTCTGAGGGATGACCCTTACCCTGTGAATACTTTCATGGAAAACAATAGGACTACTCTGATATAAACTGTTACCCAATATAAGGAAAAGTAAGAGCTCTGTATCCTGGGTGTATATTGGGTTGGATCATGGGTGACTCCTGAGAGGCTACAGTGTGGCTCGGTGAAGGCAAAGAGCACAGACTCCTCCTCCTCCCCTTTCTGAATGCCCTGCAGGGACACTGATCAGAATAGCTTTCTCCCGAGAGGAGAAGGACAAGGGCACAAGGGCAGGGATCTATCTGCCTCTTACTGTGTCTCAGCCGCTGCACCCAGCCGGATGCATGGAGAAGAGCATCCTGCAGCTCCATAGGCTGTGGCAAATTGCTTCTCTGTCCCCACCATCACAGTCATGGCATTCTAGATACGCTGGTGTGATGGGTTCCCAGCACAGTGTGAGGACAAGATTTAAAAAAGAAAATCACTGCATTTAATAGGGAGTCACTACATTATTACTAATGCCTTTGGGATTCAGTGTAACAACATTAATCATGTCTTTTGCTATTCATGTATCTGTACTGTGTAATTCCTCAGGAATGCCATTGTTTTTTTGGCATTAATTAATGTTGACTATTTGTTACAAAGTATAACCATAGAAGTGCTGTAATTATTCTGCTTCAAAAATAGGCCCCAGAGAATGTGAAAACTCTTTAAACTTCCATTCCAGCATGTTTAAAAAACACCCTCTAAAATGAAAGCAATTTGATAGTTGAGGGTTGTGTATAATCTTGTAGGATATGAAGGAAGCCTCATCCTGCTCCTCTTCTGCTCAGAGAAGTTTCTGCTGTTCAGTGAGAGGCAGTGAGCCTTTTCATCAAACCAGCTTGACTGATTCATTACACATTGCTGTCTAAAACTCATCCCCTTTGTTTACACTTGCGGTTGTCTCTTATGCAAACACTCCTGTGGGAAATGATCAGGACGAGTATCCCAACACCGGCCATCCAAAATAGGGACATTCCATTCTGCTCAGCAAAAAGAGAAAAGTGAGTTACAAATAGATAGAAACTCTGGGTGAAGGATGCAGGTTGTTGTGCAGGTGCATGAGATGATACTCCACAGAGGAGTAGGAGAAATTTTAGGAGATTCGGAAGGATTGTTGTTATACCAAATATTAGCACAGAAATTGAGCAGGAAGAGGAAAATAGGCAGGTTAAAAAAATACATGAATCCATAAAAGGCCTGTGCTTTAGCATAAATTCAGAGTCTGTTGTAGTTGATGAGGATCTGTACTGTGTTGCTTTTATTTGGTGATACGACCAAGTATAGCTGTGGGCTTCCACAGACTTACTTTCTCTGATATTAGGATATCCTATCACCATCACCAAGGCCAACCTGGTTACAGGTTTTTCTTTCTTCACATACTAGTCAATGGAGGAAAAATGTGAGTTTCATGTAATGATCAGCTGTTCATATGAGTATGTTACCTTTGGGTGCGTGTGCTCTCTTAAGACATTATTCTTGGTGTTTTCCTTCAGGTTGCATTATGCTGTGTCCCCCTTTAAAACCACAAAATCTAGCATCTATAGCTTTACCACAGTGGTGGGTTAACCTAACCCAACAGCCAAACTCCCACCCAGCTGCTCACTCACCTCCCCGCCTCAGCAGGATGGCTACAGAAAATAAAAAAGAACAAGGGACAAGAAGGCTCATGGGCTGAGATAAGACAGGGAGATTGCTTACCAATTACCATCACAGGCAAAATAGACTCACCTTGGGGAAAATGATCTTGCCAGTTAAGATAGATATTTAATTGCTAATTCAGGTAGTGGGGGAAAAAAGGCAAACATTCAAAGAATGCCTTCCCCTTCCTTTTTCCAGGCTTCATATCACTCCTGACTCTCCCCACCCTGAGCAGCACAGGGGCGTGGGGTGTGAGGGGTTGTGGTCGGTCCATAGCATCTCCTCTCTGCTGCTCCTTCCTCCTCACACTTTCTGCCTGCTCCAGTGTAGGTCCTCTCCACAGGCTGCAGTTCCCTCTGGAATACCCGTCTGCTCCAATGCAGGTCCTCCATGGGCTGCAGTGTGCAAATCTGCTCCACCACAGAGTACCTCCTCTTCCTCCCCCTCCTCTTNACGTTTTCATGGAGGCACCACCAACTTGGCTGACGGGCCCAGCTGTGCCCTGCGGTGGGTTGGTTGGAGCCGGCTGAAGCAGCTTGAACTGGCTGTTTCTGGCATGGGGCAGCCCCTGGTGTTCCCTGACAGAGGCCCCTGCGGCCCCGGCTGCCAGCACCTGTGTACCAACACCCCCAAAAAATCCCTATTTTCTGCTTTCTTTGAGTAGGTACTTGAATTATTTGGTCGACAGCCATGCCATCCTCTTTTGGATTCGGCAGGCAGAGTACTCCAGAGAATCTGGTGGGGCTCAAATGACAAGTGAGTTACGGCAGGCAATTGACGGGTATTTCAGCTGGAAGTCAAGATGGTAGGTGACTCTTAAAGGATCAGAGTGGTAGTTTGAAAACCAATGGCTTGGAAGGGATTTATGGATCAGAAGCTGGAGGAGGGTTAAAAGGGGTCAGTGAAGCATAGGGTCAAGAGGGAATAGGACTGGGGACACACAAAAGTCTGTAGGAAATCAAGGTTTTCTGCTCCTGCTGCCCCTGAGTCGGGAAGTGTGAGCCGTGAAGCCCACCCTTGGCAGAGGCAGCAACAGCAGCTGCTCAGCTGTCCCCATCCTCGCTGACACCAGAATATGCAGGACATATTTCTGTGTATTATTGAGACTCATGACGTAATATGGTATTGCTTGAAAAGTTTGTCGTAATTTGATCCTGACATTCGGCGCTGATAAATTCAGTAAATACCAGACTGAGCAATGCTATCACCGATACCATATGTGGTGGAACATGCAAAAGATGCAGCATTTCTGTAACAAATTTTGCTCCTGTTTCCATTATGAGACTTTTACAAAATTAAAGCTACATATTTGCCTCTAAGGAAAGTGTATTTGTTCATTGCATCCCAAAATAGCTCAGTTTTCAGCTGAGTTAAAGATAAATATTTTAGATCTGTGCACAGACCGCACTGCAAATGTAGCCTGAAAAGGGAAAACATTATGAAGCCATGATTATCTGAAAGTTATCCCAGTGAAATAATGTATATATCTTCAACTCGGGCAACAACCATCGTAGGTTTGTGGTATTAGAAGTATAGCAGAAATCTCTAATCCGAAACAACAGGCGCTATTCTGTGTCTATGTTTGTAAATATACAATATCCAAAGAACGTGTGATAGACATCAGCAGAGGCTTGATCATGACTCATTAGAGCTTGTTCCTCAAATCTGCTAAGGCATGAATCTTCTTGTTTGTCAAATAGAATTGATCATTTTGCAATTAACTATTGAAATATGATTTTAACTGTAATTTCAAAGTATGGTATGCCTAGCTACCACAGAAAACTTCTCAGGGAAAAGCAGACATGGAACAAACTAATGCTTGAGGCACATGAAGACTGTCTTGCATTTATTTCCAGATCTTGGTAATTGAGATAATATTGGGTAATCTTCCCTACTAAAAATTAATGCATTTCCGTCAGATGAGTGGAATTCTCCTGGTTTAGTTAGCTAGTGATCTGGCTCATTCATGTTTATGGCCTTTATCCAATTTTCTAGCACAGGTTATTATCTTCTGATATTAGTAACAGTATCAAAGAAAACACACAGCCCAGACTGAGTCTGATGTTTCTTGCAAGTGGCTGACTAAGAGTATGAAGTCATTTTCCAAACGTGAGGCTTTTGACTAGGGCTATGTACAGCACAAAATTAATCATTGATTATGGATAAAAATGTAACTCAAAAGCTCTCTCTCTTGTTTGCTTTGATATTGAAAATCTATTTGTGCCAAAAAATATCAAAACCCGAGCTGCACAATTTGGTATTCTGTATTTAAAGTACATAATAGTAAGCCTATGTCATGTGATTTTGGTTTCTGCTCTTTTTCTAACTGGCTGAGAATTTAAAAACAGGACAATAATGAATCACAAATAGCAAATGGTCTTTTTACATCAAAGTGCCCTTCTTTACACACATGAATCTTTGGGCTATTCTTCCAAGACAATTTTGAACTGAAATCTCTTCGTATGTGTAATAGTAGGTAATAAGGGATAGCAAAAGAACATACTCAACAGTCCAAAATTAAAACAAGAGAATAGCCTGAACGGACTAACTCTGAGTTTCCTGGAAGAGGAACTTTTCCCCCCAGTTTTCCTTCTTCTTTCTAATACCTTTTAAATTTACACTTTCCTGGTACACTTTTCTGTGGCACATCTCATTTTTTGTGTGTGAAGAGAACTTCAGTAAATGATATTCCTCTTTTGAACCCTATGGGGGAAGGAAAGATATACCAGTTTCCATTTTCAAATATTTTCTTCTTTTACCTGTGCCTGGAAGGAGACTCTGAATTTTGAAACTGAAGACATTGCTTGCAACTTGCAGGTAGCAGAGCAGAATTGCATTTGCGGAGCTTGAGGAAGAAAGTTGAAACAAAACCAGCATCAGTTGTAAAGAAACAATATTCTTGATATGCTTGGTAACTGCAGGAATGAGTTTACATACTTGACAAATGAGTAGGATACAGAAATGTCACCAAAAAGGGACTCTCCAGGGTCTACTGACTAATCCTTAAGTTCTTTAAATTATTTTCTTACTTTGTCTGATACTATGTCTACCGGGAATAAAAAAAATTAGACCCAAATTCAGTGAAACCATTAAGTACATACTTAAGATAACCACACACTTAAATGTTCTTGGCATGTTCTTTACATCTGCAAGACTGATCCAAAGACTGTTGGGATTTGATTTAAGTTGTAATAGCACAGAGTGAGCAGATATGACCTGTATTAGTTCTACAGATGACTGAAACCTGCAGAGCTGTAGTCCTAGCTCTTCCACATATTTCTGAACTGCAAAGGGAAATTACATAAATACAAGAGGATCCAATATATTTTGTATATTTGTTTTAAAGGTGAACACCCTATTATACTAGTTATCAGAATTATCAGATCTCAATTTTTCCTCGGGAAGCAAAGGGAATAAAAGGCATCTGCTAACAGGGAATGAGGTTCTCACCTTGCCACCATCCTTCAAATGTGATAATAATTAAATGTTGTCACAGCATCCCTAGTTCCATGGTAATATCTCCATCATCAGAGTCTTCAAATAAAAACTGATTACTTTATGAGCAGCCCACTGTTACTACTGTTTAGCAGAGTTATAGGCTATATATAGAAATGGCCATGTTTTGTCAGAGGTCAGATTAGAGCTTCCAGCCTTAGTATCTATACATTTTATAATATTTTCTGTAGACATGATCAGGGAACATTGCGTGAAAATAATATTTTTGTATTAAATTATATAGAAATGTCTATAAAGTGTATCTTAAAAAAGCATCCAGCTAAAGAAATATTATCAATTGAATGTTTTCTCATATCATTCCTTTAAATATCGTGCCTTGAATATTTACTTGAAACATGCCCAAGTCCAGAGAGAGGAACAAAAGCAACCAGCTTCAATTTATCCTTCTTCCCTTTACTCACGTTTCATGCCATCCACCTCTCCAAGACCATTTTGGTCCTAATAACAGGATTGGTGGACACCCTGCTGCATGGCTTATGGAAAGGGCATATGCCACCAGCAAACACAGAGCTGGAGTTTCATGAACTCAAGTCAAGTGCATACAGAATTTTTTTTTTCTTTATTCCTTTTGTTTCTTACTTGTTGCAGGGTCTTCTGGTAACTGCCTGTTTTGAAAATGTAATTTTCAAGTTGACAGTATCCTTCTAATTTGGAATTCAGGGGATTTCTAGTATTTAGTTTTGAGTCCATTGGTTCATTCCTTTCACATTACTAAGATTAATGTGAAAACACGAGTACAGATTAAATAGTTTCTTCAGCTGTGGAAATGTCATAGAAGATTGCATCACTATAACAAAACAGAAAGCAAAATGAGAACTGTTACTTATGTATATTACATTGATTTAGTGCTAAACTTTGATCTAAGGTAGTTTCTGTCTTATTCAGTAAATACTATACGACAGGTTTTGCCAAGTAAACTTTTTCCCTCTATAACTTTAAATCCTGGCAAATTTGTCATTTATACAGCTTTTCTGATTGAAACAGATCCTTGTGCCAGTTGAAGTGAAGGATAAAATTTCACTTCACTGGGGCAGGACAAAGCATAAACTTGTGAGATGCAAAGTGGTGTGTGGTTTAAAGTTAAGAGCAAAAAGCTACTATGTGTTTTTCTTACTTGGACAGCATTCTTTTGAAGTTGTCCTGGGATTTACAGATATGCTTTTGCTATTTCTTTTAAGTATGTTGACCAGTCTTTATACTTCTATCAATCATCCTCAAATAATTCAACTAGAAACAGTACATTAACTTGATAAGGACACCTGTTCAAGTCAGCTGGTTCTAGCAACATCCTGTCTATTTTATATTAATAGTTGTTTTTATCTCCTGTGCACATATTTAAGTCAGTATTTATTAAATTAGTTTTGCAGATTATGACAGGGAGTTTACTTATTTGCCACCTCTCTTGATAGTTGCATATTGATTTCTTCCTTATATTTAGGATATGATGCTTCAGCTGTTTCGGGGACTGGATTTTCTGCATTCACATCGTGTGGTGCATCGGGACCTGAAACCCCAAAACATCCTTGTAACCAGCAGTGGGCAGATAAAGTTAGCTGACTTTGGCCTTGCACGAATCTACAGTTTTCAGATGGCTCTCACCTCAGTGGTAAGTTTCTGGAGGCTTTTATTTTTCTTTTAATCGAACAGTGTGCTTTGATGTTCCTGGCTTTTTATCCCATATTATAACACTGCTTCTAAAACCATCTCTGCACTTGAAGTTACTTGTGTCTCCAAAACCAATCGCTTTCCCACCAGGATTGAAGTTCGTATGGTTACTTTGTACAAGTAATCAATTACTGGTTACTGGTTCTAAACTAAATCATGACTGGTTACTGAAGGCTAGGTATGTGCTAGTTTTCTGAAACTCTGTCAGTCTAGCTTCTGTTGTGATACTGACTTCCTTTGCACATTGAGCCGGGCAGGTAGAGTGAAAGTTTCTGAAGTACCTATTTTAAAATAAAACTCTTGCTGATCCCCAGGTATCCTTCCTGAAAAAACACACAGATACTTGTGAAAATGCCACACTGTCATGCCTCTGATTTTCCATCTCGGTGAATAGGGGTTCAATGCTTGCTCCCATATGTTACACAGTGATTCCAAATAGGGCTGTGCTGGAGGCAGCTCAAGTGGACCTGGCAGCCAAAATCACAGCTATTTCCCAAGCCAGCTGTTAAAGAGCACCTCCAGTATCTCTAGCCCCCTGCCACTGTTGCCCCTCCCCCTGCAGCTCTCCTGGTTGTCCTTGGCTTAGACATGAGCTCACTCCCAGAAGTTCTGGCCCTCTCCTGCATTAGTGCTGGTAGAGAAGCCCTGCCAGCTCCTCGCTTTTTTGACCCCATTTCCATGCTTACTGGCCTGGCCCCAGAATCAGCTGCTGTTAGCTTGGCACTGCATCTCTGAAGTGTATTGAAGAGTGACCATGCTGCATGCATGTTGGATGTCATTTGATTTTGTTGCCCGCTCATGAATTTTTTTGCTTCCATTTTCTATTCTGAGCATCAAAACTGCCATGGCGGTATCACGCTAAAGACAGGAAAGGGAGAACTGCTGAGAAAAGAAACTGAAAGGAGTCCACTTTGCATTTTGCATTGTATTGCAGAAATTAGCCTGGCTCACGTTGATAGAAAGCAATCCATTGTTATTATTAGCTGCTGTAAGAGTCTTCCCATCATTGTGTGATGTAACTATGACATCCTGGGTTCCAGCTTCAGTGTGAATGAAGGCAGGAAGCAATAGAAAATGATAACATCATCTTGCTAAACATAGGAAAGTATCCTCATCACATAAAGCATATGTAAATTTGTGTTTTGGGGCTGGTTCTTTTCATTGCCTGTAGGATGTAGCCTAATCCAAAGCTGAAAGAATCTCTCTGCTGAGGTCAATGAAGATTGATCATGTTGTAACTCAAAACAGAGCTTTGAAGAAAAGGAGAGAAAGGTTGTTCCTGAATTGCTGTAATTTTTCATTTCCCAGTTGTCACTCAGTAACAGCTTCAATGAGTATTTCTATTGACCCATAAAATTATTTAAGCTAAAATTGCAGAGTGTTGTAAGGCTTCCAGCAGGGTATTTTTTAAAAGTTCAGCATAAAACGAAGAAAAAATATCTACAGAACTGAGCAGGAGTTTGTCCGTTATCATGTAGTCTGCATAGGAAGGAAGGTCAAAAGACCCAGAAATAGAGTGCATTTACTGTGGCAAAAACATAACATTGGCAGAATTGCTATGTGAAGGATGTACGTATGCTCAAGTATCTAATACTTGCTGAAGTACTAGAAATCATGTTTCAAAACCCATTAGCTAGTACTCTTAGCGCTGCTGTGAACAAGAGTTTTTCAGACTAGGGGATTGTCCACATGCAAGTTTGTACTGTGTTCACACAAGCATTCAATTGTCATTGCATCTATGCTAAAGAGTATTAAAATAATTGAATTATTCAGTGACCAATGACAAATAGAGTATATGGGCATAGGCATGAGTAATGGTTTCACACCTAGAATTTAGTGTATCCTTTTTTTATTATTAAAAAAACAGCTACAACCATGGCTTTTTTAAGTTAAAAATTTATTGGTTTTAAAACACTTAGTGTTTAACACCTTCAAAATCAACTTTTGTCGCGTATGTGGAAACCTATAGGGGAGTGTCACTTACAATGTGATAATGTGGTATGGTTTTAATTGTCAGTCTTCATTGCTCCTGTAGACTGAGTGCTGGTTAGAAACTTTTACTAAATGTGTAATAGCTGACACAGGCCATCAGTTTTCCTTTTCTGAATGTAGTTTTTGCCTTTGGCTAGCTGCTTTGGTGTGTGAATTCTTGGGTTTTTTCCTTCCATTAAAACTCAGTACAGGAAACAAAACTTTTTTTTTTAAAAAAATGCTGTTTTTTAAACATACAGATATTCTTGACTTTACCATTTCCAAAATAGTCTAAATTGCAGTTCTTTGCCAGGCAGTGAGTAAACTTCCATTGATTTCAGCAGGACCAGCTTTGTTTTGAAGTGTTTGCAGAAAAAAAGTGTTGTATTATAAAGGACAGCATATATCTACACATACATGAATTAATAAAAGTCCTAGCTTGCAAGTATTTGCTTCAGAGTTATATTGAAAAGTGACAGTGCAGGCAGCCCAGTGATAAAAGGCACATTGCATGCGCTATCGTCATGATCAATGCAAGGGCTCTGCAGCATTTCCTTCAGAAGAGAAGCTTACTGCAAGATAAACTACAAGAATCATCTTTTGAAGTATCAGATCATTCCCAAGGTGCATCCTCATTCATTGCTCACAAAGAAACTCTTCAAATGGGACAAAAAGAGCTTGCCATGAAAGTAATCCAGTAAAACTAGTAGTTGGGATCCAACCCAACTACTCTGGGTGCTGCAAACGGTAACTTCAAAGCAGTCTTTTTGGTAGCCAGTTATTTCCACAGTGCTAAAGAATCCTTCTGGCAGATCAGTCGTCCAGGCATACTGCTGTCATTTACAGAAACCTCTTGATATTTCTGTCAATGAATGAATAAAAGATGCAAACTAATGTTACACAGGCTTGCAGGGGGCAGGGTGGAGATCTCTACTCCCAGCTGTGGTCACTCTTGAGAACTGATACAGGTCTGAAATAACAGCACTAGAAAGAACAAGGTCTGGCGGGGGTGTCTCAGGTGGTGGGTAATGGGGCACGCTTTTGGTTTCATACAAAGTTAAACTCTTTTTCAAGTGTTCGTCTTGGCCCTTGGGGAAATTTTGAATAGGCTTTGTGATAACAGAGAAGCTCCATAGGACAGAGGAGGTGGATTGATATGACCGTGTAATTTTAGAGTTTGATAGCAAAACCTAATGAACTGTCACTTTTTTTCTTGGTGCAGAGAAATGGGCACACGGTTCTAACTTTCTCTTAGCAAAGGAGCAAGTGGCTGTTTGGAAAATCTGTACTTATATTATGAAAAAGAAATAAACTATTTATCTATTTGTGCTGACTTTGAACTGCCTAAAAGAAAGGAAATGAAGCTGAATCATGGCACAGGAGAATGCTAAGTGAGATAAGCGCTCGCAGTTGTGATCACAGCATCTAGGTGGAGCTGAGGCTGTCTAGCTTTTAAAACCTGATCTGCATCAGGATCTGAGTGAAACTGGCAAAATGTTAGTGTTTGTAACACACTCATAAAACTTTCTTTGAAAACCTGTGTGCTTTACCTCAGATGGCAGTACTACTGATGGGTTGTTTTTTTCCCATGAAATGCAAACAAAATTGTTTTATGTCTTCCTTTTTTAAAAAAAACTACTTGTTTTCAGATTTACTGAACATCAGAAGGGAAAACACATCACTTTATCACTTTCTCTGCTGATGAATACTAGTTGTTGAATACTAGACTCGGCTAAATTGAAAAGAAGACACAAAAAATCCTGCAGTTACTGTCAGTGAATAATTTTAGATTACGCCAGCATTTTATTTGAGTGTTTCTTCAGGATAAAAACTTTCCATTCATTTCTGGCAATCACTTCAGCACAAATGGTTTACATGTCACATCATGCAGGAACTTGGATTTCATTTTGTTGGTATAGTAGCAAGGGAGCATAAAATAATTTTCACTAACTGGGCTTACTTTGTAAAAATAAATATATAAATTAGTTACAGAAACAAAAACAACAACAAAAACAGATAGGAAAACCCTCTTCCAAAGAGGAATGAGTACTTTCCTGTTTTCTGCCTAGTGTTGCATTGTCATTTTCTAATAAATGCCACCTGTTAATAATGTGAATGTAAATTCTCATCTGAGCTAACATGATAGTTGAGAGCACAGTCAAAGAACTTCCTTTTGCTTTGCTTTGTTTTGGGGTTTTTTTCCCCCCCTTTATTTGTGGCCACCTCTTCCTGATACTATGCTTGCCAAATTCTGCATATTTATTTGTATGAAATGCACCCTGCAGAGTCCATCCCTATGTTGGGTATGTTCCAGCAGACCTGGAGTCTGTTGCAGTATGGCTTTAACCTGAGATGCATTGGGTATCCCTAAATGGGCCTGATTCAGCAACCTCTTTAAAGCTCGCAGTTAACATCCAACACAGGAGCAGACGGATGGAAATTAATCAAGCACCTGCATCTGGTGATTCAAAGTCAAAACCTGGGCTGTGTTAAAGAATGCCCTAATGGAATCAGTACAGTGACACTAGATTTTCTCTCATACGTAACTTGATAAGAACATAAATCTTCCTCCCTCTGACAGGTGGAAGTGACATTGTTTTGGTATGCACTGAGCCTTCACTGTTGTGAGGAAACACATCACATTAGATCCGAGTCCCGATCTCCAGTTCTTTCTTCATGCTGCATTTCTCCAGTCCACCCAAATGTCCCTGAAAAGGAAAATGAGTCACAGACAGACATCCAGAGGATCAAAATATGTGTTGCTGAGCTTGTCAGTGTTGCTGCTGAAAGGTTGTGGCTATTTAGGAATGCAGTATGATTAAATTGGTTGTCTTATTTAAGGAAAATCTGTCTTCCCTACTAACACAGAGTTCTGCATAAAAAGTCCATGTATGTGGCTTTGTGAAGAAACAAGAGGATTTCTCTGATATTTTAACATCTGGATAGCTGAAGGAATCTTTATTGAATCCTCCCAAACACCCTATAGGAAAGTTATTTCCATCGCATAAAATGAGTCATCTATCTCCAGAGCCATCTTAAGAACAAAAACCATTAGCGGCACATTGACAGTCTGAAACTGACTAAAACCATTTCAATATATATTTACGTTGACTTCATTCAGATCATGTGTTCACTAAGAGGGCTCAGATTTATATGAAAATCACAATGAAAAAACAGATTGCTCAATGTCAGAATATTATCAAAGGGCAATAGAGAAATACACATGGTCAAAGTTAGGAAATTAGAAGTTTCTTTTATTCATCTGCATTATGATCATATAAGATCATTTTCAAAACTGACTGTTAATTTTTGTTGCCCATTGTAAGAAACTTTAAAGTTTTTAAGACTTGTCTGGAAGAGCAGTACTAGCTGCTCTTGTAGAGAGACAGAGGATTTATGGCAAGGTTGTTATTTTTAGAAACACATCCTAGAGATAATATTCTAAGGCAGCCGTTTCACAGCATAAGTCGATGTAGCATTTCTACTGCTGCTGAAAGTATGGTCCTGCTTTTGACCACATGCTCCCATTACTTCCCTTGCGTCGGCGTTAGTAGTCACGCCCTCACAGTCCGACTGGAAATGAGCCCCATAAAAAGTAGTTAGTCATTTTCAGCTGGATTAGTGGATGCAATTCACTGTACGGCCACATGAGTGAAAGCACTAATACACAGGAGAGGGTGAGCAGAAAGATGGGGTCACCCACTCCATAGACACCACAGTCTTAGATTTGTTGGAGTCAGTTATGAAACCACATCTGAGGTCTTCAGATGAGGACTCGAATAACTAAACTAACTCAAAGGCGGAAATGTTTTCAAAACCTCACAACTCATGCTGACTTACACTGTTTTGAAGATGTTAGATGAACCAGTTACTGGTTCCTTTAAGGCTCTCATTGTCCCCGACTTTAACAAAACTTCTACGGGTATCTGTATTGATGTTTGAAGTATTTTTTACCCTCTTGGTGCCAAGGCCTGGGTTCAGGGCTGTGTGCTGTCCTTCTGCAGCTGATGCCACAACTCACCCTCAAGACCTGTTAGGAATGCAGGGAATGCAACCCTCTGCTCTGATTCAGGCCCAGGTTTATCATGAACCATAAAAAGCCTATCTTTTAATCTTTCAAAGAAAGTAAATTATTTCACAGTAAACAAGCAAATTGGCTCCACATGAGAACATTTTCTGTGCCAGAAAACTCCTTTTCAGAGCTGCAAACATTATAATATATATCATGTGATGACAGTGTCCACACTGACCTGAGTGTGTTTTGCAGCCCTGCAGCTGCACCAGTGCAACTTTGCAGAATAAATTTACCTTGTGCTGGTGGAAAAAGGGAAAAAAAGTAAAACTTCAAGTACAGTGAATATCAGAACAAAAGAAGTTTCTGCTGGACTGGACCAAAGGTTGACTGTGCACACTAGCAAAGGATAATGTCCAACAGAGGATGCTTAGGAAGGTTATGGTAAGAACCAGCTTTCAACAATCAGCAATTTAGCAATTTCCAGTGCTGGAGATTGTATCTGGATCATTGTCTATAATAATTACTGAAGTACCCATCCTCCATAAATTAATCTCCTTGCTTTTTGAACCATTTATACTTTGGGCTGCAGTTAATTTCTGCACTGTAAAAAAATCTCTTTATTTTGTTTTAAATCTGACACCTGATAATTTTACTTACATTCCTCTTAATTTTGCTTTTGTGAGGTGTTCCCTTTTAACCTCTGGGTGAAATTTGGTATTAGTTTGCAGCAGTACCCTTCCATTAGTGCAAGAATAATTTACTCAGTGCAAATAGGCCTTCACATGTTGATGTGAAGATAAAATGGAATTATCTTTTTTTCCCTTCCCTTCCCTTCCCTTCCCTTCCCTTCCCTTCCCT
>VZSZ01002949.1:179790-258900 GCA_013398815.1 Ibidorhyncha struthersii | reverse complement strand
TTCCCGTCTCTTTTCTTTTCTTCCCTTCCCGTCTCTTTTCTTTTCTTCTCGTCTCTCTTTCACTTAAGAAGATAGAGTCGATATTGTTAGTAATGGTACAGTACTGACTTAAAGTTTTCATACAATATCTGGTGAATGGACTTTAGGATGTAGAAGAACTGAGTCTATAAGGAACACGCTGTGTTTAATCTGCTAAATAAATGGGGGGGAAGGTTATAAAAAGGGGAAAGAAAGGCAGAAAATTACTACTGTGTATTTTCTCTATGCTATAAAAGAGCATCCTGCTATTGTGTCACCATACTTCTATCTTCTGTTTTCAGCTCTAAAAAAAATGTGGTGCATTTCCCTCACCCAGTGATTTACATCTTCTTTGTACTATTTTTCTGTTGATTTAAGTGGGTCTGTTTTTACATCTACTCCCAGAGATAATTGAGTGGGTTGGATTGTAAAAACAATTTGATTGTTTGACAAGGTCTCTCCCTGTGTATTTACAAAACTGTTCCCACATAATTTCAAACCCTCCTGAAACACTAAAATATGGCCTCAGGTTATGCTCTTATCAGAGCACACAGGGTAAGCAGGCATGGGCCTGTTTGGTACTTGAATGTGAGACAGCCAAAGGAAGAGGAGCAGAGAAAATAGCATACTCTCCTGGGAGCTCGTGCTATTCCAGAATGAAGGCAGGTGTCTGTACACTGCTGACGGAAATGCTCTTAGGGCTTAATATATAATAAAAATGAGTCACTGACATGTTTTTGCAGTGGCAGAGAAGTATCCATAAATTTTCTCTGCACACTGGCCAAAGTCCTGCTGTAGAGGGTATTTCTAACTGAAAATTCCCTTGTACAGGTACACTCGAGAAAATTTCTCGTAGCCTAACAATATTTACTACTTGTTCAGTGTTGCTGGTGTGCAATTGTAGAGCTCAGAAGCGGAAGAGACATCGAGTCCTTTTGTGAATCAGGCAGGATTGTTCTTTGTTATGTCATTTCTAGTGTTTTGCCCATGTTAACTTCAAATGTGCCAAGAAATAGGGATTCCATCTCTTCCCATGGGAGCCTGTTTCAAAACCTCTATATAATCACTCTCAGAAAGTTTCCTTGATGTCCAGCCTTCCATTTCCCATTCTTAATTTAACTCCATTATATTCTTTGTTATTGTATGCTGAATGGTAGCAGATGGCCAAGGCCTTGTAGTCAGCTCCCTGCATTAGAGAAATCAGTTACGTATTGCTGTATACATTCATCCCTGCAAAACATGAAAAGATAATTCATTTGATAAACAGTGGAAGTATAATAGCCCTAGATAATCCAGATTTCAGTAAATTATAGGGCACCAGTGAATTAAACTAGATTTCTCTAGACTTCACATCTTCTAGAATTAAGTGGATAAATCCAGGGGAAAATATGCTAAAAGAATCACCGAGCTACAAGGTGAATTCCTCAGTTTTGGGGATCTTACAAATAGCTTGGTAACAAGCGACAGAGATCACAGGCAGGCTATGAGTCACTGTTTAGATGCATGAAAACAGCAAATGGAGATTTAGACTGTTATGTGTAGGATATTTTATTAGAAATAAGAAAATACTGATGTCACAACATAAATTAGTTGATCAGACCTCATCTAGAATACTGTCAGCTGTTCAGTTTGTCTGTGATTGAGAGATGATTTTGGGCAGGAACAGGCATGGGGAAGGACAGATTTCTGTCTAACAATCAAGGAAGGGGGGACACTATTTTCTGCAAGGCAAGAAGAATCTGACTTAATTTAACAAAATTAATCATGAGAATAGATACAATTGATATCTAAAAACATCAGGAAGGAGCCAGAGAGGGAGAACACAAGTTAAAAAAACAATGGTTCATGAGAACTAGTTAGTTTAAACTGGGCTTAAATAACTTTAGCCAGGAAGTTAGAAAACGAGTAGTGAGATTCTGAAGCCGCCTACAGTAGGACCAGTGCAGGCAAGAAATATAACTGATTTTGAGAGAGGGCTTGATGAATATCTGTGATGCAGCTGACAAATCTTGATGACTGAGGCAGTCTATTCCAGTTCCATATCTCTGTATTTGCTCCGTCAAGATTTCTTGTGCATTATGTAGTCAACTTTATCAGAGATGCACTTCATGAGCTCCGCCCTGAACAGAAACAACTTTGGATTGGCATAAATGTCAGAGCAAAATCATTTTCCAAAGAAGTAAATGGTGAGCTACTTGGCTTTATTAAGATGAGATGGAGCAAATAGTAGAGATGGTCTCACAAACCAAAGGAGGCTACAGTTAAAATAAAGGCTAGCATGAGAACGCAAAAAATTAAAATGAGATATAAAACAGAGAGACACTCCACTAAAGAAGCAAAAAGTCACCCTGGGCATTTCCCAAATAGGGATGAAAGATGATCCGAAGGCAAAAATGGAATCTTTGTTGGGACAGCAAGTTGAAAAAGTGCAGATGGAGTGGGAAGTCTGGTTGCAATGTTCCCCATCTGGAAATGGAATGAACCTGGCAAATCACATCAGTGAATGACAACCAACCTGACTGCTGAAAACCTGATCAGAAGGTTTCCCACAAAACAGGGGATGCCAGAAAAGCTTGGATAAACTTGCAACTGGCTAACAGAAATAACCTGCAACAAGGACTTGAGCTGAAAAATCAGCACATGAAAGTAAGCAGAAACATAGGCTACTGTAGAAGTAAAGTGAACACCTGGATGTAAAAATGAACCTGTCAGGTGACTGTTTATCTTTTTTTTTACTTAGTGTGCATCCTGCAGACTTACATTTTCCCAGCTCAAATAGTAGAAATGCCTACTGAAAATCCCAGGGAAGCTGGCTTCATCATTGTACTCTATGTGAATGGTGAGGAAAAGGAGCAGAAAGGAGCACTTCTGGTAGCCTTTCTAGGTACCCCAGCTCTGATCGTGCTTCAGAATTTATAGTCAGTCTCAGCTGTTCAGATCTGCTATAAGGCCATGATATATATGTCAAGAACAGCCATCAGTCTGAGCGGGCTTGGACACTACTAAGAGCTAGAGAGAGGACAAGAGGGACACCTGAGGATACTTGTGTTCTTACAACATGCAGATACCACAGAGCCTGACAAGACACATGAGCAGTGATTGGGTTTTGCAAGGTAAAGCAAAGAAGCCAAAGGCACTCTGGGAATCTCTAAGGTTTGCCTGGGAAATTGAGTATTTTCTTGTTGAAAGATGGTACAGCCACCACAGAAGCTGCTTGTCTGAAACTCTAGGAGAACAGTTCTATGTTTAAAAGACAATGGAAGAGTAGATTCTGATCTGATAAATTGCATTCGTAGGTAACTAGAAAAAATACTATATTTGGTTTATGAAACAAGAAAAATTGACATCAGTGCTAAGATTAAGAAATAATTCAGTTAAATATAAGTGTCATGAAAGGCAACTGCAGAATGCTTTTCAAAAGTGCAAAAACAGCCAGGATAGATACATATATATATACACACACCAAAATATATATATACCAGGATATATACCAAAACCTCCCAGTACAGTTCAGGAAATTCCTCCAGACTGAAAGTCAGACCTTAGAGGTACGAGCAGTGGCTTGAGTTTTTGTTTAGGTCAGACAGATGAGTAGCAGTAGTAACGAAAAAAAAAGGAATGGCTGTGTACTATTTGATGACTCAGTACATTTCTACTTTTAAAGTTCAGATTGATTTGAAACAGGATCGGGGTTTTGATCATTTGCTGAGCCTGAGTGACAAAGAGCAGATGAATAAAAGAAAAAAAAACAAAACCAGCCAGTGTTACAAAATGAGCAATGAATCTAGTAAGCGCAGATACAGGAGAAAAGTCTGATGCAAAAAAGGAGGGAAAGCAACCACCTGCAAGTTCATGCTGATTGTGTTCTGAGGTCATGTTGTAGATTTAAGAGAGGAATAACAAGAGTAGGAACTTTCTGCTTAGGAAGCAGGAGATATTTTTTTGATTTAACAAAGATATAACTTGTACCATGTGGGCCCCATGCAAGATTGTAACCAAGGAAACCTGCCATGTAAACAGCTAGTTCATTGTTGACCAGCAGGAAAGAAGAAATAAGTTGTGAAGAAATACATAGAGATAGAGATGTGCCTTCAGCTAGTTCTTGGGCTTTACCCTTAGCTATGATTCAGAAGAAGATGACAGCACCATATTTTGTATGGCTATTAACATCCAAAATTAATACCTTTAACTTAGAAGAATTATTGTTTATTACAATGAATAAATAGTACCCTTAATGCTGTAGTACTTTTTTTTTCACCTTGACTGTTAGCAGTGTTTAGTGTCACACAGGTCCAAAGGATGGGGGGAAGTACACTAACTATCCAAAAAACTTTGGAGGCAATTCAGAGCAAGAGGTATTTGGCTGGGACAAGTTGAGTAGCTAGTGGAAAAGGCAGTCCACGGTATTTCTTTCTCCTATTCTGCACAGATTCATCTGCTGTACTTAAAGTAAGTGATGTGGGTTTGGAAGGAACATTTTTACCAGCCTTATTCCTAGCACAAATGATCTGAAAATACATGTATTCTGTTCTGCAGAACAGGAGAAAGAATGCCTAGTGGGTGGTGAGTTGCTTCCAAAAGAGGTCTTTCACCTTGCACACACAATCTATGAATGGAGGAGTTTCCACTAAAGACAAGAAGCTTGCAGCTGTACAGAACTGTCAACTCCACAGTCGCCCACCTGTATGGAGCGTTGTGTTCCCATTACAAAAATTTTATGCTCAGCATTGCAAAATGATATTAGGTGAAAAGCTGTATAAGTGAACAAAAGAGTATGACTTTAGTTTTCAGTGTTGGAAATGGTTCTTACGAGTTCTTCTCCCTTCACCTATCCCCTTTCAAAACCCTTTCAAAACTCTTTTTGATTCATACGGGGCACAAATTCTAGAGCTTACAGTTCCATGGCGCTATTGATGCAGACTTAGATGCTGATCGCAGTAGTATGGAGACAATTTATGCAACTCACCAAAACCCAAGCATTTAGAAGTGCTTAAAGCTCTACAGTATCTTCACTGTCATTTGTATGAGAGAAAGTTTGAGGATAGGACAGAGTCAGTGCCTTGGTGAGGTTCTGATTACAAGCACAGCCCTAAGTGGAACCATAAGGAATATGTTGGCAAAGAAACATGCATCCTCAAAAGATTTTTATTTTCTCCTTTCATATAGTTTACAGAAGGACAAATGTTTATGTCCACTAGGACAGCCAGAATGATCTGTTCAGTTAAATGCTTCCTGGATGAGAGCATCATGATATGTGAATTGAAAAGTTGTTTGGCAGGTATCATCTTTGGATAACACAATGATGGTAGCAGATGGTAGTAGTCTGGAAGTTAAAGACGAGATACAGAATCAACAAGGAAACAAGAAGTGGAGAGAAACAGCAGGTGATAACTACAAGTATCAGTGAAAGAAACATTCAGCTGCGCTTGTTAAACTGTTGCACGTTTTGGGATTGGGAAATCCTTGCTTAAACTAAAGGAAGAATTTTACTCAGTGGAGGGCATGAAGAAAATGGAAAACAAGTGCAGGATATGCTATGGTTGTATGGCAAAGAAGTTTCTTCCTAAGAGAAAGATAGATTCAGCTTGCTACAATATCACTGAGAGTAGCAGTGAAGCACATTGCTACTGATGCGTTTGGAACTCAGCGTGGAGAAGCCTATCAGTCATTATTAGCTGCTAGCAGTATGCTGTTTTTTGAGATGGCTGAGGGTGTGCAAAGCAAGGAACCAAGAGGCTTGAGAGTAGCAGATATTGTAATGAATTAATTCTTCACTAGGTGTGGGATCTCAGGCAAAGTGCACACAAACATGAAAATTCTGTCAGGAATCTGCAATTTTGAAACTTTTCAGTCAAAGCTGGAGTTTAGCTGTGTACCTTTGTAAAACAGCACAAAAGGGACTGGAATCAGCATACAGTATTCAATTTGATAGCATACAGAAGTTATTCAAAGCTATAGTGTGCCTCAGCATTCATTAAGCCTAGGTATGAGCTAATGATCTACATTTACGTCCTGCACACTGCATGGATCTGCAGGGACCATGATCCTCCTGACAGGAATCAGATTTGGACCACTTGGTTGGTGTAGAAACTGTCCTAATTTGGAACAGCTCATATCCTTCTGAGAAAAAAATGGTGATAATCTGTCATAAATTAAAGATGCTCAATGGCTTATAACATGTGCAAAAGCTTTTAAAAAGTGGGATTTGATACTGTCCCAGAGGGCTAGGAGAAATTAGGAGTTAAAAATCAATATTGAAGAAATTCAGAAAGAACTACTGTCCAATGCTGACCTGAATAAATGGAGTGGTGAATTGGAAGCCAATAGATAGATCTCGTAGTAAACGCAGCATTGTCCAGCCAATCCATACTGAGCACCTATCAAATATATATATACATGCTGCCAAAAGAAAGTTGAAAAAAATGTAGTAGGTGATACTACATTTTACTACTACATTTATCCCAGTTAGGATAAAACTATCAAGGTGTGTGTCCCTGTGTCCCAGACAACCTATTATTGTTAAAAACAAAAAACATTTCTTGGGGATATCTGAGAAATAGTTGAAAGGAAATTGAACAAAGGAGGAAAAACTGTAAGGGGACTTATGTATGAAAAGCTGTATGAATATCTCCTGACATAGAAATACTGTAAGTGGGACTTATCTGACCAAGTGTAGATATCTAACTCTAAGCTAGTCCACTGAGTAAGTAGCCTAGTAGTAATCAAAGGAGATCTCTTAATCAGGGTAATCAGTAAAGTGAAGAGTGAGTTGTCTCAGCTTAAAGACAGTTAGGTCAGCTGTATCAGACTCTGAAAGTACCTGCTTCTTTCCACTGACTGTCAACGGTGACAAGCTCAGATGTGAATATGTACATGGTATTCAAATCTGAAGTCAGTTGAGGTGGATCCAGCCCAAGTCAATCCTGATACCACTGCTGTTTGGGCTCTTGGTGAGTCATAAAGAACATCACTATCAAGGATTCCATCAAGATATGAGCAGAACTGAGCTCCTGGTGAAATAAAGTCTGACTGAAGCATAAAAGCAGTGGTATGTTTTGGATAAATCTGTAAAAGCAATTAAGCATTTTTCTGGAATATATAGCTGAAATAATAAGAACCACCACCCAAAATATGCAAGGCCAGTTAGGAATCTAAGCTATGTGGGGGAGCAGGTTTGACAGAAATCTGAATGGAAATGCAGAAGAGCCAGTGGTGTTTGCGAACAAATCTGTGAGAGCGAGAGAAGCAGTGGAAAGCAGTGCATAAATATATACACACACAGGTCACACACAGACATCAGTAGGAACACGTACATCAAAATGTTGAGAAAGCTCAGAGCTTTTGGGTGGAGTATTTAGAATAAGTCCTAGAGGAAAAGTATATCCTCCTGTTTGGCTTGTTCAGGGAAACAAGATTTTCTACACTTTTTTTATGAAGCAAAACAAAGAAATATATGACTTCCATCATCTCTTCAGGTCTCCTTGCCCCTCCTCCCCTGTCCTATAAAAAATTGATATACAAATCCCCTATTTTGATTAAATTTTCAGGCAGAAGATGCTATAAACTAATACAGCCTGAGGATGTTGCATCTTTGAAAAACGTGGAATGTTTTTCTTCTATGTATACATTGTTATATACATAGAAGAAAGATTTTGGCTGTAAGAAATTGCAAGGCCTGAGTCTATGAGAATCTCACTACTCCTAAAAGCAAGGTAGGAGCTTGAAAATTAAAGCTATCAGGAGCTGCCAATGTATAATATCTTTGCGAGTACTGTAAATCAGTTGAGACTTTCTAGAATAGTATGAATGTCTCATAATACCACTTATGACAATAGTTTTCATAGAATAATTAAGTAATATTATTTAATCCCCTTGGAATATCAGTAATATTGAGATAGATGCAAACTAAGTGCTAGTTTGTACTAACACTGCTTCTGCTGACTGGGTCCATGGAACAGGCAAATTCTGTTCACTCTGGCATAAAGCCTGGCACTTCTGAGGTGATGATGAATAAAAATTTTAGCTCTTTTACAGGGTTCACTACGAAGTATGGAAAACAAGTAGTTTTTTCACAAATGTTTAGACCATTCATGGAAACCCAGTTGTTTCTGGGTTTTTTGAAGTGCTTTCTATTGAACAGTGTGACAGAGTTCCTCAAGTGCAGGAAAGGAGCATGACATGGATTTCATGTTAGAGCACACAGAGTCATAGTCATATTGAAGGTTTTGAAATTCCAGTGAAAAAAACAGATAGGAGAACTTGTAAATATTTTTTAATTTGGGAGGGTAGTTCTTCAGGTGTTCTGTTGGAATCAAAGTATAATCAAACACACTTTTCCTGACTATTCTGTATTTTTAAACATCTTCAATGTGAGTACTTGAGTAAATTTCTTCTACCGTTCACTAAAAGTAGTATATATTTCTTACGTTCATTAGACACAGTGCAGTTTTGGCTACCTTGCAAATACATTATTGGTCACTTTAAAGAATATACTTTCATCACCGGTACTGTAATTTTAATGACAGCACATCTCAGGAAAAGATTTAGCTGATGCTTTTTAACCCTGCTTTATTTGGATATACATTTTCCACATTTTTACATGTTTTGCTTCATATTGCATTCGCAAGGACAGAACCAGTCAAGTCATTCTTAAAGGGCAGAAGATGCTTGCTGGAAAATTTGAAAATCTTGGTATGCGCTTTAGTATGCTGGGTTGATCTAGGTGCCATGTTACATTAAGAAAAAACTTACCTCAAAACATGCTCAGTATAACATCTGAACAGAGAGGATCAGAGGTAGATATGTATCTTCTTAATGTAACAGTATTTTCCTTAATTTTGTTTACATATTTATATTCTGGCTCGATAAAATGAAAACCAGCTTGGAAGCATAGCTTAAAAATTGGAAAGGCTTTACTGGTTTACATTTTCTTATGGCTATTGCAGTAGTTCATAATAGCCACTCACTTCACCTGGTATAAATCAGCATGGCTTCATTGAACTAAGACAATTTATAAGGCAAACAAGAGGGTCTGTCTTTAAATCAACAGTGAATATTTTGCATTTGGTTTATTTTTATTCTATATTTAAATTTTGCACTGAATTGTCTTTTTGTTTCTCTTTCGCTGTCTGATGCTGCTCAGACGCTATTGCTTTGAAATGAATGGGACTATTTAAGTTAATAAAGACACAGCTGGCACTGTGTAGATTCAGTGCTACTAAGCTATGGATAGATTTAAGTGATTTGTGACACTAAAGACATCCTGCACCTTATGTAATTTAAACACCAGAAGAATTAAATAAGGAGGGGCCTGTGCACGGTATCAGTTCTTGTGGGAAAATATGCTTCAGTGACTTACTGGCACTGGTTTTGGAATGTGGCATTTAAAAGTACCTTTTTACAGTGGGAAAGAATTTGGTCAAGAATAAACAGTCTGACCTTGTTAAATGGACCAAAGTCTGTGCATAACCTAGTTCTAGAAAACTAGTTTTCACCAGCCTGTGAAAAAAAAAAAAAAAAAAATTATAAAAAATGCAACTAGATTTTCTAGAGAAAAATTATGTGTATGGAACAGAGTGGGAAAAAGAATTTTAGTCAACTATGGACTTCTCCAGTTTGTGGGAAGCTGGCTATGAGCTTTAAACATGGTTCGAACCATAATTTCAGAGGACATTAAAAGCAGACAGTGTCATACACTGTAACCAGATTAATTCAAGTCATATATGGGACAAGTGAATAATTTTCAGTGAAAATCAAGGTCATTTGTATTATCATCTATATCTGAAAATGTAAAACCATGAGTTTGTGGTAAAACTGAATTTATACTATGAGCTAAGTTTTAAGCACAGAGCTCGGTATATCCAGACATAATCACTTGACTAGCAAGGATCCTTTGATACAAAAAAAGAAGAAAAAATGTGGAGCAAGACAATGACTCCATTTTGATTTTAGCTTCAAATTTTGCTGATGGTGAACTGGCACACTATTATTGTATCTCCATGGTATGAAATCCTAGCTTCAGTGCAGTCAATGGAAAACATCCCTTTAACTTCACTGTGGCCAGGATCTCATGCCAGGTTTTCATATTCTGTTTGAAAAATACAGACACTTTCTCTGAACAAATATTCAAGCTGCTTTGGAGGAGTAGAGTATACAGAAAACAGCAATGACCTTCAGAAATGGTATTGATATATGTGCCTATCCATTTTACAGGCTTTGGCCACAGAATTCTCACAGGTACTTGGTAGAATACAACCTCTTTTTTTTTTTCCCCCTACTGTTAACACAACAGTGTCAAAATAACATATTAAAATTCACAAGGCCTTGCAGGTGATCCATTTTTTAATGCAAGAGTGAATGAATCTTACAACAGTTTAAGAATATGAAGTAACATTGAAAGACATTGTTGAATAATACTTGTGAGTACATCATTTAAAATAGCAGCCAGTTGAGATACAGTAATGCACCGATCATTGCTGCATAAAAATGAAAATGTATCCATAACTGCAGTTATCAGCAAAACTATTGAAATAGTAACATTTCCATGTTGCAAAATCAAATTTGAGGTAGGCAATAATAGTTACAACTGTTTAAAAAGTAGCATTAGATAAAACAAATAAATCAAAGAAAAAAACCTACATTTGTATCAGGTAAGTTCAGCTTAAAAATTAGAAAGTGTGTGCATTAGGTTTTGACAAGTTTGGATAAATAATCTATATTAAGCCAGAAAAGAAGAAAGCCTCTCTCAATGTAAACACTGTTTTCAGATTTTTATAGTCAATGTAAACATCTTCTGAACTTAGCCTGAGTTTCCTGAATTCTCTCTCGGTCTACTTTGTGTTTACAACATCAGCTATATATTTACCCTGCAGAGATTTCTTGAGGCCCTAAAGGGGGTGGAGTTCCCACCCTGCTGTGAGAAGGCTCTGTGCATATTCTGTGTATAGACACATTTGACAGATTGACTACTGCACTGCCCCAGTATCAAACCGTCAGGTTCTGAAAATGGGAGTCGTACACTGCTAACTCTGAACGTATGCACAGGTTTATCCCTTTCAGTAGTCTTGGACATTGCCACTAACTCACAGAAAAGCAAGGACAAAGACTACAGCTGTTCTTAGAATTTACAAGCAATGATACTTTTTTCCCCGAACTTTGATTTTTGTTTTTTTCTTACTTTACGTGTACATGTTCTCATTTCCTTTCTGTTCTGAGTGATGTTTGTCATCCAGAGCTGCCTGATAGCTCCAGCCCTCACCTTTTTAAAGAAATTTTATTATCAAGGATGGGTTCACCAGGAAGGGATTAAGGAGCTACTATTTACCCTTCTCTACCTCATTAGGGTGCAGGATAGTGTGCAAATACCAGGTTGTCTGAGAGGGGAACTGCTATGTTTATGCAGAACTTACTTTTCCTGCAGTTGATACACTGCAAATGTAATATGACCCTCACACTATTAGCACGTAAATTGCATAAATCTTTAAAGAACACTTAGATTCATACAAAATTAAGGAAGCTATTAGACTGACTAGAAATAAAAATGTTCATGATAAGTGGATGCTAATTCTTCTTTATACTGAGTGTTCAATATCACTCTGTGTATTGTGTCACTCTTCCTTCTGGGTACTCCACTAGTAAGTTTTTCTTATTATTTTTCACACCAAGGGATGAAAATAAGATTTTTTTAAATAAGAGAACTGTGAACATGTTCCCATATCATAGGCATATACAATCAAAAATATGCAAAATACCTGAAGCTTTTTAAGTCATATTAAAAATCAAAGAGTTTTTTTTTCCTCTGTACCTTTGGTAACAGCACAAGCAGTGGTAGCAGGCTACAGTACACAGATAACTAGTATGAAAAAATGGAAGGTGTTTTGTACTTTATCCTGAAGAACAGCTGAAGGTGAAGGGAACCTGTATTTTATTTTTAATATGCATTGAAATATGCTCTCAGTTCACTTGCTGCTTTCTATGAAATTGAAGTGAGTTAAGATTTTAATAGAGTTGATGTCCTGGTCTTAATTTTCTTTTTCAGTGTTGCTAGTCAGATCATCATGGCAGAGAAGCTTTCACCTTGTACCTTGAGAAGATGTTCACATTATATTTACATTAGATTAATAACATGAATGACTCAATAGACAGTAGCTGTAATTAAGCCCAGAAGTTTGAAAAGACAGCATGAGTATTGAACAGACGATCATATCTGTTGGATCTAACAGTTTCTTCTGAGGATTTCCTACACGTCCTTAAGGCTCTGGAACTCATTCAGAGGTGTGAGCACAAATCTCTCAATAATTTCTGGTGAGGCGCATGTGAAAATGGAGGAGAGAAGCCCTTCAATCCTGATTGAACATTCAAGGGCTGAAATGTCCGGTGTCTGAACACTGTTTTGGGTATTTCCAAGGACTAATGTGTCTGTATAAGCACCTTGTCCAAGTAAGGAGCTCAACAGAACTCTTCCTCCATGCTTCGACCACAATCCTCAGGAAATCACCCATTGCATGGCATATATATGTATACATATGGCGTTGGGACAGTATTTACACTGTAAAGGATTCCAGATTTTGTCAGTGGAACTGAGGATGGTGGGCTGTAAAATGAGGGAAGTTATCGGACCGTCCTGTCAGGTTAAGCTCATTCAGAGAAACCGCAGATTTATGTTCTGACATCAGGAAAGAACTTGCCTACAGTTAAGCCTTTGCTGTCATAATTCCCTCAGTACAAATGATTCCTTTTGAGACTCCCTCATCATGGAACAGAATCATTGTGTTAAGAGCTGTAAAAATTTGAATCAAGGTCTAGTTTTCTTTCATAGCCTTTTTTGAAGACATGTTATCATATTATGTATTTATGGCCAAGCACTAAGTTTTTCCACTATAATAGTTAATTCCTAGTTAATACATTAATTCTTCCTATTCATCAACATGATTATTTTAATCAAGGATTTTAACAATATCTTCTATTCTTCAGAGGAAAGAAGATTTCTTTATATGAGTAAATTGTAGTGTTCTGGCTAGAACACAGTCCATCCTACCTCTTTCTTTGAATTCTGCTTAGCACAGCTCCTAACATCTTTGTTTCCCGCAAATACTGTATATTTGATGGCACATCCCTAGCAGTCTGTGTAGAGTACGTAGAGGGAGCAAGGAGAAAAGAGAGCAAAAAGAAAGTGAGAAGGCACAAAAAGACTGGGACAGTCATTGCATTGACAGGGAAAATGAGGCCATACTAAATACAATGACAAGGATTTTTTTTGTTGGGTTTTGCCTGGTTGGTTTTTTTTAATTTCTTGTTGCTTTAGGCCAAGGAGTGTTTGAATTCACTTTTATTTCCAGTTGCTGCTTTGACTTCTGGACAGAAGATGCTACTTTTTTATATGCAAGCAGTTTAATTTGCCACATAGCTGAAATTATTTCCTAGTGAATTTGTGAAATATTATACCCTGAATTTGCAATTAATGTGACAAATGACATCGGGTTTGTTCTATTCCCTGCTAAAGGTGCTTCACAAACAAAATTGTTCCAACTCAATTAAGTACTGTTTTAAAACTAAGTAAAAGACATTCTAGAAACAATTTTTAAGTCTTGCCCTCATCTAAAACCTCCAGACTTGTTACATTATCTTTGTGCCCACTAGGCCACAACAGAAAATCTCTTGTGCTACTTCCCATTCCTATGATGGGTTGGTGCATGAACTAATCAAAACCACTAACATCTGTGTTGATCACTTGCAGACTTAACATGGCAGTATACCTATTTAATAGAAGAAAAATGAGCGACGTTCAGTAACAGTTCCTCAGTTGCCATAGAAACCATTGCATCTTATATGGGATACTTGACTGCTTTTGGGCCCCCACCCTTTGAAATGCCAAGTGGCTTTCTGTAAGTCCTTAATGTCCTCATCGCCTATTGAAACTGCAATCAAAATCAGGCAACAGGAACTTAAATGCTGTGACCTGAAGACAGGCAATTTCTATCTTAGCTTCATCTACTCGAATTACAACCTACTACAATTGGATTCCTTTGAACCATCTGCAGCAACAAAGAGGGTAAACTACCCACACGGAAATCAGGGCCCCAGTTGTGTGCTGAAATCAACTCATATGGTGGGACCTACAGCATCAGATGGTTTCCCTGGCAATCAAATGCACTTTTTGAGTTGTGGGGAGCAAACTTTTGCTTCGCGTTAGCCAGTTCAGCATTGGTCTAACCTCAGCTGAAAAAAATGGCACCGTTTTCCAGGAAAGCAGAACTGACAAAGCGTTGCCTGTGCACCTAAGCCCGCACAGCCAAAATCCCAGCTGACACAGTATTTTGAGTCATATACTGACCTTAGTATGAAAGGGACCTTCAATTAGATGTCTATTGTGTTTTCAAATATAGAAGAATAGCTTTGTGTTCAATGGATTACCCCACCGATTAAGACAAGGAAGCAGATGCTGCAAGGGCATATAGAAGGAAAGAATTTAATTTCTCCCATTTTATTATAATTCAGAATCTATTCCACACACCAGAGCAATTACACAAAGTAAAAGCCCACAAAGGTATTAGGACCATGAGAATTTCCCAATAGACAGAGGTATTGGTACCTATGTATAATGAAACTCCCAGCACCTTCCGTGTCCTAAAAAGCAAATAGAAAGGATGGGGGAGGGTGGAGAATCATGAAGGGAAGTCTTTTTATTTTCTTCTTTTCACGTGAAGGTTTATAATTAAAGGGGAAAGTAAATTAATTACATGAATATTAAAAGGTTACTCTTCTATTCTAACATTTGGTCACAAGTTGTCTAATGAAAAGGAATGCAGGCTGGAGGGCTGCCATGCCTTTGCTTCTTTCTGCAGAGGGCCACAGGCTGAAGCAGTGATTGTGCGTGACAGATTCTGGGAACAATGAGCCTGCGCACAGATCATCCAGATGGAGCATGCTTTTCTAAATTACACCAACAACAGGGTGGCCCACAGGCAAACAAAATAGTTAAACAATACATAATAAAGTTTTTATTTGGTATTTCCTGTGAGCCTCTGCCAGTTGCCAGGGAGTGTACTGTATTTTTCTTTTGCTGTATTAATTGTTGACCACAACTGGCAAAGACCCAAACTAGCAGGGACAGATAAGGGGGGGAAAATGGCATCTGGACACTAAAGCCTCAAGTGTACTGGGAAAAAAAAGCACAAAAAATTACAGCATATATCTGGAATTTTCCAACTAACGATGTGCGGATGTGGTAGCGCTAGGGAAAAAGAGCCAAACTGAGCCTGCTTTGTTCACTAAGAGAGGCCCCCCTGTAACATTCCTTTTAGCTGTGCATATTTTGGCTTCAGTTGTGCAGTTTTAACTATATACTGTGTATGGAGCAGTTCAGTTGTTGCTGCATGAATCTAATGATCTCGTTACAAGAAATAAAATTGTGTCAATACATATGCATTTTTGTTGTTGTGAGATGTTTAAACAGAGGCTGTGTTTTAAATGTTATAAAATTTATAAATTAAATGTTATAAATTATAGGTGTTAAGTTTTCAGAGGGAAGAGGGAGAAAATTTCATTAAGTACAACCCATCACAGCAACACCTGCAAGGAGGAGACCCTCAGTAGCAGTGAATGCTGCCTTTCTAAACTCATCAATGAAATCAGTCCTTACAGTTATCTGGTTTAGGGAAAAGCCCACAATACAGCATTAACACTTGGATAAAAACAGGAGGCTGCATAAACATGCTAGTTTGATACTGGTTTTCTATTTTCTTTGTCTTTATAAACAGTTAAGGTATTGGTGTCTTTTTAAGGAAGTTTTATACTCCTGATTTACTATATGCAATGTAATAAGTGATTTTACTACCACTAGTACACAGCGAAGAAGAGAAGAAACAAGAGCAGGTGGTTGTTATTTTCTCCTACAGGTAAAATAGCCTTGCAGATATTAGGCAGCCTCTCCAAAGAAGATCGAAGTTGTCATGAAGACTATCAATATGTATAGAGAAGAGAACCCACTGCACTAGGCAGTGTCAGGGTTTGCAGGTACAGCAGGTCTGTAGTTCTGTTGATGGGGAAGAAATTATTGTTAGAAGCTTAAATTATCGTATATTTCTATGGCATTTTTGGGTATACTTGGACCATCTTCCAGTGACCAGTGGCCCTTGTTGCCACAGACTTGTTTTCACTTCCCAACTCACATGCTCTTACTGGCATTAAGTACTTTGTTTTTTTCTTTGCTTGTGTTTTTGGGTTTAGGGCAGGTTTTTTTTGTGGTGGGGTTTAGCTGCAAAATATGGAAGTCATCTCTTCCATTATGTTTTTGTACATGTGCAGTTTTCTTCTGTAAGAAAAGAAAAGTATATAAAAAAATTGAATTTCTTCACTTGGCATTATATTAATATGCACACTGATTATCAGCAGGGCTGGACCTATGGATCAGTCACGTAGATTTCTTCAACCTAAGCTAGCAGAATATCTGGCTGTAGTAGATGGCTGTCATAAGTAGCTGATTAAACTAGAAGGCAGGATGGGTTTCCTAGATTCTCACTCATCTTCCAATGCACAGCTACTGCTATTCCTTCCTCTCAAACCTGTATTCCTACCTCTCCTCCAGCCCAGTCTCCTCTCTCTACTAGACCTAGCTCTCACCCTAAATCGTCTATGAAGTCTGCCCTCCCACTGGGCTCCAGACGTGCCCTTCACCAACTTCACAGTCTCCACTGCTTTCAGCTTCAGGCCTTCCTCAGCAGTCCCCATCTCCTTTAAAAGTTTTTGTCTGATCACAGTCTCACATGCCTTACTCATCATTTTTCCTTCTTCCCTCCATAGCTCATAGTTTTCTTTCTCAGTCAGCATCAGTTACCCCAGCGCTCCACACACACTCCCACTCCCCATTGTCCTTCAACCCAGCAAGGGGATGTCTTAATCTGTTCTCTTAATCCTTTTTTCATACTCTCTTCTCCCAGTGTCTCCAGCTATTTTCATCTCTGTGGCCAAGTCTGATAGGTTCCTCTTCAAACATGGGATAGACCGTTTATAGAGTAACAGTGTTTCTGCACTCAGTCAAAAGCTTGAGATGCCATGATGTCCACTGAGCCCCCCAGAGCTGGCCTGAAGTGTGCGCATTGAAAACAAAACCTTCCGAAAGTGCAATAATTATACACTAGTATAAATCCCTACTGAGCATGTGCTGTTTTCAGATTTATGACATGGCCAAATTTAGAGCCAAGTTTTATAGGGACCGAAAGAGGCACCTCCTTGACATAGAGGTCAGGTTCCACAGTCCTTGTTCCAAAACATGAGGGCACCAGAGCTTCACCAAAAGAAGGTCACCAGAATTTAAGATGGGCAAACCATGTGTTTTTCCCTAGCCTCACCCATGGAAACCCCTGAAGGGCTTCCACTGAAATACTCCCATAAAGCTGAGTATGTTTCAGAGAGATCCAGCATGGAAAATGTTATTGTAACCAGTGAAACTATGGTGAAGTTAAAAACTGCTGAAAACAGAGTCTTATACGGATAACCGGTAATAGGCCATGGTAGAAGCTTGAATGTATTATATACGTGCTGCTTCTAATAATTGTCCCCTACCAGAAGGAATCTGCACAGTTCTGAGCAGTTCCCTTTAAAGACCCTCTACACATTTCCAGTCCCTGATGGCATCTATAAGTGTAATTTGTTCACAATTAGGGACGTCAGTTGGGAACAAGCTGTCAAAGTGGTGTAAAAACACTAGATGAAGAAAAGGGTCAGATCTATGGCAGAGATGAGTATGGCTAGCTACTGATCACTGACTGGCACGAAACTCCTTGAGTCCCGCTGAAGTCAACGAAGTTCAAGAGCAGGTCTATGCTTAGCAACATAAACGTACTGATACCAAAATTCCTTTCCAAATTACAGGTTCATCTTTTTCCCTCATGAAAATGAAAAATCTTATATTTGCAACCTAGTGAGTTAATGTTCATCACAAAATACATAAAACATCACTGGAAGTCAGATTAATTAGGCTTAATTTCCCGTGAGTACACTGGTTCCATCTCCAGTCAAGGACAAGGCAAGTATTTTAAACTTCGAAAAAAGAAACTGATTTATAGATAACTTATTATGGGAGTGGTAAGTCACCTACTTTGTATTTGCCTGAGATGTAATTGATTAAAATTACATTTGTGCCTCACGTGTGAGCTACAACACATGGCATTCTTGTGTACAGCATTTCCTGGTGAACTGTTAATCAGGACCCAAGTCCTAGAGACAGGAACGGCAGGATGGTTAAGGGAGGTCATCTGCAGTACTCTACATTATTTTTCAACCTGAAGATTACACCCCAGAATTGTTTTAAGAAATACTGTGAGTCTCCACATAATTAATTTCAAGGCATGTTGCCAGATTAACACTTCAATTATTCAGAAGAAGCACTAGAGGCCTCTTTTATTGTCAGTGTACTTTACTGTATGCACCTTTACTGTAACTGAAAAGATTTAAAATCCATTCTGTTTTTTCATTAGTTGTGCTGTTCACTTCTGTTTTCTTTCTGCTGGATTATCCTAATGGGTTATTTTATTCTTGTTTCTACTTCATTTCAAACAAGTTTCATTTTCAGATTTTCTTACAGTAGCCCAAAACACAACAAAGTTTATCTGATGTTTAAAAATTCTTTGTAAATAAAAAAGCTTAAGAAGGAGTCATTTAGACCCATGTTTTGTAAAAGCTTCATATTACAAAAACTAACTTGGTCTAAATTCAGCCTGAGAGTATCCTTCTAAAAACAATCATACTGTTAGCTCTTGAAAACACTTAGTTTCTGATCCCACAATCATTAATGATTTTAAACAGCAGTAACATAATCTCGTGATATTAACAGAAAAGAAAATATTCTAAACTAAATACATTATTTTGCTATCATAAAAAAATCCTTTTCCTTGCAGACTGCCACTTTCCTAGAAAAAATAAATAGATAAATAGTATTTATTAGACGGAACTGTCTACTCTTTGGAAAACATAGATTATTTCTAATTTCATGTTTCTAAAACTACTTTTAAAATACTAACAATTAAAACCAAGGATAGATCTAAATATAAATGATTGCACTGTCTGAAGATATCTTCCTCTAACCACCCAGAACTTCCACTGAAATCAGTAGGAATTACATGCATATTTGGAGTTAGGTTGGAGCTTTTTAAGAGATGTCCAGTTGGCTTTTTTAACACAGCCTAATATCATTAACCTTTCATGCATGACTTTTTTTTTGCCTCAGAAGAATAGATGAGGTCCTATAAGCTTGTTCTGTCCCTTCTCTACCTTTAGGTTTAGACCCTTAGACCACGCAGCAACTTTAGGGACTGTTGATCTCCTTAGCATCCATGGAGCCATGCGTTGAAGGATTTCCTGACTGCATGTGGATGTTATTTACAGGACTTCCTCTGAAAGTTCATGGAGAGGCGGGAAGGATGTTACCGTCCCTATGTGGCTGTCAATGCTGTGAAAGTTTTCTGGAGATGGCAGGCGCTCTTATTCCGTTGCAGGGAATACATAGGGAGATTTTTGCATGGAATGATTGCTTCTGAGAACAGATCTTTGTGAGGAAAAGGCATGGACAAGCATGATGATGATGATGGGGAAACACATATACACTATGCAACCGATTATTCCAAGGTCAACTGGTAGTAAGGTTGATGAGCTCTTGGCTCCCTCTCTGAGACCATTAGAACATTTACAGTAGTTCTTGAATATTAGTTCCCATTTGATTTATTCTTCCTTTCCAAGGATGGATTACTTATTGCAATAAACATTTTAGAACGCCTTTTTTCTATGTCCATTTTTATCATTTTTATAAGGACTCTTCCTGAACAGTTAGGAGTCGTGAGTGATTCAGGGAGCAGCAAAAGGGATGTGACACAGGAGGAGACCTCCTGAATATTGTATTTTTCATTCTCAGGCAGGAGAGGCAAAACCTCTTAAAGCAGTAGATCTCTGTTCCACACTGGGTGCTCCCTTGTGGTATATGTCCATTGCGCCAACGGCAGTTCAGCCTGTCTTCAATTTTAAGTATCATTCCTCTCCCAAAGAGACCCCAGGAGAAGGTATTGCCACTACCAGCAAACAACATCGGTACTGATTGGCCCAGAAAGAACTCAAACATATTTCTTTAAATTGAGTGTTTCCTTCTCTCCTGGAGACTCAGTATGCTCAGTGTTTCGCAACCCCTGTGCCTATAAATTGATGTCCATTGCCTGAAGCTGAGAACATTCACTTTGTAACATGCAGAACACAGCTAACCCCAGTTCTGGACTATTAAAAATACATCTCAATGCCACAGCACCAAACAGCAGATGCAGAGTCCACACTCCCTTAACCACTGCTGAAATCAGAGTCTGTCAAACAGATGCCTGGAAGTGGATTTGTACTCTCAGAGAAAGTGTTTCCTCTCTAAGGCCTCTATGCACACAGTGTGCAAGGGGTTAACAAGGGAGCTACTTTGAAAACAGAGGCAGAAGGTCATTGGCGGCAACAGCAAAGACTTCTACAGCCTGCCATGGAGAGCCTTTCACCCGGCATTTCCCACCCGGGGGATTGTAAACATTGGCCAGCAGCCATGGAGTCCTACAGAACTTCTCTTTACTTTTAGCATATACATTTATAAGTCTTAATGGAAACTGAAGCACGGCACGTTATTCCTGCATGTCCAGAAGGAGTGAGGGAGCTTCTGTTCAAGTTTCAATCTTCAGAGATGAGGGAAAGAGCCATTACTCAGGCTGGAATTTGAAAACATAGAGATATGCTTGTTTAGTGGTACTTCACATGTAACATAGCTGCTGTTCTCAGGCAAACTTTCTCAACTCACAGGAATGTGTAGAATGCTGTCACTTAATCAGAATCCAGAAGAGCTCTTTTATCTGCCATTTGTTAGTAACTAGCAATATTGTTCTTATCTCATTGTCCTTTAGCCTGATGCAGTGCCCTCAGACATGAGAACTTGTAACATGAAAGCACTCATTACCTTGAGCATTCCTGTTTGTATTGTCTTAAGCTATTATCTCTTTAGCTTAAATAAGATGCTTTGTATCAATTTTGAGAGAGATGTGTCTGTTCTACAACATCATTTTCACAAATAGAACATTTTACATTTTTGTAAGTAACTGCTCTGGAGTAGAGTCTTCAGTGATCTAGACTAATTGAGATCTTTTATCCAACTAATACAATATGTTATCTGTAATTAATCTCCATTGGAATCCGGCTTCTTGAAAATAACATAAATTAATCATGCAAGCTTTAAAGTTAAAATTGGGAAATAGAGTCTAGCAGGGTCTAGTATTGGATCAGCTGTAACATTCTGGTTTTCTGCTAAATCCTCAGATACTTAATATCAGTTTAGAAAATCCTGTAGCATTTATAAGTGGAGGAAATTGTCTTTTGGGTTCTTTAAAAATCTTGGGCTTCACTTTGTACTGTGAATCCTAAGTTTTGGCTAATGAGTAGTGTATCAAATATCAAGGGAGGAGATGTTGCTTCATTCTCCACAGAATAAAATAGAGAACCATCTTCTAGAGTTTTTATGAGTCCCATCCATTACAGTCAGAGAGATGGAATACAATCTGCCTAGATCCAAAGTAGAATCCAGCCTGCTTAATGTAATTAATGCCTGCTTTTATTTTTATCCAGTGATGGTCTAATGTAAAATGCATACACATTCCAGAGAGCAGTATCCAGAAACTCGGCTCCTCACCCCTTCCAGCTGATTGTTCTTAAGCACTCAGCTACTTTCAGACACAGTCTTGCCCCATGACTCATATACTCCTGGCAGAATAGTGACTTGGCTTCAGCAAAGGCAAGGAAAGAGCTGTCACCCAAAAAATCCCTAGCCTAGTGGTCAAAGTATTTGTTTGGATGTAGGAGGTGCCAATTAAGTCCCCTTCAGGCTGAGTTTCCACTTTGAGATTAACGTAATAACATCTGTACAAGATGTTCATGTGGATGCAAACACATATTGCTTCCACCACCCCTCTTAGTTACAGGCTTCACCAGGTAGGACTCCATACGGGCTTCTGTTGAGAACATCCAGGTATCTAGGGTACCTGTCTGCGTGCATCAATGCAGTAGAGCTTCAGCTGAAATGCAGATGATTGTTTCTCCAGCACAGGCCTTTCTAATGTGTGTGACCATCTACACTTAAGGCCCACCGACGCTTTCAGATTAAGAAGAGGAATTTCATGAGTAAAGATACCTACAAGCTCATATCCTTGGAAAGTCAGTGGATTGTGCCTGGCATTTTATTGGTCTTAAGCTCACAAAGGTACTTAAATGTGAGACTCAGACAGCCTGAAGACTACCCTTAGTCTTTTTGTCCTTTCTCTCCAGTCCTTGGTTTTTCCATGAAATCACATCTCCAGCAGGTCCTTTTCCTGCTGATATTTACTTCAAAACTCAACTCATTTCTAATGAACTGTGGTATGTTTAACTATGTATAAACACATACATCTACATATATATATTGCATCTGTATATAGAAAGTTAATCTTTTTCTTTTTTTCTGGAAACCTGTGTATTTCCAACACTGGGCCCAAGTTCCATGGGAAAGGGGTCTGTGGTGGCTTTCATGGTTTTGCTTTATTTAGTTTTTCTCTGTTCAGAACCTAAGTCTGACACGGCACCTCAGGAAGTGGGGAGACTTTTTTCTACTAACCAGACTCTGGTTTTCTGGTAGCAATGGAAACCTGGTCTTCATTATAAAGCCAAACTGTAAGCAGTAAGACTCATATTCTCTAGTCTGATGAACTCGGGAAGAGACCAGGCAGTCACAAGGGCAGCTTCTGGGGATCTCAGCACGGAGCCAACCATGGTTTGGTCCCTGGCGCAAGTTAGAGCTACACGTTCTCCTTCTCCCAGGGACAGGGCATAAGTGATGTGAGAAGAGCTGGATGCCACCCAGTGGGAATATTGTAGGGTGCTAGATGAGTTGGTTTTGTGGCTACCTAAAGATGTAGAGTAGAGCAAAGCAACTGGAACAAGGCCCAAGAGCTGGTACTAGAAATTATGACTGGCTAGGTAATACCAACAGGTGACTGAGCAAGTGGAAACGTGCCAAATCGCTGCAGCCAGATCCAGAACAAGACCTCTATTCCAAGGCACAGTCGCAGGCTGCCACCTTTTTAATGCTTTGTTTCTTTTGGTATTGTGGAAGGAATTCTTTTCTTTCTTATAGTAGGTGTTTGACTTGATCAGCATAAGAAGCCAATGGTGTTAATTTCTTTCTGCCTTTGTGGGTTTTTCAGCTCTGAGATAGATTATTAGAATATGCTGTTTCAGTCTACAAATTTTGTTTGGTTATTGAGTCTTGAAGCATGACTGAAGAATGGCTACTTTGTTTAAAGCCTGTCACTCTCAGTGTTGTTCAGTATCTCTGTGTGTAAATACATTGCAATGTCAGCACAAACTTCATTGCATGCAAAGCTGACCACTTCTTTAAAGTGAGCTGTCCCATATTCCATAGAAGGCTGCTCGGCAGCTCAGAGATTAGGGCATCATGGTTTTGATTTTAATGCACAACAAGCTCTGGCAAGTCTTTCTTTGACTTTCATGGTCTCTGGATCAGGTATGACAGTGTCGCTGATATTATTTTTGTTTCTTTCTTTTCGTATAAAGATAAAACACTTTTCAAGTGAAGTTTCAGGTAGTCTCTCAGAAATGTTCTCTGTATGGTGTCGGCAGAGGATTCTATGAAATATTCTGCTTAATGGAAATATATTTCCTTGTATTAGTTTTGAGGTGAGTTCTGAATTATCACTAATGGTTGAAAATATTACCTCATCCTAAAAGCCACTTTTCCTTTCTAGTAGCTGTTGCACACAGCTGCTTAGTGCACAGAGACTTTTGAGGTAAAAACCACTGGATGTAGGTAAAGTATCTTCCGCTAGTGTTTATATACACGCACATGATGTGCAAACACACACACACACACACACACTCCTCCTGACAACGGATGTACCTAGAAATATTCTTCAGCAGCACCATCACACTGGGTTATGTGGTTCTTCCTAGAAATATAAAAAGCAACATTCTGATTAGTTTTGTTTGTATAAACCATCAAAGAAATTAATGGCTTCTTTATTTGTTGTTATCTTACAGTAGATGCTAAATCTTGCTTTCTTCAAAGAACAAGTGTTTTAGCATCAAAAGGAGGGGATCACATTCTAAAATAACAATTTGGTAGTGGGTGGTAAGTGTGATCAGGATTTGTGTCTCCTGTAAATAGATAATTTTTTGCTTGATGATTTAACTAATGAAATAATAACAACAACCCTTCCTCTTTTCACAAAGCAGTTTATCAAGCTTGTGCCTAAAACAGACAGATGTGAATAAAGAGAAAATTTCTATTGCCATGTGCACTTCATGAGACCCATAGCACATGAAAGGATGCCATTTTTGTATATATTAAACCTTTTGTCAAGAAATTAAGTGCTTTCTAAAAGCCACCAGGATAGTTTGGTAGACTTTTACTTCAAAAGGGAAACTATTTTAATGTTTCTATAAACAGACAAAATATAATCATCTTTCTCTAAGAAAGAAACATTCTCTGCAGCCATACCTATCTCTGTGATGGAACTGAAAACAGCTACATAATAGTGGAAGAACCACTGCTCAAAAAAGAGATAAAAATATAATTATTCAGGCTGATATTATCCCTGGAAACTAAAGCACATTGTATAATGTAGTGGTTATTACCTTCTCCATTACAGTTAGAAATAATAATAGGTCTTCAGAGATAAATTAAAAGAGAGTCCTAGGCTTGCTTTATAAATGCATAACGCTTAGCAAGTGGTTTAAGGATGGTGGTGGGAAAATACAGTAAGACAGTCCCCAGCAAGTAAAGCAGGCACACTCCTCTTCCAAACCAGGGATGAAAAATATGTTGAAGCCTTTGTACAAAGATTAAACAGCCTACACTCCTATCTTGGCCTTTATTACACTTTTTGGACAGGCGGGTTTTGGAAGGGCTCTCTCCCCATGCTGGAGGTTGCTGTGCAAGTGCTGCAGGGTACAATGAGGCACCATCCTTCTCTCCCTTCTTCATCTCTTCTCTCCTTGCTCCTCCCTCCAGCACAAGCCAGTCTACCCCTTCCCTTATCTCCTGGGACACACACACAGGAAAATTTTCCCTGTATGGCATAGGTGTGCTCTGCTCCTGCAGGTCTCTGGGGTGTTCCTGGAGGCCATGGAGGCAGAAGGGGTGGTGGGGAATGTCCTCACTGCTGGAGCGGAACAGCTAGGGGCGATTTGGTGCATGAGAGGGCTGGAGGTGGCCGAAGGTCTGCCCGCACAGCGCAGAGCAGGGCCACCTTGGGCTGCCTGGGGAGGCTCAGAGCACCACGCAGGGCAAGTGTCAGAGCCTGTGATCCTGCAGAAATGCCATCACCTCGTAATTTAGTGTCACCTACCTTCTGAATTGCCACTTCTGCCCTGCTCAATCCTGGTTGTCAGGTATTATTCCAAACTTCAGGTAATGAAACATGATTAGACAAATCCTTTCTTTTCCTAAGCGATTTTTAATATTACATTGACTTCGTTATAAGTAATGTTACCTTTCAGATCAGTGGGCCATTTTTAAGCATATTCATTTAAGAAGTCACATTTCTTCAGACTCTGTGGAGATTCAGCAGTGTTTCTTGCAAGCGAGAGGGAGGTGTGTTAGGGAGAGAGAGTCTCACCGCAGTGGAGATTGAAGCCAGACTTCAATCAATATGCAAGCCTGGATTTTTAGCTGTCTGTAATTCTGTCCTCTCCAACTAGTCTGTGGCGAATGTGTCAGGCTTAGTCATACAGCGGAGGAGAAATTTTCTACAAAGTTTGAAGGAAATTGTGCAAGTCATTTTGGAGTCCCGGAGCTGAAAAAGAAGCCATGCAGTAGCAGCTCCATAGTGAAGTTGGAAAGATTCCACTTTAAATCCTCCTGAACAGTTTGAAGTGATAGATTTTTTGTGAAGTTGGGAGACCACGGAACAACACTAAAGAGCTGTATTCTACACACTGCATTATACATTCTATAGCTATATTGCCTCATTTTTACTCAAAAAAAAGGACCAAAAAATTAAAAATAGCCCCAAAAGATGCCCCAAAGATAATGTGAAATCCCCGTTAATGGGAACTGAACAAAATAACTGAGTTTAAGAACCATGTTAGGGAACTTAAAAAAAAAATTACAAATTATTTCATGAGGCTGAAATGCTTTAAGCAATGAAATGAGCCAGTGCCTAATGGCAAATACAATTAATAAAATCAGCACCAAAAAGAGTACAGTAGAAACCACAATTACAAAAGCAAAAGATTTGGAAGAAGAATTTTATTTGGATTCAAAGATACTTTGTATGAATTTAAGCATCCTACTAATTGCTTTTGTGGCATGATTTGTAGGAAAGCTAATATTTAAAAGGTTTTATAGGCCTTTTCAAAGTCCCCTCAGAACTAATCAGAGTAGAACTAATCTCACCCAGCTTTAGATGTCTGAAAGGAAGATGTCTGCATGCGGGCCAGTCAGTTAGATTCTCCTCATAAGCATTTGCAGCATGTGTTCATCTGACCTGTACAACACACTTTAGATAAACTAAGATCAGCTGCTGGGTGAGATAAGGAGTGGGCAATGCCTCCCCCACCCCATCGCCCTCCTGGAGCCCCCTCTGAATCAGCAGAGATGAGGGAAACATAGCAAAATGCCTTCTCTCTGAGTGAAAGGAAGACCCGGGACCACAGCATGACTCACTGGCTAGTAGATTAAAAGAATGCCAGGAAACGTTCGTGGGTACTGGAGCTCAATTGTCTATACTATTAAATTATTAGAATGGTTCCTGGCATGGTTTTGAGTCATGCCAACCAGCTTTTCCCCAGACAGTTCCTAGGCACAGTTAAGCATGGACCGAAGACCATTCCCAATAAGCAGTTTGCATGCGGTCACCTTTTTTGGGAGGCTGAGAATCTAATAATATGGACATAGGCCACTCTGTGCCTGTTGGTCTCGGTGCCAAAGGAACATTTCCTGTCCCATTTAATTTCCTAGCACAGACATAGCCGCTGTGTTACAGTCTGATCCCTGCTTTGTTCCTGTAGCTGTGCAACTGGGCATTGGTCTGTACTTAAAGTCTGTGGCAAACCAAAATGTAGTCTTTTGTGTCTATGTTACTCAACCCCATCCCTGAATCTCTGTTTGTCTTTGTCCTTTTTGAACTGTATGCTATTCAGACAGCAACTATATTTGGAAAGGGCTGTGTATTGTGCAGATCCATTTAAATTAAGCAGTTATGCAAAAGTGAAAATCTCCTCTGTAAAGTAAATGGAAATTAAATGAGACTGACACAATGCTTAGATCTTGTGTTCGCATTGCTAGTGAGCAGATACTTACCACTAATTTGATTTTTCATCAGAAACAGGTACTGTGAAGTGCAGGATTGAAACTCCTGGGGCTAGATTGTCCCAGATGGCAACATCTGTCAGGTGTAATAAGGCAGAAAGCTTTATTTCAAAAGAAAGTTCTCTTTCTTCTTCTGACTCTAAATGCAGCTCTCCCCTTGCTTCTCACTGAGCACATTTCCTTCTTTAGGGGGTCAGACACAGCCTCGGTAGATGCTCTTTTCCTTTCTAATGCTTCTCAGATATACATTTATTTTCTTCCTGAAGTGCTGCCTAAATCTATTGACGTTCGAATTGTTAGAAGCAGTGATCTGCAGCTACAGATATCATTTGTATCTGATATTGTCCCAATCTTATCTGGGTAGTGGAAACATAAAATGTGCACTGGAAAAGGAGCATAATTACTTCCGTAGGTACATACTCCTTCCAGTGTATGAATTATTCTCAGTCTTTTCATATGTAGCTTAATCTATGAAATAGAAATAACATAGTGCGTCCTCAGGACAGGCAGAGGGGGCTGAGAAGCTAAAGGGAGAAAAGGAGCTAATTTGGCCCCGGAGCATTTGGAGGCAGTTGGAAGAAGAGGGGACAGGGTGTGAAATTTGTGAGAGTCTGGGGGTGTGAGGGAGCAGATAGGGAACGTGAGGGTAGGCAGAGCACATAGGACATGGCAGGGCAGCAGGCCGTGTCCACCCGGGCATTTGCACATGAGCAGCAGTGTGTTAGGCATGTTCAGTGACATTGTCGGGGGGCCGTTGGCACATGGCAGAAAGGCGGAGGCAGGGGAGAGGAGCCAGGAGGTCAGGGGACACCTGGGAGGAACCTGGCTGGTGTAAGAGAGGAGCTGAAGAGGCCAGACAGGGTGAGGTGAAGCGAGGAGGAGGCAAAGGAGGAAAGTTTATTAGAGGAGAGGACTAAAATGTAACATGGTCACTAAAGCCTACAACCTCCACAGTATTTAGGAGTCTTGTGCTGAATTTAGGATCTCCATCAGCATGTGAGTGCAAACCCCTTCTCCTACAGAGCAATCACCTTGTCCCACATTACGTGTGCATCAGATTTTTCAGGACGGGCAGAGTTTAAGTGCAATGTATGGACGCAGGTGCTTTCTTTTTTCATCCTAAAAATGGGACTTGATCAAGCAGCTCTTTATCAAGTGGTCTTTCTGTCAGGGAGAGCCTGTCTCACTGGTGGTGTGGCTTACCTAAGCAAAGCATTTTTTCATTCTAAGTCAGAACTGTGCTAAAGAGGAAGCGATGATCTAGTTGTTCAGCCTCATCATATCCTGTGTTCAGAATAATTTTCATTTCTACTTATCTGCAAATGTTAATGGAATGTCCACAAATATTTTCTTGGTTTCTATGGTAAGAGAAAGAGAGTGTGAAACTCTGTGTCCAAACCACTGCATCATCTGCATCATCCTGTGCTTTTCAGGAGACGACCCTGACCACTAGAAGAGTCATCTGTGACATTACTTGTGTACAAACTGACATTTAGTACATTTTGATCCCTTTCAGGTTCACATTTTGAAAAACAGACTTGCATATTACAAACCATAAAGGTTACTTGGTCACTTTTATAATTACGCAGTAATGACAGAGTATATCAAAACAGCTCAGCCCAGATTACTTCCTCTCTGACTATAAAGCAATCCGGCATTTGCTGGAATTTAACTGTAAGACTTTGGAAGCAACTTTTTTTTTAAAGTTGTAAGTTTCCAAATTACTCAGAAGTAAAATCTCCCAGTCCCTTGTGTACGCATGCATGGAGCGTACACAGGGTGCAAGTGCCTGGGGAGCTGTGCCAGTAAGTGGTCACGTGGGAGAAGCAGCCAACGTGCTGCACACTTCCGCAGCCTTCTGAAAACAGCACTGTCCCCCCCTCAGCGAGCACCCGGGGACTGGCCACGAGCTGTGACGCTCCTCTCAGGAAAGGAGCAGCTGTCCTGCGCAGCATTTCCCTGGAAAAGGGACTTCAGTTTGGGGCAGACGTTGTCAGAAGTATTCAAACTGCCTCACAACCATGCACCCCCCAATCATTTGCCTATGAGAGTGCAGAGCCTTAGTGTGGCAGGGCTGGTGGGACTGGGGAAAATAAAGCACTGTTTCACTCCATGTGAGAAGAGCTGTGTGGATCTCAAACTGGGAATCGCGAGGTTTGGTGGTATTCCTGCAGATCAGAGATCACACAGCTTTTGCTCCTGACACTGCACCCAGTCACTGACAAAAAATAATGGATTGAAATTGTTATATCTAATTTCTCAAAGCAATGTTTCTTAATAAGATTTTCCACAAATGTCCTGAGAGAACAGAAGTGCAGATCAGTTTGAGAAGTATATCTGCATCAGGAAAAATACGTATGTGTTTTAGGAGGTACTCTATCTGATTCAGGTAGGGCAGCTCCAGTAAAAATCCCTGGCCTGCAGTTACACTTGTATTCTTTCCCTGGAGCGAATCTCTGAAGAAACTTTTCTGGTTTTATGGAGAGAAATAGTTTGGAAAAACATCACTGGTATGGCACCAAATCAGGAACAAGACAAATGGAGTTAAATAATTCCCAGCTTCCACGCAGGAGTCTGTTTCTGTGGACAGGTATCTGGAAGTCTAGCTTCCCAGTGCGGTACTTTGCACTGTGTTATTGAACTGTTTCAAAGACAAATTTTATAAATAGAGATCAAAGTGTTTAAGAGCACTGTTAGCAAATATGACCACTTGTGCAAATATCCGTGAACCTCCCTTCAATAGCCATTCAGTAGTTCCAAAAGCTGTCAGGGCATGTAATGATTGTAATAAATGTTGTATTTGCTTTTGTTTCAGCTGGCTTTGACCAGCAAATTCGGCTGATTACTTCCATTGTTATTTTTGCTTAGAAGACAATTATATTGTTATCATTAAAAAAGCCCACTCTTCTTACACATTTCTTTGTACTGGTCTTGAAATTCAGAACTCACTATCCTAGTTAATATAATTTTAAAAGTTATTTTCATTCTTATCTTTGCAGTTCTTTCTTTTCAGTGTTTTTGCTTTGTTCCATGCTCCTCCTGAATGCTGCATCTCCCACCGTTGTGTTTGTTGGAGAAACAAACCAATAATTGTTGAGACCCTCCCTGCCCCCAGATTAACAGTCAGAGGTTTAAATTGTAGCACACCCTAAGAAAATATTGGTATTTAGCTGATGATCATGTGTTGTTATGGCTGGATTATAACTGCATTCAGGAGTGGGATACTCCCATGGCTCTGAGATTATATTCTAGCAAAATAATAGCTCACGCAGGACTCTGAAGAAGCTCCTTGTGTTCTTCTGCAAAGATACTGAAGATGCAGTCAGCCTCATCTGTATTTGGTCTACTTGTGGGAAACAAAAAGATAAATATAAACTGTCCCACCTCTGCTGTGGCTCCAATATGCAGGACTCATCAAAGTACATCGGTGGAGCAGTGCCAGTAAAATTCCCACCGGGTTTCTACAACATATTGCGCCATGATCACCAGGACAAGAACAGCCTAAAAGCAGATGCTTTATGGGACATATGTCCCTGGGAAAGAGCGTATCATTTGGAAATAAATTGTGAGAGAAGTTAGTGCTGGTCCAACCAGCAGCACACGAGCAGTCATACAGCTATAAAGGTCAGGAATCTGCCAAGGATCCCTTTGCTGTGTTGCTTAGTTGAAAACTGACAGTTTAAGGTACCTTTGTGTGTGAGGAAAACACAGTGGACAGCCTTTGGTAAGGGACAGCTTTGGGGAGGGTTTGACTTCATCTGTATCCAACTGATAAAAAGAAAAAAGTTATAATTTCTCCAGTTCAACTTGGAGAACTTTTGAGACAGGTCAGACATGTTTACCCAGGTTGGCCCATACACTTGAGCTAACCCCATTTCTTTTACGAAAAATAATACATAAATTATGAAGGGCTTAGGACAGACAAGGGCTGTTTCATCCTATGGGTAAACTCGCAGTGTTCCCTAGCTTACTGCTTTCTGGTTTGGCTCTGGTGACTACATCTAAGGGGTCCACAGAAGTTGTTTAAGGAAAGCAGGCTTTGTTCAGTAGATTAATGTTTGCTCTATGGAGAGTTCAAATGTCCACTGGAAAGTGTTTGGGGTCTGTAAATGGCAAAAGCATCAAAGAGGTTTTCTGATAGTGTGCTGTGATACTGTGGTATCACACTAACACTATACTCTGATATTGTATTTTTGTTGTACCCTGAACCGCACTGTTCTTGATGAGAAGTGGTGTCACTTCCCAGCTCATCACCGCTGCAGTTTTCCATACCGAGATTACCATCAAGGACCCTTTTCTATGCAGTGGCCAAACCAGTTTGACCTAATCTGTGAGATTTTACAACTTGGATTAAACTAAATGGGAGATGTATACACAACACTTATGAGGCTGTAATTGTGTAGCTAAGCATGCTGTCTCTTATGTTCCTTTTTGTTTTACAGGTTGTTACTTTGTGGTATAGAGCTCCTGAAGTTTTGCTTCAGTCCAGCTATGCAACACCAGTTGATCTTTGGAGTGTTGGCTGCATATTTGCAGAAATGTTCCGTCGAAAGTAAGAAATACAGTTTTATTTTCTTCATGGTTTTAATTTGAAATTTGAAAAAATGTGCAGTAATGTCTGGTACAACACACTGGATCATGTTTACATTGGAAAGGCCTGATGGGATGTTTTATTTGCAGCAAAGAATGTAAATACCATTCTGAATTCATAGTTGTTGCCATCTTGGAGTCTTTCTTTTTTGATGGGATTATGCCTCAGCTCTTGGTAAAGCTTGTATGAGCATTGTTGTATTCCTGTTACACCTGAATCCAAATGCAGATAAAACAGGGCTAGAGAGGTTGTTGATCAATTTGAGTAAAGCTGCATTCTGGAAAGGATTTACCCTGAGAAAGGCAGAGCATGCTGGTCAGCAGATTATTCTTGCGCTGGAGTTTGTGCATTGGAGCGTCAGGTGCCCCTCTTGTCATATTTGAGATCTCAGGAGTCACGGTAAAGTTGATTTCTAGAGGTGAGAAACAGAGGCAGGATTTTTTTAAGAATAAGCTATTTAGCCTGACTGTAGGGTAATAAAGATAGTTAAATGTAGTCAAAAAAAGCCAGATAAAAGACTTCTTTTGGCTGATTCAATTAAACTGGCTATCAGAACTTTCTTGATACAAAATATTAAAGCTGGATGCAGATGAGTTGTGAATTCAAGAGGAACACTTGTGTACTGGTCTTTCCCCATGGAAGGACACTAATATGGAGGTTGTACCATGTAGGGTGTGGAGAGGAACAAATCCCCAAGAACCTCAACCACGTAAATCTGTCTCGATATTAACCCAATCACATGCATTTTGGTTGAGTTTACTGCAAAAAGTACATGTCGTCATCACCCGGGTGATCTCCATGTAGAAACTGTATAGCATTTTGTAACATTACTGTGGAATCAAAGAATATACATGAAGAAAATGTGAAAGAAAATGATGCACTGAGCGGCTAAAAAAAACCCAAATCAATGTAATTTACAAGGAGAAGCCATACTGCAAAGGCCTTGAGAAACAACTATTTAATTTATACAATGTGAAGTTCAAAATACTAATTGAAGTCTTGCAAAATATCTCTGGGATTCTACTACTTATTAATGTTAGTATATGGAAAAATCATTTTTCTTGGGCTTCTTGCCTGGTCAAATGGCCTGGGTAGAATTATTATACTCCACCCTCTCTCTCTCTGACTCAGAAATGAGGTCAGAAAATTAGAGAAAAAAGAAATGTGGATTTTAGGAGTGTCCAGGACGCTTGTATCAATAAAATCCTCCATCACAAACTTTTAAAGATGTAGTCTTATCCCATTGACCGCCAACTTCACAATAGCAATAAGCCATTGATATTTCTTCTGATTTAAATAGCAGAGTCAACAACTTCATTTTAGCATTTGCAGTAAGAGTGATACAGGACAAACAACTGAACACAGAGCTTTGTTACATGCTCAAAACTCTCATTTTTTTCTCGTTTAATTTGCAGTATTCTGACAGTTGAGAAATATTGCCATATACGAACACCACCAATTTAATTTTATTTTTCCTTTTATGATGTATGAGCCTCACTGACGCTCCAAATCCAACACAATAAATTAAATTAGGGACAGTTAAATTTTCTACTTGTTTACAAATGCAAATATTACATTAATATTACAAAATCAGAGATTTTTTTTTTAATGGAAATGAGATCTGACTTGAAACAGAGTTTGATAAAACCAGCACTTCTATTACCCTTGCCAAATGCAGGGTCAGTCTGACATTCTCAGTCCTAAATCTGGGAGACTGTCAAAAACCGTAGAGGTCAGGAATCTGCCAAGTCTGTATGTACTATGTTGTTTCATTGGAAACAATATGACTTTCACATACTTAAATATACAAGCATGATTTGGAAAACTAATCTGAAGCCTCATTGACATAAAGCTACAATGAACAGCACTGAGTGCGATCTCCATGGACTGTTGTATTGGGTTAATGTTGCAATACTCTCTGTATGATATATGTTGTCTTTCTGATTCTCCTGATGGATTGCAAAAGAAAACCCATGTTACTGTGACCTTGGTAGCAATAAAATGTAAAATTTTGCAAACTCCATGGATTATTTCCAAAAGATCAAATAAATGCAACAGCTATTTCTGCTGGAAAATGGTAGTGCCCTTGGGTAATCACCCATCTGAATTTCCACTGGCGTTGATAGGATAAGAGCACGAGAATACAGCTAAAGCTTAGAGGTAGATGTTGGTTTGACATTAAGACAACCTTTTCTTTTTACCGCCTTACTGGGTGCTTGTTGCCTTCTTTCCCTGCTCTCTTTTGCTTTCTCTTTGAAAGATTTTAAAGCTGTGTTATTTTTAAGAAATGTACCGAGACTCCTCTGGCTTTTTTGTATCATGGAGACTTCAGTGGAATGGGTTTGGAAATAAAACACTACACAGCATCACTAAACATATCAGAATCCTGTTTATGCCAAGAAGACATTTGACAGTTTGAGTTTCCTAAAATATAGTTTTGTAGGCTGTTGCAAACACAGTCAGAGTGCTGTAGATTTGGACAAGTACAGGAGAGAGGTGAGCCCTGTATGAATGGTCCAGTCCCTATGTTACAGATTGCTATGTCTCTAAGTGAAAGGCACCTTGATTAATTTAAATCACCCTTAAAACAAAACAGTTTAAGACAAATGCAAACAAAGTATTTGTTTAAGAAATAGATCCAAAATACACAAAAGTGTATAAAGACACAAAAAGTAAGATAAATATATCTCTGTCTAGATACACCTAGAGTATATGTGAACATTTTTGTCATCTTGGATGATTCAGTTAAAAAAATGACACTTCTCATTTGAGGACCGTGGTCTTCCTGCAATCTGAGGTTTGTATAAAGTCATAGATATATTTAAAACATGCACATTTTAATCATGGTGCAGATTTGTAGGCCTCTGCATACATGAATGCACAAAGGTTGTATCCTGAAACCCCTCGCACATTCCCAAGGATCCTACTCTACTTACAGATCAGGAATAAGTTGCTCAGTAGTCAGGTGTATGTGTTGTGTATGCAGAAACTATTCTGCCTTGTCCATCTTTTTCTGTCCATGTGCACTCCTGATGAGAGCACCTTCAAATAAACCATTACTTGAAAATTTCCTCATATGGCAGTTTCAGTCTTTAAATTTCCTGTCTAGTTAAGTAGGTTGCAGTGACTTCTACACACATTTGGATGGACTGTCCTTAGCTAATGAAAGTGTAGATATATTTGTCACAGTGACTGTTTTCTTTGTGATTTAAAAGCTATAGTGCATTGATAATAATAACCAGTAAGGAAAATTGTAAGGTATGCTATGGCTTGCTACCATATCACAGAATCCTTCAGAGATACAGCTGGGAGGACTGACAGGGGCCTGATGGCTTGGAGGCATCCTTTGGCACAGCAAGAATATGAGCATTTATATTTTTTTATGTTTGGGTAAAAACAAGCATTACTTATAAAAAGGGCTTCACTCTGAGGCTGAGCATTTTCCTGGCTAGTAGGAAAGGGCCTTGTACCTCCTACTCAGTGAACAACTCATTAAAGAGAAAGGAAACCATGGGAGTAGCATCCACTTCTGTCTAGATACATGAAGCTCTTCCAGCTGGCTCAAGGACTGTGGGCGGCTCCAAAGCAGGAAGCCATGACCAGTGTTTTAGGGGCAGAAAGGAATGTCTCTCTTCTTGCTTGGATTAGGTAATACTTAATCAAGGTGAATAAAAGTGAGAGGGGAAGACTGGAATATGAATCTGGGTGAAATGATCTATTAAAGAAAGATCACCAATCTTGGACTCTCTTCTGAGTAGGCAGTCTTGAGAAAAAATATGGAAAAGTTTCAATGCTTAGTTCTTAGTGCATCTATACATGCCCGGTCCTCAAAACTACAATTCTATACGATTTCAATCCTGCACAGACTAGGGTGTTAGTAGGTGTATATGTGGGACTAATGAGTCAGATACCAATATAATAATTCCAGCTAGGCAAGTTTAACTATAATATTGCACAAGCAACTGAGTTTGTCTTTCTTTGTAGTAAATATAGAGCTAAAAATCATCAGAGAACATCTGTGTAGCCTATGATACATTCATAGCCCAATCAAACTGAAGAAGTCATACATTTGAGAGTGGCCAGTGTTGTGACTGCGTGTACAATCTTCACAAACATTACAGGTACCAATTCAAACCTGAAACTTGAAAGACGGTCTTCTCCCCAAACCTTTTCCACCTCCCCAAATCAAAAGTGAAACAGTATTATCTCAGTGCCCCAAGCTTCATCCAGCCGAGAGGGAAATTAATTCCATGCACATGGGCTTCTTACTGAGACTGTTCATGCACCAGCTCCATGGTGTTTTAATTAGCCTGCTGTTGGTAAGATCATCAGTCCCAGAATTTCATAAGCCACAAGATTGGCACAAATAGCATGAGGTTATTATTTATTCATTTTCAAATATTAAATCATTTTTTTAGCAATTTTGTCATTTTTCATCTTACTCCATTTTTTGGCCAGCTCCTACTGTACATGAGACAGTTATGGCATTACCAGCCATGCTTGAAAACTGTAGCAGCAGGTAAAAGATTTGTGACTCTACTAAAACACCTATGATGGGACAAGTTCCCTGGTGGGCACAAATAACAAACGCAGGGAAACAAGCTATAGGCATATAAGTCATCTTTCAGTGATATAAATTCGTCCAGTTAGAGGAGATACATCATTGTGTTTAAGCCATGAGCCCAGGACTTTGTTGCTCTAGTAATGTATACAGATGTGATAAAATCAAAGCTTAGAGTCTCATCTGGTGATCCGGCTGTGATGTGAGCACTGTATTTAGGACTTACAGGCTGCCTTTAATTATAAAACATTTAACAGGTTTAAAAAAAACTAGCAATACACCCATATTCATTCTTAGATACAATGTCTTACAGTATAGAGTAATTATAAAGAATCTTCAACACTAAAATATAGTATATCTTTATTCCCCTTTCCAAACAAGCTATAGGTTATTAGTAGAGTTTGAAATGCAGCTGACGGATCCATCATTGCATGTACTTTTTCTGTGTCCACTCCAGAACCAGGTGGCAGGATAGGTCTGTGGAAGGAGACAGGGCACCCACCTGCCCCTGGATTCCATCTCTACTTTTGAGCGAGGGAAAGTCGTCTCTGCAACTTGAGTTTCAGGTCATGCTTTGTGGGATAAATATTGTCAAGTGGTTGCAGAAGAAAATAGCCAAGTGTAACAGAAACACCTGTTTTTAAGCTGTCTCCAAAACCTGAAGCTGGATAGGAAAGTTTGAACTTCTGTCACTAAGTGAAAATAACTCTTTTTAGCTGGATCATGTGGTAAAGTCTTGGCTTCACTGAAATCATTGTTGAAATTAACCCTGACTTCAAAGGGGATTGTAACCTCTCTGGAAACAATTCAGTGCAACCGAGTGGCGCAAAGAGCAGTGGAGCTAATTTCTGTTAATGGGCATAGTACAGCACTTATTCAGAGTGATCAATGCAGAAGACAGGTTTGCAAAATGGGAAGGAGGAGAGAGTATTGCATAGTGTTGTCCCAGCTTCCACTCCTTGCACTTCTTTCAGTGATCCTGTACAAACTTTTAGTTGTCTTACCTGTGAAACAGACCTCAACAGGTAACTCCCTGGGACTGTTAGACTTTCATTCAAAATAAGGGTTGCAATGTATGCGGGAGATATGAAGAACTGTCAGTTGAAGAGCTGAGACTGGAATTCGCAATGTCTCTCTTCCAGTCTTCGTGAGACCACGTAGCAGAAGTGAAAGTTCAGGCTAAATTTATAAGAATTTAAGCCTCTCTGCTAGTATGATTGTTGTTATCTGTCTGCAGAAATATCACACACACATACAAAAAAAAAAAAATAGTTTCAAAGGAAATCAGGCCATGAAGATGTGAGCTACTGAATGCACATCCTTATCCAGAGAAGGTGGTACATACTCCCATTTGTTACCAGTAGGCAAGTAATAGGCAAGTAAGTGATAACTTGTAACAGAGCCCACAGGTTCTCCGGTGCTTTGAATAGGACAGACAGCTTTTATCTTGGAAGAGATCTGCAGTCCAGTTCATCCCTGAGTCTGTTCTTCTAACTAGCATCAGTTTCATCATACGCTCATTTGGTCTGAATTTGTTCCTATAGGTGCTAATCTCTCACAGATGTAGTCTGTTAAGGTTGGACTTTGAAAAAATTAGGTATACATCTGGCAACGTATGTTCAACAGCAGAATCACAGGTTCTCAACTGCCTAAGTATGTTCTTCATCTGGAGAATGAATAGAGACAACAGTGGGCTTTGGGGAAAGTGATTCATAGAAATTCTGCTATTGCAGAGAATTGCTTGGAAATTTGAAGTACTGTGTCCTCCGCTCCAGACATATCGTGGGTTAGTCATTCCTCCTGATGAGTTGCTTTGCTGTTGAATGGTCTTGAGGAACAGACAATGAATCCATAACTTTGCAAATGCATATCTGAGGGGAAGACTTATATGTACTACGTGACCCTCACTTCAAATTAAGTAATAGTATGTCATCACTTAAAAATGTTTTCCATTGACATTGTTCAATTATCCAAAGCACTGGGGGGAGCAGAAACATTTGTTTAAAGCCTGTAATCAACAGTAAAGAATTGTAGACTAGAACATTAGCAGCAAAATATATGCAACTTAATATGCAGCTTGTTTTCCTAAGATCAGTACATATTCTTGCCATAGCCCAAGTGTATCAGTGCAGGCAAAGGTGTGACTGAAGTACTCAGTCTGGACAGGACCAGAAGAGAGAGACCACATATTCATGTAACACGGCATAAACAAAACTCTGTCTCAAACTGCAATCAGTAGATAAACTTATCATGCTTTATGTCGGGTAGGAAATCGTGGAAAAATCACCAGGATTTCTGTAGGGAAGGATTATATTCCTTGTCTTTTTAAAATTATCTTTATTGAGTTGTTTTGCACACTGTTAAGAATTGTCACCAAGCTGGGTTTTTAACTTTTTGCTGTGTGTATGGATATTACAGATGAAATCCTGGTCATACGGAACACAAGAGAAAGAAAGGCAACTCTGACTGAGAGTAATGAAGACTTCAGTTTTGTATTACCTTTCTGCAAATACAAGAATATTACCATAAAGAGTCTGAAAACAGACTCTAAAGATAATAGAGACTCTAAAGTATGAAAAGTGCTGTGTAAGGAATTGTGACGCATACTTCTATGACATGGCTTTGTCTCATTTCTGATGCGTTTTATGTCTTTGTCAGTTATTTTCCTGTGCTTCAGCATTTCTTATCATTTACTCCTCACTGTTTTAAGTGGGCACTGTAGCATTGCAGCAGTAGGAATATTTTGCTTTGCCTAGTAGATCCTGTATTTCTCCATATGGTAAAGCTTCTACTTTTTTTTCGGCTCTTAGCTTAACCCTCCCTTTTTGTGCTTTGTTCTTTTATTTTCAACACATTTCTGAAATGTCTTTCAAAAGCAGGTGAGAAGAGAGCGGTAATATATTTTCAAGTCTTCTTTATGTTGGAAAGACAAGAGAAATAGAGGGAGCAGAAGGGGAATTCATGAAAGAAAAAAAATATAAAAGGATGTATAACTGGATATTGGGAGGGAAGGTATGATAAAACCAAGACAGCAGAGACTTTTAGGCAGAAAGCAACTGAGTAAATACAGCCATGAGTGCTGCTTATAAGTTGAGTTTTCCATATAAACTGGCAAACATCTTAAATGTGGTTTAAGAGAGAACTGTTCTCTTTATCGTGCAGCAATTTTAAACACAGACTTTGCAATCATATTATCTGCTGTTTTCCAGTGAACCTTAAACCAACATATCTAGTGGACCAAGAGCTCCAAAGTATAATCATTCACTTGTCTGCTTGCTCACAGTTAGATTTTGGTAGCAAGAAAATTAAAACAACAACTTTTTTTTTTCTTTTCTGGATTGTCTTTGTTTTAACAAGCAAAGGTGGATGTTGCCGCTTAGAACTGTAAAAGCTACACAGCTTGATTTGCAACCTTTGAACCAACGGACTGTACAGTTCTGGCCTGAGTTTGTTTTTGCCATTTTTGGAAATTATCTTGTTTTCTTACAAGAATGATTTAAGTTGCAAGTGCCACAAAAGTTCACTACAGTCCAGACCAACTGTACTGGGAGAAGGTTCGTTCCTTGGAAAGATCTTGTCAGCGTTCAAAATTCTGTGCTTTGCACTTTTCCTCCTTTATTCTTCTGCCATTCATGTGCATCTGGGTGTGTGGGAGGCTGATGGTTTTTCCAAACCAGACCTAATAAAATAGGATTTTCTCTTCCTCCCCAGATAGGTGGCCAGCCTATTACAAAGATTTTTTTCAAGCGTTTTTTAAGTTGAATGGACCCAAGCCACAATTTAGCTTAGTGACCTTAGTGACCTGATGGAACAGCAATGACATTTTGCTTCAAACTTAACTAAGAAAGGGAGGCAGAAGACTGCACTTGTTCATGTTATTCCAGTTTTCGGATAAGCAGGATTGTTTCCTGTTTAATCTGACCTCAGAGGCAGAACTCCCATTGGCTTTGGGCAGGGGACAAACGCACATTAATGGAGAGAAGTGCAAACAGTCAGAATAATACCACTAATTGTTGAGTATGAAATAGATGTGAGTTTCCAAGGCAACATCATCCCTTTAAAAGTTAAATACCATGTTGTTTTTCAGCTCACATATTCCCTCAAGCCTCTTCTAGCTGATACCTTTCTAAGTGTCTACAGTTGGGCTGATTGATAGCCGTTAGTCAAATCCAGTAACTGTATCGGTCTGTGGTTGGAGATGAGTGTTAAGTGAGTGCCAGGCCATTCACTTGTGGTTTTCCTTCTAGTTTCCAGCTGTGCCAGACTTTCAGTCAGAGGAATAGATCTGTTGGTAAGGGAAACCGTTGATAAACCATAGAAACCAAAAACTGTCACTACCCATGGCAAAAAAACAGAAGGGAACCTTCAGGCAGGGGTAAGAAGACCCGCAGAAACAGTGTTAGCTGAATGAGTTTAATTTGACTGTTAAATTCAGGTGTGGGGTCATGTCAGGCCAGGCAGTGGCCAAGGGACCGGAGCCGGGTGGCTCTGAGCTGGCAGCTGAAGGCTGCACACAGCTCAAGCCCAGTGGGAGCTCACAAGAGAGCTCCCCTCCTGGAAAGCTTCCTGCAGCTTCTTCATGTGCAGGTGGCACAGCACAAGTCTGAAATCCCCCTGAACACATCATCCTTAAAAAAATATACATTCCTTAGAGGGGTGACATTCCAGTCTGTGACAATCTGAATTAGCCTGGCCAGAGGTCAGAGGAAAAGACCTTGTGGCTGGGAGAAAGACCACAACATGTCAGTCATCATGTAGATACTTGTAAGTCCTTGGTATTAACGTCGTAGCGTTTGTAATGGCTACTTGGAAACGCAGCTGGCATCAGAAACACCTGGCTCCCTCATGCTGAGCCATGCTCGGCACAGCTGCCAGCCAGTCAATGTGAAGATGCACCACCTTTGTGTCTTCTGGAGTGTCTCAAAGACAAGTTCATTCCTGGGATAAGCCAGAGCAGCCTGAGGGCTGCTTTGATGGTATCTTCAGCTGCAGATGGCTTTCAGCGGTCACTCCACTGGCCAGAGAACAGGAGAGAAGCAGAGCAATGTTACCCGTGCCCCTTCCTCTCCAACCCGGAGAGGGATAGCCAGCTGTACGCTGCCCAAAGACTTTCCCTTTGAAAGGGTCTCCTGGCTCTTTCACACAGCTTCCCTCTTCAGGAACTTGGCTGAGGCAGGCTTTGCTTTTTGCCTAGAGTTTGGCCGGGGGAAGCTCTGTGTACTTTTGTTTGACTCCTAATAGAACTAAACATTGTTTTTATTTACTTTTCTCTTTCATAAGAAAATGGCTACAAAAAGGTATTTAAACCCCAAGTGGGTGTATAGGATCCTTTTCTGGACACTGGTGAGTGAACTCTAGAGAGCAGGGAGAAAGACTAGATTTTAGCTGTGGCTCAGGCTGCTGAGCTCCCAAGCATGGGATTTTTTCCAAATTGAGTGTCTAGTCAGAAATTTTGATCTGGGCAGCTTTACTGAGTTTTCTGTATTTGATGGTCCAGGAAAGAAAACTAATAATTAGCTAGCATTGGTCAGTTGTAAAAACAGTATGTAATAGTTCAGAAGTACATAGGACAAATCAGTCTCACATTTATGTCTTTTCTTTTCAACAGCTTTGCACTAGCACTTCTCCATATGTAGGTGATCACCAAAGCTGTTAAATGTTCCTTACATCTTAAAAAATATCATAAATCTGCATGAGAGAAGTAGAAAGTGCACCTAATGGAACAAGACAACAGCAGGAGTTTAAAAACAGTTAAGGACAGCAGAGCAAAACATAACAGCTTTCTGAAGCGTTGTACTACTTTGTACCAAGTAAATAATTGGCTGTGAGAGGAGAGCTCAAAATGTCAGAGAAAGCAAGAGGAAGTTTGATCTTTAGATTTCTGGAAAACCATTTCAGCAAGGGAACCACAGTGCCCAGAGGCAGCTCCCCACTGCCTTTGTGGAAAAGCTTACCTATGCCGCAGGGTTCAGACCAGTGCAGAGGACTTGCCAGCTGGTCTGGGAGTCTGTGCTTTGGCTGTAGTTGCAGATGCCAAAGACCTAGACAGGGTCCTAATCTGGGGAGGAATGGAGGTGGCCACAGCCTCTCCTGCATGTGTGTGCTGACTGCCACAGAGCAGCACACGTGGTACCCGCACGTAGCTGGAGCCGCCTTTGCCACCAGTCCTCGGGGTCCTGGTGTTGGCTGTGCACTAAAAAATAGAGAAGAGGCATGGCAGGATACAGCTCACACTAGTTCCTGTCACTTCTTCCTTTGAAGCCACGGTTCGCCTTGTGATATGAATACACGTGTTGTTGCCTTGCTTCTATTCTTTGTTTGCACAATGCCTGTGGCAATGCCATCACATTTGCTTGCATGATCTACTTGACCTACCAACACACTGGCCCTGTACAAATGAGTCCATGTGAGACACAGCCACCATGGTATGCTGACTCTGCTAGAGACAGAGCCAGGATTTGACAAGTCGAGAGCTCTTGATGTCAACATGTGACATGCCTGGCTGCTCTCTTATGCTGGCGGCATGCTTCATTTTGCAGTCTTTGAGGAAATGGCGGTCTGGCTATGCATGGTCAAACCATATGACTTCTTCCAGAAACTCATGCAGAATGTGCTCTGCTTTCCTTTTATAGATGCACTGAGCGTATACCAGTAAGAAGCAACTCTGAGGGAATCTCTGATGCAGTATTTTTTCTTTTACTTAGATATTCTCCATATACATAACTTCTCTCCTAACTTATCCAGGTTTGTCAGTAATAAGTGCTCTTGGAATATAGACATTTGTCAAATAAGAATCTCATCCAAGGGATTGCTTCATTTGCACTCATATATTCTACTGAGCTGGAATAAATTGGCATGAAAATCCAGTTACTATTGATTTTGACTGAGTCTGAATCAGTTACCTAAAGATAAATGACTCAATCAGCTATATCATCCAGAATTTCACCAACTATAGTGTATTATCAGATCATTTTTTATTAGATTATGCCCATGAAACAGGTTTTATTATTATGTCAGTACAGCATACAGTTTTATACAATTGAATAATTTTTTAAGTGCTCTTTATATCCAAATAATTGGAGTGCAAGCTTTCAGCATCTAAACAAGTATACGTAGCAAGAGATTTTTCAGTAACGTTCCTATCTGTAGCTGTTAAATTAAGCCTGTTTGGCAGTGATGAATCATACTCTGTCGCTGTAGGAATGAAGATACTCAGTTACGACTAGATCTCATCAGACCATTAGCAATGAAAGAGTATACATACATAAAGTCAGAACTGTATCTTAGCTGCGTGTCCTACCCACTGACACACAGAAACAGGCTCACTTGCTTCTCTCCTGCCTTGCAATCAGTTTTCCCTTTCTGGAAAGTAGTTACAAAAGGAGAGGTAGGTGTTGCTCATCTCCTAATTCTTTTAAGAGTTTGATGGTGAGGGCACTTTGCCGGAATGTGAGTGCAGAGTTTAAAGTGGGCCCAGACTTTCTGGTAAACTTTCAATTTTTGGGAAACACTCCAGCAGCAACTGTATGAAAAGCAAGGCATAAAGTGTGAAAGGAAGCTTTTACTCGGTTATTCACTTACTCCAGAAGAGGATTCTGTTTTCTTAATTGTGAGCAAAGCAGATTTTTTTCAGAAATGACAGCCAGCTCTATCTGGATCTTGGGGAACTCCATGCAGGGGACATGAAGGTGGTGAACAACCTAGTGATTTGGGGACTAAAAAGTTCAAGATGTGAGGTGGTTCAAGGAGCTACAGGTGCTTTGTACTTCAGAGACTGAGGAAACTTTTGTTCTATAAAGACAGAGTTGTATGCTATTCCCATTAAAATCATGTCAAAAGCCAATAAAAGTTGTGCCACGGACAACACAGAAGCAGGGCTATGGCTCAGTAATGGTAAAGCAGAGATAATAGCATAAAAGTTGTCCCAAAATTAATTTGGGAAGCTTTGAAACACACAGTTCTACAGCAGTGTGTTAATGCTGCAGTGCCATAGGGGAGGGTGACATCTGAGCAGTGTCATCACCTGGAAGGGTTTTTTGTTTTTTTTTTTTCTATTTAATAGAAGAAATTAAGTTTTTCTGTTGGTCAGGATTCAAGTGGGAAAAAAAAGATTTAATGTGAAAGCACTAATAGTTGAACAGGATAAGTAACCAGAGAGCTCTCGGTAGGTGAACTCAGATGACTATCCATTGTCATGGGCCAATAAATGTAAATCTTGCAGCTCCTCCGGCCTGAGTAACAGATTGTATTGCATGGAACAAAGTATTGCTTAGGGAAAAGTTGTATCTAGTTTAACTGGCCTTTGAAACCTGTCTCAGTTTTCCTTGCATGGTTGCTATACATACTTTCTACCTTAAATGCTTATCTCAAGTTTTTCTGCAGGTGTTTATTAATTCACTGTAAGCCAGCACAGCTGCTAAAAATTAAAGTATTTTCTTCACACCATCCTTCTAATCCACTTTCATGTCTTTTGACACTCAGACTCAGCAGCTGGAGAAAAAGCTTGAAGTTGAAATTTCACCTCTGCTCACATAACAGTTTACTGTTTAGTATTGTGAAATGTTTTCCCTGCCTTTCTTGTCTGAAGGGTTGTAATCCCCTTTCAGATTTTTTTTCTGACCAAGAGTGTTTTATTACAGCTGAAGGTGATGAGACATATTAGTTGGGGGGGCGGGCAGTTCTTCTGATGTTTCAGGTTTATCTGAAAATTTAGAGAGGCTTAGTGCAACAGGTGCCATTCAAACCTAATATGGGGGCAACAGAAGGGATCATAGATCAAGCCATGTACTCAATACCACATAGGAGCAGCTTAAGCCCAGTTGGAGAGAAAACTCACACATTCTCTCTCTTGCCTTGTGATGTTTTCCTGGGGGGGGAATATCCCTTTTCTTGGATTTTATTCTGTATTGAGAATTTTATGTTCTAGATTGTGTAGAACATTTTGAATTCTATGTTTCACTTCAAATATGGAAATTTCACATCTATTGCAGCTCTCTTGTCTGAAGTCTCAGAGAGTGCCCATGAGCAGCCTTTGTTACCTCATTATCACCCAGTCACTGTACTACTGCAGATAACAGAAAAGTTTTTTCTTTCAATTTTTCTTTCTGATGCTTTTATGGTTGGATATTTGCTTTTCTGCTTTACTTTTCCCAGCTGTAGAATCTAAAAAAAAAAAAGTTAGACTAATAATTTAGTCAAATAGATGTACCATTTTATGTGTAACTCATAATGATGGAACCAAAGTGTCATTTGTAACACTGTCCTTTCTCACGATTTTATATTACATATTTAGAGTATAAGCTCTTTTATCTATAAGGTGTACTTTAGTCTGTGAAGCTCCTTGCATAGCATTGCTGAGAAAGAAATAAAACCCTAGAAAACCTGGGAACACATACTTGGATGTTAATTTGCTAAGTAACTTTGGGCAGATTGAATAACCAGTATGTGTACTATATGTGTTCTTTTTACATTAACTTGCTTCTCCTTTGATAGAGAAGAACCAGGGGTAGGTAAGAGTTAGTTTCCTTCAAGCAATAATTATGTGTGCATAGACTTTCAGCTGATACAAGACTGACAACACTGTTAAACATTTGGTTAAAACGAGTTTATTCCAAGAGAAATCAACCTAAAGGCACAGAATATTTTAGTTTAAAGCTTTACTGGGAAAGCAATCTGAATGAAAGTATATTCAGTTTGTGGAACATGAATTAGATGTTAATTAGATGGCCTCAAACTTGAAAACCTATTACATATCCCCTTGATTAAAACTAGTTCAGGCATTAAAGGCATTCTCAGCGCAAAGTCCATTTTAAAAGTAAATATGGTAAATGTCAACTGATGAGCTTTCTCAGATTCATCTTGGCATTGCAAGAAAAGTTGTGGAACTATAAAAAATTAATTCTGTATCTCTGAAAATTGTGATTTGAATAGCTTTTCACAATGAAATTTCATACAGGATAAAGGAGTAGATACTGTAGAAGATTGCTTTCATTTCATTTGTGTAATTGATAAAGACTGGGAACAGACTTAAACTCCTGTTGCTTACCTTGGAGGCAGGTCCTTCACTGTGAAACAGATGTTTTAAAACCACTTATTTAAAACACAACATTAAAGAGCACCTTTACACTCTGACTAGAACGTGTCATTTTGGAGTGCTGTCTGCTAGGTTTTTAAGTGAGGAGTAAATTATAAGCTAAATGAAAGGAGTGGTGAAAAACTGTGCTGGCATGTTCTGGAAGGAGGATTTAGATCTTTTCAAGGAAAATATGGCCAAATTTGTTCACAGGCACAAACACCTGGAGGTGAGGGTTTTCCTGAGCTCTGTGCAGACACACAAACACTGGCGGTGCACAGCATCCTGCACACTGGTTTGCACCATTGCTTATGGGACGAACTGGAGAGGAGGGAGTCCTCTTGGCTCCTATCCGTCCACATAAGACAGCCTTTATGTAATCTATAGTTCAATTACTGCCTTCAAACCCTAAAACTGAGTTTCACGAGAAGAGCAAAGAAGCTTGGCAGTCTTAAAGAGTGCAAGTTGAGAAAGGGGATATGAAATACATTCATGAGAGAGAAGAGAATAGAGAAAAGTAAATAAGGGATCACGGGAAGAGCACAACCATATTATATTTGTCATACCAGTAGTTCTTACAGAATGCTCTAAAAGTGCAGAAGCCTGCAGCTTAGTTATATAATTAAACTTCAAACTGCTGACTGACAAGATAGATGTCATTGAACTGTGTGCAGTGATGGGGTGGGTGTTTAACACACAAACAGTTAAATCATATCGCTGGTAGAACTGTCAGTACAAACAAGAGGAATGCTTCTTTTTCCACTCTGAGCAGAGACCATACATTTTTTTTCCTTTCCCTTTCTCCAAGGTCAGTTGTGTATGTATTTCCAAAACTTGCTTCAAATGTTGGGACAGTTTTCAAAATGCCACTGTTATATCATGCTCCCTGAGCTGAGATAACGACTCTAAAGCCGTGGCGAAATAAACCTACAAATCTTCTGCAGAAGCAAATGTCCACAGATAAGAGAACTGTGACGTGCGTGCTAAGGGAATAAGTGAAGGACATTCAACCTATCAAGGCTCTTCTATTTCAAAAAGTATTGTTAAATGATTGATGAATGCTGAAACAGTTCTGCCCAGGAACGGATGAGATCTGCCCATGTTAGAGCGTATTCTGGTCAAAGATAATATCTGCACTTAGCTTTTGGGTTTTATATATATACATGTGTATCCTTCTGTTGAAGGACCTTTTTTTTCTTATAAGAGGTTGTGAAACCAGATCTCACTTGGCTTGATCCTGGGGGCATTGATGTCTGTGTCTTTTATGTCAGTGGTGGGGAACGAGGCCCATCATTCTGGTCCAAGGCCACCTGGGACCTTGAAACACGATGCTTACATGAAAGGTGTCAAACAAATGTTAAGCACCCAGAAAAAGATCTTCCTTTGCCCGGTTCCTAACGGAGCTTTGAAGATGCTTGTATTTTCTCTCATTTATGGTCTTTCTCTTGCCTTTTGCTGTATTTTTAATTAACAACTCAATCTACACAGTACGCTGGCACTGCTTTGGTTGTAAAGCTGTACGCAGTGCCTCTGTTTGGTTTCCCTTTTTGCTAATGTTTCCTTTTCAGTTACGCATGCAAAGGCAACATGCATATCCATCTGCAAATTTCTTGTGATTGGTCCACTTTACAACTCCGGCTCTTCCCAGGCTGCCAACCTGTATGTTTAAAACCCTGAGAAAGTCCAGCATCTCCACGTAATACAACCATTTGCAGCAAAGCAGTGCAAACTTTTCTTGATGAAAACCCACACCAGGAAACATTCGTCTGATGAGCAATCTTAACCCCAGAGTGGATTGCCAAAATGATGCCTGATGGGTTTTTTTTGTGTTCACTCTCACTATTAATATTCTTTTCTAATTTACCTTTTACGTTCTCTTGCACACCAGTGGCTTGCAGCTTCCAGCCACATTTCTCGCAGCTTTGGACCTGTACATGAACAGTGTCCTGGAAGCTCGTTGTACCAGCTGGGTCTTTCCCTTCTTGACTTGTATCTACACACAGCTCAGAAAGCACCTTACTTTCTCAGCTCAGGCAGAAATCACGTATGTTCCTTAGGAAATAGACTGTATGTGCATTTTGGGGTCAGAATATTATCTTTCATTGCAGAATTCATTTACTTCATTTTAAATAGCAATGAGAAGCAAATTCAACACACGACAGCACTAGAAGTTTGCAGTTGTTTTTCAGAAACTACCTGTTTTCCTCTGTCTGCTTCCGTCTACTGGGTGATGTGAGAAACTCCAAAGAAAATAATAATTATCGCAATTCTTTTGATGCATTAATTCTGATTCTAATAATAGCTTAATACTGACATAGCACCAATTTTAGAGATGTTATTCATGATTGTAGTACTATCTTACTTGAAGAATGATAGATTTCAAGTAAAAAAATTGGACAGTTAAAGACTAAAATGAGAAACTCAACATGGCTAATCTGTTTTTTGTCAGGTTTTAGCTGAAGAGCACTTCCTTGGTCATAATGTTTATCTATGTCATCCTTTTCTTATATGTAGGACAAGAGAAGTTTCTTAAAAGTTTTGAGCAACTTGTGATCAAGTATAATAAGCTTACATGAAGTAACTTCTTCCTATGCTGTGTCTGGCACCCACCCACACAAAGATATTATTAAAGGGAAAGGAGAGGGAGAAGTACAAAAAATGTTACGTTGAAAATGAGAACTCTGACTTGCACAACAGCTGAGGCAAGTCACTTGTGACTGGAAGTGGGTAACTGTCCAGAGCGTGCAACATTGTCAGCTGTGGCCTGTTTTCAGAGTAAAGTTTTGTACTGTACCATATTCATTTTACCTATCAGAAGGGCCTATGATCTTCATCTTTATACAGTGATACATATTTTTTCCTTTTATCTTGCCTTAGTTTCTCGTTTCATGCCTAAAGTACCGACCTGTCCAGGGGATCTGTCAAAGTGAAACAGTAGTGGGAGCAAGAGTGAGGAATCAGCTCAGAAATAATCCCTCTGAATAAAGGTTTCCACAGGACAGTCCAGATCATGTTATTTCTAGTCATCTCATAATTCTAGGTTTAGGTCTTACTTGTTTTTAATTCTAAAAATGAAAATATTTTCTTCATAACAAGTAACTAAGAATCTGACAAAATTATTTGCCAGCTATTCACATTTTGTAATATGAAAAGAAAAAAAAACACCATAATTTAAATATATCTCTGAGTCACAGACTATGTAGCTTGGCAGGTTTCCCATGGCACGATGCAGGATTCCTTGGCAGATGTTTCTTGGCTTTAGCTTTTTTAGTTTCTTCACCATCACCTTGTTGCTCTTATACACACAGACATGCAAACTCCTAGACTTAACTACTACAACCTAACCAACTTATAAAATTCCTTATACCACTTCCGTGAACTGCTGCTATATTCTTTCCCTTTACATTTTTCTCTCCACTATGTCAAATTATCATGGACTTTCTCTTTCAACGCCTCCCCCATCTTGTCTAATGCCTTCAAAACAGCAGCTACCTGTTCTGAAATCACTGCTTTTCTTCCCAGCATCTCTCTTTGCCATCTCGTCAACCAGTCTGTCTAAGCCCTACTTGCCCAAAAAACAAGGTGTACCTTTCCCACCCATGATGCTCTTTTCATTTTATGGAGTTCTTGTATGACTTCACTGAGTACATGTGGATTGCTAATATACAGTCTTTTCACTGAGAATATTGTACACATTCAAGTTAATAATCAAGAGGTTATCCTTACTGGTTTTCTGTGATAACAAGGAAGGGAATGGGATTCCCAACTGCTGTTGTCACCACACTGAGCAAATGGACTAGCAGAAAGAATCCAGATAGCTATTTTGGATATTATTTCTTACATATCTGGAAACATACAAGGCTTGTCTAGCCTTGGAGGCAATTGTATTGGCAACTCTAGAATTGTTGTGATAGCTCTCTGTTTTGGTTAGGAAGATAATTTCTTTACTTTTTTTTCCTCTTCAATACTGGTTTTCTTCGTATGGCCTTTCTTCCGTGTGTCCATTTTACCTGTAGTTTAATAACTCAGTGTCAGAAATTGAAAGATATTTTCCAATCAGAATTCCACTAATTGGTTCAAAAAGTCAGCCACCCTGTTCCTCAATGCATGTGGTTTTATTAGACCGTTATTTTCCTTGTGTCTGCACTGCAGTATAGATGAGAGCAGTGCTTATCAATATCTTTAATTCCAATCTTTATGAAAATTCTAACTTTTCTCATGAAAAGTTACAGGCCCTCTTTGCTTTCTAGACCAAAGGTTGAAAGTAAAGTCTAGAAGTAATGAGGCCAGTTTACAACTGAACCCCATTTATCTCTTGTGTGTCATTGCATTGTCATTGTATACAGTACTTTTAGAATTGCTTTGGCATGTCCATGGAGTTGCACTAGGGAAATTTTTTTCATGGATGCTTGCTTAGGAAATGTTTATATCTCATTTTTTACCGAGTAGCACAGACATGAAATGCAGTGTCTGTAAAATAAAGTACTCAACCTTTCAGACACCAATATCCAGTTCAGATAGATAGAATATTCATTGATGGTGAAACTCAGCATGAAACAACAACATGAGCTGAGTATATTCCTTTGGACAAGAGAAGAGAGCCTACAGTTGGTGAATGGTGAAATCTAATTTGTTCAGCTACATATAAGCATGAGAGCCTTTTGGCCAGAAGATGAGTGGTGCAAGTCCTTCTAAACTATAAGCAGATGGTAACTTTTTCAGGATTTGTGAGGTTTTACATTGCAACCTTATGCTGTGATCTGTATTTTTATTTCTTTACTATCACAGAATCACAGGATGGTTGAGGTTGGAGGGGATCTCTGGAGATCATCTGGTCCAATCCCCCCTGCTCAAGTTGGGCCACCTAGAACTGGTTGCCCAGGGCCATATCCAGATGGCTTTTAAATATCTCCAAGGTGGGAGGCTCCACAACCTCCCTGGACAACCTGTCCCAGTGCTGGGTCACCCCCACAGTAAAAAAGTGTTTCTGTATGTTCAAACAGAACCTCCTGTGCTTCCGTTTGTGCCCATTGCCTCTTGTCCTGTCACTGGGCACCACTGAAAAGAGCCTGGCTCCATCTTCTTTGCACTCTCCCTTCAGGTATTTATATACATTAATGATATCCCCCCTGAGCCTTCTCTTCTCTAAACTAAACAGTCCCAGCTCTCTCAGCCTTTCCTCATATGTCAGATGCTATAGTCCCTTCATCATCTTCCTGGACCTTTGCTGGTCTGTCTCCAGTATGTCCATGTCTCTTTTGTACTGGGGAACCCAGAGCTGGACCCAGCACTCCAGGTGTGGCCTCACCAGTGCTGAGCAGAAGGGAAGGATCACCTCCCTTGACCTGCTGGCACGCTGTTCCTCCTGCAGCCCAGGAGTTATATGCATCTTTGTGTTCAACTACCATTTTAAAAGGTAGATAGATTTATCCAGTGAAAATAGTCACAATGCAGACTCATAGCTCATATCCATTTAATTCTGCAGCTGCACTCAGCAGGAGTTTATTTTAGTAGGACATGGTAGTAATATGGTGCTTCCAATTCATCTTCATATCTGTAGGCTAAGGGCATTACGGTCCTACATTAGACATGAACGGGGTTTTCCTCCATTCAGTGGGCACCATTCCAGAGGCAGTGGATAACAGTCTAGCTCCAAGGCCTGGAGACGGAGTGGTCAAACAAGATGGACACCTGCAGATTCCCTGTAACATTTCCGTCCTCCCTTCTCCCTAAAAAATCAAAGAAGCAACAAGCAACAAAAATAGGAAATTATGGGGACACAACATCTGAGACTTCTTGAGCAAATAGGGAAATTAAACGTCTTAGGTGCACTATAAGTCTTTTCATCTCATCTTCTTCCCTACTCAAGTGCGTGTTTTTTAACAGCAATGGTGTCGGAACCCTCAGAGCCTGGATTTTGTAGCAAGCAAAGTCAGGGGAGGTTGAGAGTATCAAGGAATCACACAAAAGGCAAGTCCATGGATAGCCTTTTCCTCCATTGGAATACCCCTCTTTCCTGAGACACACATACACGCAGATTTTAGGAGTGCTTTGAAGTCAGAAGACAGACTCACGTCTTCTGCCACAGGAGACAAATCCAGCTCCATGCCTTTCCTAAGGAAGAAAGAACGAATTCTACAAAATCAGACTCTCAGAGTTTAACCAGCCTTACACAGATTATCATCACAGAGAGGAGAACATATCCCCAAGCAAGGACTTCTGGATTCAGCTTGCATAAATAAACCTCAGGGAGTGAGTGGGTGAGTGAGTCAAGTGAAAGATACCAAGAACAAAGGTGAAATTTTACATTTCTGTGGCTGCTGAGTATGCTCCCAGTGCAGTGGTACTGGAAGAGCTGATGTCCCCCTTTAAGAATAGTATTAAAAAAACAATCGGCTTGAGGTGATTTTTTTTTGTGTACTGGACTTGCAGCACTGGCAAGTCATTACTAAAGAGTAACTAGTGCCAAAATGTGAGACGAGATCTTCATATGGCTGCTGATTAAGTGAATCTACTTCCCTAATCATCCGTCCAGTATTCCAATTGAACCTCCAGCCAAAATTCACGAGGCAAATTTCATTACCTTAGTGGTGCCTAGCCTGGAGTTGGCATTCTGTTGTAGTCATGATGGTGGGATGGATAGAGGCTGAAAGATGAATTAATAACACTTCATTATGATGAAATATCGAAGTTGATCAAAGTTGTTGGAAGGTCACCTTGTGTTGTATAATTATGTATTCAAAAGAATTTAAATTCTTGCTTCACCCCTTAGTGATCTGAGACAGCAGCAGCGATGGGAAAAACCTCCCTTAAAAATCCCAAGAATCATACTTGTTTTGGCATGACACTGCCTAAGGTGATTTGCGAACAAGGCTGACTTTGCCAAGCTTTCACATTAACACAAGATTCAGCATACATTTTAAAACATTAAATCAGTTTTCATTTGCATGGATAGGATTATTTGATTGTGTAGATTTTGCTAGCTTAAAGGGCCGCAATATTCTAATGCTGGAGTCAAAATTAAATACTCAGAGTAACAGTATGTTAACAATTTTAAGCAGTCATTCAAAAAAAAAAAGTCTAAGGTTGTCATACTGTCTGACTTTGGAAGAGATGGAGTGTGTCTGCTGCCACAAACAATACTAGGATTGTAGCTACTGACCACTTTGAAAGTCAGGCTCAAAACTTTCAGCAGAAGTAGATGCTCCTGTCTGAGTGAAGTTAAGCTTTGAGGTTTTGTAGAAGCCAGTATTGCTGGAAAGCTTAAAAAAATACAGAAACCTCTAAGTATGAGTTGAAAAAGTCTTGTTAAAGAGGCTGCAGTTAGTAAATATCATGTGAAGCAGCACTTACCATTATTTGTGATTTATTCAGAGTCAAAATAAATAAATCTCTTTACGGACACGTATCAGGCTACCGCATTTTGCCCCATCAGTTTCAATCTGATGTCGTATGGTTTCAGATCAGACTTAATGCAATTGTTCTCTCTATGCCCCTGCGCAAAGCAGTTTGCAGTGTAAGTTGATACGACAGGACCTGAACGGGAGCAAACACGAAGGAGACAAAATGCATGTTTAGTTCATCAAAAGATGGTCAGCATGTCTTCCAGTTATTGCTCTGCTCTTTGTCTTGGTGGCACAGATTTCTGCAGAGATTATTATGTCTAACTGAGAAATATCACGGTGCTCTGGGTCTACTTACTATATTTGGTGCGGACCCACAAGATAGGCAGTGACATGGACATCTATCGCGTCAAGATGTAAAGCTCCATTTTTCAGAATTAACTCATGGTTAGTAGAAGGACACCCAGATCCTACACCTGCTCCTGCATATAGGCAATGAGATGGGAAGGACTATAGCCGAGTACTCCCTGTTCTCCCAGTGTAGATGGGAGAGGTCTTCTCCTATGAAGAGCAACAGTGAAATGATGTCTTTGGCTATCACGGCTCATAAGGACAGAAGAAAAGCCAGAAGATCAGCCAGAAGAAAAGGAGTATGCAGAGAGAGGCAGGAGAACTGACGTTTCTCCATAACCAAAGGCTGCCAGTGAAAACACGGGAATATGCATTGTTTGTCAAGTCACCAGGTCTCAGTTGAACAGCTTTGGAAGCTGTAACCATAAATTTACAGCATGCACTGTACTCCAAGAGCTGTGCTCCAGAAGAGAGGGACAGCCTGGCTATCAGTTGACCCAAGTTAGCAGCTTAGTTTGCAGTGTGTCTGAATTGTATTTCTTGGAGTAATCTACCGTTTGTTGAACCGAAATGGTACACAACTTCAGGGGCCTGATCTTCACAGATGCCCTCATTCTTGGCTGGATTCTTAATCATCCATCAGTAACCTGTTGGAATGCCTTGGGAGTTTAAACATAAAATTGCACTGTTGATCACACCTTACTGAATTCAACACAAAGATGGCAACACAGCCATACAAATCCGAATTTCATATTTTCCTTAGGCACTATGGGGTGATAGTATTTTATAAATGATGAGTCAAAATATTTTAAATTGCACTTTGAAAATAAATTGTACCACTCCCTGAAAGTATTTTTAGTTGCTGGTTTTTCTGAAAGCCTTTGGACATTCAGCCTATTAATTTGTTTCTTTCCTGAACGTATCTTTATTTATGCAGCAGAAGCATTCTTCTCCTTCAAGGTAAATTCTGTACCATTTCAAACCCCATTCTTTACAGACCATCATAAATCCATTGTCATTTATTTGACCCCTTAAACTTAGGAGCACATTTCCAATATACAATATACAATAAATTTAATTTTGAATGTATATCCATAATAACTAATCTCTAATTTTATTATGTTTTAATGAATTGCATGACATTCACTTTTTTTTCTCTCTAAACAGCTATTTAAGTATGTTCTTTGTAATGAAAACTATGTTGTTAATGATATGATATATAGGATAGTATTAGTTGAGAGAAAGTAATTTCATTCATGTTAAAGGATGCAATTAAATTTTCAAAAGTGGCATATTCAAAAATATGTCTCATCTGTCCCCTCTTTTACCAGTTTTAGTAGAAACTTGAAAGGTACCCTCACAGACTGGATAAAGCATGGATGCAGAAGTGAGGTCTCAAAAAAATTAACTTTTTCACCCTGTGTTGGCAGCTGTCGATGACAAATATAAATTCCCATTAATTAAAGCAAGTCACATCCTAAAAAATATTTCTTTACTCTTTCAGACCACTCTTCCGTGGAAATTCAGATGTTGATCAGCTAGGAAAAATCTTTGAGTAAGTAATAACTAGTTGCATTATGTCAATATCTGTTTAATATTGAAACACTGTGAGGTCTCTTTGACATGTTTTTATGCAATAATGTGACTAGAACAAAGTATTCCTAGAACATATTTCCTATTGCTACTGTATGCAACATGATATTTCCGTGTATTCTGTGTCAGAGTGGGAGGAGGAAGCAACATGGAATATAGTTCTGCAGAACTAACAGCCATCATCAGGAAGTTACGAAAGACTTCTGTTTTGGGCTTTTTAAATCTCTTAAATGTATTGTGCATGTACCATTCATGCTTATTCCTAAATAGATAGATCCAAGAGATTCTCTTCACATAAACAAACGCAGGGGTTTTATTTTTCAGTAATTTCTTTGTGTATTTCAGAAAACATTAGGATACTTCAAAACTGTTATTAAACTGAAATCTCTAAGATGATGACCAACAGTTTCTTTGCAGAAAAGACTTCTGTACATAAGAAAATATTAGCTTTTGAAATATACTGTGTAGCCTGTTAAAATGATTACAGTCCGTGTTTTGGTCGGGAAGGTAACTGTGAGAACAGAAGGAATATCAGCATTTTAACATGTGCTTTGTCAGAGGTGAACTAATTGGCTTTATTTAAAACCATTTTACAATTCTAGGAGTTTATGTTTTTCTTCTTCAGAGATATCAAATACGCTGAGGAGGTGGGGAGGCTCTAAGCTCTCCGAGGTAGAATAATTCTCTTCCAAAATATGTTCTTATTTAAAAAACAAAAAATTAAGTTATTGATATTACTGATATGATAATTAAGTAGGATTATATCCCTTTTTCTTCTAAAAGCTCTTCAGAGCAAGGGATGTTTCTGAATTTATAAGAACCATGTAAATTTAAGATCTGATGTAAGTCCCACTTCAGAGAATGAATGCCCATTTGCCTCTGGACCTGTGTCCTCCCTTTTCGTATGGAGAGGCTGCAGGGATCCAGGGATCTGGATGAAATAAGAATGGCAGAGAAAGAGAGAGAGAGAGAGAGAGAGAGAGAGAAGGCTGAAAGATTATTCTTTTGAAGATATTCCAAAGAAAAGATAGTAGGGAGAACAGCTGAAAAAGAAAAAATAATGGATTTCTCTGTTTAACCATTTTTCCAGTTCTCGAATCGTAACAGATAGGTTTCTAAGCATTTTCATTATTTAATATGAGGTTCCTAAATTGCAAGTCTTGATTTCACAGAGTTGACTTCCCTTTCCTGCATACCATACCAGTGTATGTGACTCACTTGCGTGGTTAATTTGTCATGCGCTGAATAGCTCTTCCTGCCCAATCCAGAAAAATCAGTCCTTAAAGTTTACTTTTTCTTCTTCTGCCAAAGCTACTCCTTTAGTCTTACAATATTCTGGTTTATTAAATTAAGACAGTTTTGATATATAAAACATATTTTATAATTAAAAAAGACATAGCTGTGATTTTTTTTAAGGATTTTGATTTGTTTATGACATTTAAGGGGAAAAATCAAAATTAACTGGGCTAGGATTAAATGCATAGCTGCTAGCGGCAGCCTCCAACAGGGATCTTTCCATCCCTAGGGGCCGAGATTACCTGTGCAGAAAAGAATTCATCAAGAAGAGAAAATGCTGTGCTAATTTTAGAAGAAATTCCTTATTACACATCAACTTAAAGAGAAAGTTTGATTTTGCTTCTTTTGTGCCGTTCTCCTTAAATAGNTGTTTTAACAGCTGGAGAACCCCCTACAGTTGGGCATAGCTCTTCTTGTAGGAAGATTGTTTCTTCCTACAGTAGTGACTCATTCTCCAGACTAATTTGGACAGAAAGTAGTTTCGGGATTTTCGTGCAATCTGGACTGATGCATTCTTTCAGATAATGGGGCTGTGGTCTACCTTTGCTTTACATGTGCATCAGGTAAAATTCCACCGCGTTTGAGGGTAAATCCCTCGGAGGTGGCCCAAAACAATTGCCTGTTTTTCCAGGCCACTGTCAGTGTGTGGGATATCCTCATAGATTTCAGGCAAAACGCTGCAATGGTTTGAGCAGACTTGTCTCCCGTTGTGATCAATGGGAGTGGAAAGTACTCGGCATTTCTCAAGACCAGGCCTGAACCTTTGGCAGGAGGTGAAACTCATCCAAGATACTCCCAAACTTAGTCACTGAAATGGTAGTGCAACCAGACCACAGTGAGGGCATCTACTCAGACATTCATTATTAAGAGTTTTGAGTGTGTTACTAAAAATATCTCTCCTTCCCACTCTTGGTCTTGTCCACCCTACCTGTCTGACAGGCTGCCTCCTTGTTTCTTTTTGTTAGCTTTGCCTGTGCTTATTCTGGCGTGTTCATGCTCTCTCATGCAAACGTTAAAAAAACGGGGACTAACCAAACACATTTGAATGGCAGGTTAACCATCATTGTTATTTAAAATACTTAACTCCCCTATCTTCCTGTGATGCTATTTGTATTATATTGAATGCGGGTCCAGATCCTCAAACAGCTAATGGCATGGCCTTAACCACCGTGGCCAAGGGTGGCCAAGCCCCATACCCCCACAGTACCTGTGGTGATAAAATTCAAATTCAATTTTTCATACAGATTTAACTTATCATTTCCCAAGAGCTGTGATATCTTCAGATGTAGTAAAAATAAATTTTCCTGAGATTTTAATTGCTTTGCCCTTCTATGCATGCTACTGTTTTGAGGACGTATTAATTTTTGCAGGTATTTTGGGTGAGCCAAATTACAATCTAAAATCCATGTAGGTAGATGTGGAGTAATTCCACAAAGTTCACCGAGGTAACCTATGATTTATACCGCAGTGTTTGGCCTACGGCCTCACGCGGTCTTACTACCAACCTCAGTAAGAAGAAGGTCAATGCTGCTCCCTAGTGGCATTGGGCTTAGCGCAGACCCAAGTATTCAGTGAAGTTTTTTCATGTTCCTCCTTGTCTTACCCTGTCAGTGTTTCCAGTAAAAAGCTCCATTTTACAGGATGCAAAAACTGATTTTCCCTAAAATCTGGCAAGTAAGTCTTTTCCAGAATTTCCATCAGAAACTGGCATTTCAATCCCACAAGTATTATCACCAGACTGAAACACAAAATGTATGAGACATAATCCGACATTGCACATTTACCTATTATTTCACTTATTTGGGTTTTAAACTTTAGCATGATTATTTAATAGGTATAAATAGCTTCTATAATTTACAGAATAAAGAAATAAATTATGAAAAGGAATTAAAATATTCTATTAAAGTGTAAAGTAAAACTAAAATACAATTGAAAGTAGAAACAGAAAGACACTCAAGCCCTATGCCACTGTTGAATTGAGACTTTAAAGCCTGTATTGTGAAGCAAATAGATTGTTTAAATTTGGGCAACAATTACTGCACATAGCTTTGAAGCATTATGAAACATCCCTTTTATTGCCTTACCCTCATCTTGACCCACACTCTTCTCCCAGTCCCTATTCTTGTGAATAAAGATCCTTGCATGCAATTCCCCTTTGAAACTTACTGCTTTTAATCATCCTGGAGTGACATATGTTGCACCATCCAGTCAAGAGCAACTTTCTTCCAAAGCACTCAGCCCTTTTTCAACAAAAAGGCTTAGAAAATTGAGACTTAGGCCAGAAATCTGTGCTGGCCACAGAATGATTTCTACCAAGCACACTGAGGACCTACAATCGTCAGCCTCTATTCACTGAGATCAGTGCACTACTATACAATTAATCTCATTTAAACTAAAAGACTTAGTCATAAAGTAAACTGCCACTCACTATAATCAATATAAAGGGGACACTGCATAAATTTCAGACCTGACATTATGTTTTTCCTTTCACAGTGTAATTGGACTCCCAGAAGAAGAGGACTGGCCTAATGACGTTGCCCTTCCAAGAAATGCTTTCACTTCCAGACCTGCACAACCTATTGAAAAATTTGTACCAGATATTGATGAACTGGGCAAAGACTTGCTTCTTGTGAGTTTCTGTTTGTTGTTCTCCAAGCCACATGGCTGATAGTTCCCACTGTGCATGCAACATGCCAACAAACATTTATGTTTCCATTTAATGGGGTTGTTAAAGAAAAGCTCAGAAGTAGGTAGACAAATTAATTTAAATCTGTGAAACATCAGCACAAAGACACCACCTTTGGCTCAAGAGGTGTCAGAGCTGGGAATAGTTAGAGACTAGGAAATTGTGTCAGGGAAATACCTGTCTGACCTGTCTTTAGACCTTACACTTAGATCCTCATTACTGACCACTCTTGTGCCAATGATTCAGCCATTCTTATAGTATAAGCCTGACACGAGTACAAAAACTGATCTACCATTTCTCATGAGTGGACCCAGTATAAAGCAGAAAATAGGCTGCAGAGGCAGATTATATCTGCGTGCCTTCTACGGAGTGCTGAAAATTTGAGATTTGGAATTCACCAACTGTTGCCTCTTACAAATGGCAGAATTGAACAGAAGCAAACAAATTGTGCCAGTACAACTGGTACACTGAATTCAGTTAAATTATTTCCATCATTTTTATAGATATGTTATAAACCCCAGCTCTGAAGTTCAGTCTTGGAATGGAGTATAGGGAATGGCTTGCCTCAGTTTGCCTTTTCCTGGGCTTGTTGAAATCTAGCTAAATTTGTTCTCTGGAAGTCTTTCAAAGATCTTGCTTCACGTGGGCTCAGTAGAGCGGGCTCGGTGCAACTCTTTAAAGACTTGCTGCATCCCTTCAGGAACTGCTATCTCCAGCCAAAGTTATCTCTACTGAAGAACAGATCGTCCTCCATTGTCCTTGTGACTGCAGTTCCCAGCTGCAGTAAGCTGGACTACATCTGGACACTTGAGATGACAGGGAGAAATGCACCTGTTGTGCTTGCAGGCATCCTGAAAATGGAAGCTAGAGGTGGGACAAAAGCTAGATTCTGGGAACAACAAGGAATAAAATACGGCAGAGAGCTCAGTGAGTGTGAGGCATGATGGAAGGGAAGAAGACGACAAATATCTATGCCTAGAAGGTGAGGTGGGAAGGGAAGCTCTTCCTGTTAGGCAAAAAGATGACAACTGAGAGCCACAGATGAAAGGGGAGAGCAGGACTGGAAGTCACTGAATTAATTTCAGAAGTTAAAAGACAGGAATTCTGATAGAAGAAAGGAAAGTAGGAGTAGGAAGTGGTTAGACAAGGACAGTAGGAAGAATACTATTTGGAGGTGAATGAAGGAACAGAGAACAAGGTATAAAACACAAGGCTAGGAGAGATTTCAGTGCTGGCTGGACAAAGGCGGGGATAAGTATCCAGAAAGAAGGCAAGCAAAGTACCACTAGGAAGAAGAGAGAGAAACTGAACACAAAACTAGCAGACAAAGGCTATAAAATGAAAGACCCAACACATATAGAAATGCTGAGCCTAGGGATGAACATATACCTTATGATGCCGTTCACGTTTGTACAACCACAAAAGAAGAGTGCATTGAAAACTGAGGGGATTCAAAAGTTGTTCATGAATAGTTGCTCGCTGCAGCCTGTGAGACAGATGTCCTGTGCATGTGAATTCAAGAAAACCCGAATTCTGGGATTTCCTAAACCATGAATACTTGAATTTTCTGACTTCTTATTTTCTATTAGCTTTGGGGATGCCATATTCATATACTATGACACCACTGCTTGTTTTAATATGGATGGTCATCTTATCACGCAGCACCTACTGAAACCCTGTTGTGTCTCATACTGATCATGAATTGAAGGTGACATGCATTTATGTATATATGCAATGTTAGCACTGTTAACTCTACATTTTAGTTAAAACCAACTTCTTTTCGTACTTACAGAAATGCTTAGCATTCAATCCAGCCAAGAGAATATCTGCCTATGTTGCCCTCTCTCACCCATATTTCCATGATCTGGAGAAATGCAAGGAGAATCTGGACTCTCACATGTCATCCAGCCAAAACTCCAGTGAGGTGAATGCATCATAATGCTGACTGAAGATGAACCATAAATGAACAAGACGTGTAGCTGACAAGGCCACTGTCCCATACAAACCCCATAGCTGTTCTAGCGAAGATCATTATTTGGAGGTTTTACGAACTTATCTTTTATTTTGGGATTGTGATGTGCTTATCCAAGGAAATCAATCTAGTTTACTTTCAGCAGAGCAACACAAGGGCCAGGGCTTTGACCTGCTCCCATTGCAGCTTTATGTTTGTTTTGTTTTTGTTTTGTTTATCTACCTGGGAAAACTCCAGATGAAGAGAAGCTGCTGACCAGTTTTGCTGCCATTTTATCCTTTTAACATTGAATGCTGCCAGTGTGGAGTAGGATGATCGAGTCACTGCCAAAACATGATGCAATCTCTCTAGCTGCTGAAGCATGATTTGGTACTTTTTTTTTATTACTATGTGATCTCTTACAGCGATATTTAAAGAATGGTATTGAAATATCAGATCTCTGCAACCTGCAGTTAACTGATACATGCATTAATACTTCCAGCTACTGTTCATTCATAGCATATGGTGCTTCCCCACTTGAAAACTTGGATGGATTATTTTATGATTTCATTGCTCTATAAAAATAACAGTGATGATGGTGATCATAATAAATGTCTCAACTTTTAGGCTTTTTCATACACAAACGAATTATCTAGCTACGTTTGTGTGCATGTTGCAAAAACCAAGTGTTTTAAAAAACTGCTAGAGTCCTGTTCCTAAAGACTCATTCAAATTCCAAATGGTCGGTTTGTGTTGAAATCCAGCCACATTCTAGCCCACCATCTAACCCATCATTCCCCCCTGTGGAAACAGCTGCAAGCACATTTTCTTTTATCTCATTCTAAATTTTCTGATATGCAGCTCAGAGACAAGAGCAGAGCCAATGCAAACCAATACAGATTTTCGCTTTCAACCTGTTCTGATCATCAGCCAAAAAGAAAAATAGAAAAAATATTTCCAGTTCAGAAGCAGAGAATCCTATATCTGTAATAAGCACAGATATGTATTTGTGCTGAACTGTATGCTGTATACTACGCTGCCTTACCTGCAACAACCCCTGTGCAATCACAAGTGCATGAACATTACTGTCACAAAATCCCTCAGATGTCATTTATTAAGCAGACTTGTTTTCTATGCAGAAATGCATGAGCTTCTCTCCTAAACCACCGTGTGGGTATACTGGCACATGCTTCTCCACTAGGGTTAATGTGCCATTATTGAATGTCAAAATAACTAAGCAATTCACATGCCTTTATAGCACAGTTATTTTAAATATTACATTAAATTTTATATTTAGTATTTTTACCTTAACTAAAGTATATTTTCAGTATTTTAAAAAGAAACTTTTATTTTTTTAATACTGTACTGGGAAAAAAAAGACATAATTTAAATCCATAAAAGCTGTTCCCTAGCGTGACTTTAGTGCATTTACCTGGATATAACTTGGGGGAAAATATTGGTCCAACAAGTTAGCCTTACCATGAAAACATAAATATACACTATTGCAGCAGAACTGATGTTAAGTGAGGCAGCTAGCTCTGCTTACTCCTGTGATAGTCCCTTAGGCCTCAGTCTTCCTCATCTCTATTTCCTCTTGCCTAGCTAGTGAGCCAGCATTATATCCTCATTCCCAGCATGCTTGGCAGAAGCAGGTTTTTAGCAGTAAGCCGAGCAATATAATTTTTCCAGCTGTGGCACGGCAACTTGTAGCTGTCTCCCTGGCAGGTTCCTCGGTCCTGTGACAGACTGCCTGTTGTGGAGAACTTCACTGTTAACTCTGTTTCAGGTATCTGCACTGTCTGGGACATGGTCCATTGCTAGGGTAGTGAGTCAATCTTACCTGTCTCTTGTATAAAGCTTTTTGTTACCGTTAGACACATAACTATGCGACGTATGGTTAAATATGTTCTATTTTAAATAAGCCAGATTTTAAAAGGACCACTTTCATGCATGCATGCAGTGGCCTGCGTTTTTCTTCATGCCCAGAACGGTGCCTATGCAAAACCTACCAGCGTGAACAGGCAAGTTGCAAATTAGGCCTGGCAAGAGCATGCACGAGGCCTCTGCACACAGAGATACTACAGATGCATAACACAGGAATTTTGGAAGCTCTACGAGTGGCAAGCTGAAGGCCAAGGAGCGGTCAGAGCAGCAAACCCTCTGATCTTGGCGTTGCCTCTGTCGTTCTCCCTGTTCCTACATCTAAGGGGAAGTGCGAACCCACGGCACTGGTGGCATCCCAGCCTTACTCCTCCATGGGTCAATGGACCTGAGCGTGAGTAGGTTTTAATATTCATAGAAAAGGGTAGGTCAGAGAGAAATTTTTGCTAACCATTTTTAAACACTAATTAGAACAACAAACAGAGCGAAAATTCAAGAGACTTTTGCAACAGTAACAAATAGAAAAGTTTTCTATACAGTTTTTTTTTTAAACATTCCATGTTTTACCTAGCACCGAGCTATCATATACACTTTATCAGGGCATTCAGCTGCTGTGGCTTTCCAGCAGCTGTCAGAGAACTCTCCCAGAGCTCTCCCAACAACTAACGTACGGTGAAAATGTAGGGGAGGGGAGGGTATTTTCAAATTAGGCTCAAAACTGTCAGATACAGATATGCATTTGTTTCATGTTAGAAGAGCTTGTATTAAGCTTAGCAAAGCAAAGGCTGGGAGACAACGTGATTGCTGAATGTAGGTATGTTATTAGGGTAAAATAAAAAGGAGGAAAGATAACACTTTAAGCCAAAGGTTAGTGTTGGCCCAAAACCTCATGAGAATATGGAAATCACAAGGAAGTAAAAGTACTGGAGCAGTATTTCCCAACCTGTAGTATCAGAAGAAAAGCTCAGAGAGCAGCAGAGAAAAGCAGGGGTTAACTTACGGAGTCAGAAGCAGAGCTTCTGCAACATGGTGCTGTATGTTGTCTAATATAGGATCAGGTTATAAATGGGGGTATTCAGGAGAACAGCTTGAGAAGGGCTGCATTAATGGTCATGTTCTGGAACATCCCTCCAGTGGGAATGGCAGGAACAAAAAAAGAAATCTAAGTTCTATCTTGGCAGGGTTTAGGGAAAAGATTTATCTCATGCGGTCCTGGTGGTAGCAAGGGCCTAGATTCAAAGGACCAATGACTTTTCAAATGACCCCCCTTTCAAAATCTCTTTAGGAAGAAATTCCATTTTACATGCCATAGGCTTACTGTTATTCCAGTCTTCCCTGCCAAACCGTGGGGCTTCACTTACACTAGTAAACTGAGAAAGCCTGTTCCCTGGCTGGGCAAAGTACTGGCACTGGCTAAAATCATGCCAGGAATCATGCTTGTAATTAGGCAGTACAGGCAACTGTGGGACTGTGCTCGAGCCCATGCCCTTGCTCTTTTTATTTTACTGGTATAGCTCTAGTAATTGAGTACCTTTACTAATTACTGCCATATATGCAGGATGCAGGAATTGTATGTGTTAAAAAGAAAGTGCTCCTTGACACGCATGTTCCAGACTGTGATGAAAACTCTTCATACACCTATTAAATAAAACCTCAGAGTGCAATTCTTCTTAGCAATAACTATGCCTGTATATGTTCTGTAGGAGCAGTTCAACAACAGCTAAAAACCACTGAGTAACAAAAAATATATTAAAAATAAGTAGAGATGTTTAGCTCCTAGAGCACCCACAACTAGACGCTGTGCTCTTCTCAGCAGAGAACAGGGTGTTCTAAGTGACGGAAGGAGCAATCTCTATCTCCCACCAGCCTTTTTTTAGCACTCTACGTAACTTTGCAGGAAAAACAGACCTGATAGCCAAGGAAAAAAATCACCAAAGCCAGCTAGCGAAGGGCTAAGTGCTGAACTATAGCAATACATCTGCAGCAGCCCTTTTCTCTCTTCACCCTGTCTCCACACTCACTCAAGTTCTCCAGTTCTTCTCCTTGAGCCACCCTATGGAAACAGGTTTCAGTGACACTCACAGGTGCTATTTCCAACAAGATTCTTCCAAATTTTCAATAGCTACACAGTGTCAGTTTCCCTTATGTCCCTGTTACTAAGTGGTGCTTCTTTTAGTCCAGCAGCCGAGAGCCAATGATTAAAAAAGAATCTCTTTGTACACCTCCTTGCTTACCCTTAGTTTTGCATACACCTGTGTTGCCTTCCGTGTGCCAAGTGAAATTCTACAAAGAAGGTTTGTGCATATTTCTGTGTAGGCTGTGCCCACACTCCAGGGTTTTTTTCAGCCTATTAGTCCACAATGGTAAATGTTAGAGTACCTTTCTCTGTTGTTTCTGTCCTAAAACACACCAAAAAATGAGCACATCATGTTTGCAAAGTATTGAAATTTGGTGCTATGTGTACAGAGCCTTTTACATAAAAGGAATCAGTAAGTTGTAGCATTTGAGCATCTTCTGCGCGGGGGATGTTATCCAGCATCGTTAACTCTCACGGGGTTTTTACACTTGGTGGTTGTTTTGGTGAATAAGAAGAAAATACTGTGCCATGCTACTTTTCAGAGGTTCACTCACTGTCTTTGAGAAACATGTTTTATGATACATATAATTGTCTCTGATGTTAGGTATTAGGCCAACTTTAATATGGAAAATAAAGAGAAAACATGCTGTTTTGGTCTTTTAGCCAACAAACTTGGAGCACTTATCTGACTCACAACTGAAAACACATCAGTTGTCAAATATGTATATGAATCATAAACCACACAGTTTGGTTTAAAAGGCCATGTAAATTAATTATGTTCTATGTATAAGACACAGTTGAATAACGAGGAAGTTTATTCTAAGAACTCTGTTTTATAGAACCACTTTGCTAGTATTTGTCGTATACAGTAGTTTCAGGAATAGATTGATGTTTATATACAATGTGAATTAGAAGATACTAGGCTATTAGAGTGATTTTGTTCTGTTATGCTTGAAGCTTGAATTGATCACAACCTTAGGAACGTAACATATTTATTGCTACAAAACTGCTTCTAAATATCAAGATCTTTTTTGATGTTAACAGGATTTCATGCTTCTCTTAATGTGTAAATGATTTTCTTGAAATTAGTGTATTAGAAAAAAGCATTTTTCCAAACTGCAGTTGTGCAGGAAAATGTAAGAAATACATTTTCACTTCCACAGAGAATAATAACATGTTATATACTGAAATCTTCAGTAACTGACTGCTAATAAGCTATCACTTTTACTTCTTTTTGATTCCTAAGTATTGGACTATACAGATCACTTTCCATGAAGAAAAAAAGATAGAAACGTTCTTTAGAAAAGTAAATGGGATTTTATATGCTTACCCTTCCAAGTTTCATTTTCATATCCTGTTTTTTTGTGCAAGTACAGTTCAGGTGTGCAAAATCACGATGACAATTTTAACAGTCTAACAGGCTGTACAACTCAAATAGGAGTTTTATTTGTGAGCTATTTATTTTATTATATCTCTTTCGTTTGCAAATTGTTAGATAATGGCTGTAATATAATTCTAGTTTCTGGACCAGACTCTGTCACCATCAAGTCCCAGTAATTTATGTAAAACAAGAAGAACCTTTTTCATCGATTTAGATGAACTAGGCCATTAAAAGAAGAAAGATGTGGACATATGAACTGACAAATATACTTTTGCCAAGTGTTATTTCTTCCCTTTGGTTTGCAGCTTAGCAAGTATTGCATACTGATATGCAATATATACACAATATAAGAACCATAAAAAACACTTAGGAGTAGTATGCAAAGATAAAATAAAAAATGGCTTATTAGGTTCTTGCAGAAACCAGCTAAAAATAATTCTTTTAGCCATAACACTCATAATTTTGGAACGGATATATTTTTCCGTTAAAAAATATTCCTGAAAAATTATGTATATGTTTTTAATTCAGACAGTGATAGGCACCCAAACAGAACTGAATCAAATAGGAACTTGTTCTCAAAATTGTTTCTGCAAGGCCAAGTAGATACCATCAGTTCTTTATGTGTTCAGCAGAAGCTGAAATTAGCCACCACCACGAGCCTTTTGCTTTCTGGGCTGAAAAGCCCAAGGTTGCTGTGAGTAAAGTCAGTCGAAAATTTGCTCTGACTTCAATAAAGTCATTTGAGAGCTTCTGCAATATTCAAATTTCCAGCCTTATGAAAGACTGTGCAAAACAGCAAAGATAAAACAAAACTCCCGAACCATAAGGCATTTTTCCGTCAGATTAAATGTTTTATCTGTGTTAGAATATATTTTTGGGCTTCATCCAGCTCAATGTCCAGAGACTTTTGCATGGCGAGAGAAAGTAAGAAGAGATTCTGCTATGGATATTTTGGTACTGGGTGATTGGTAGAGTAGATTTTCTTGTTTCCAAAAAAGATCAGACAAAAGAGATTGCCTTCTTTTTTTTTAAAAAAAGCAATCAACTGACACTTAGTAAAGATTAAAAAGGAGATTTTAAGAAACTGTTGGGAAAATATTGAGATAAGGGAAAAGGAGCCTATTTATAGCATGAAAAATGTAAATACAAACAATGTGTATTAAATATGCATTGAAACTGATACTTTTTCACTGACCTTGCAAAGTTGGTAGCATTTTATGGAGGAAAGAATCCAAGTATGAACTTGTTCTAACTACCATTTTAATGTTCATTTGCACTAAAGCAACCTATACTATTTGACTGAAAGGAGAAGGGAAAACAGGTAATGTTTAACTTGTGATTTACTTTGGTGATGTCTACATGGATATGCTGTAAAGCTCTCGAGTTTGCTGTCCATTTTTGAGCAAGATAAATTTTCATCCACAGTATTTAGCTTTCTGCACCTATCCACCAGAAAAGAAAACACATTTTCTAGTGTTGACATGGATACTTGCTCGCATTGACATGCTCATGTTAAACCCAGCCAAAGAGCACTGTCTCTGCCACTGAATGGAAAATGAATTTTCAGAGATGGTCAGCTTCCTTTATGCTATTACTCCTAAAAAGTTTGTAATTAACGTTCTACATTATGCAGCCTTTCCTCTTATTCCATGTTTCATATGTATGTCATGTTATGCAAATCCTCAGCCTTTTTTAAAAAAAGAAAAGTTCTTGAATGCTAGGATGAATTTTGAGTAGCTAGATAAGAGGAAAATTGTGAAGTGCTGCAAAGATAAGAAAAATGAGCAGAGATTAGGAGAGTTCAGGACAAGTTTGGCAAGTGAATTTGAATATGTGGAAAAGTTATGTATAAATGTAGGGGGAAGACTTTTTTTCCACGTGTTTTGTTTTCTCCTGTCATTCACTTTCATAAGTGAAGATGATAAAGCAAGACTCTTGCACGGGATTTTAGTTCCAGATACTTATTACGCCAACTCAAATCATGAGTTCCAGTGCAGCTTTTCAGCATAGCAACAGCTTTATTTTTTAAATCAGATTTTGCAGAAGCTAAAGGTTTTTTTCTGTGTAGATATAAAAAAAAAGCCTTATGAGACAGCTTGAGAGCAGATGAAGCTGGCCACACAGACACTGCCTGTAGTTCAGCTGCACACATGGGGAATGTACAGCTCTAATTCAGGAGAGTCACTAACAGTGTCCATGAGTGTGCAATATCGTTGTGCATTGAGAGCTGACTCCTGCTGCAAACTGAAAATCCTTTGCCAATCCAAAATGGCACGGTTTCGAGCACTTGGATTTTGATAAGATTATCTGCACGCAAGTTTTGTTGGATCAGTGCAGGTGGTTCACCATCATACAGGAGTGAGTCTGAGAGCCTGGCAAGTCTGTCTGAGACCCAGTGTAATATTCAACATACTGCAGAACCATCTGCCATGGGAAGAAAAGTCTTTTCATAGGTTGTACAGCAGGAATGGAGCTTTCTGAGCTGCTGTGCCAACCTGAGAGCTACCATTAACTATTGTTATGCCACCGCCAAAAACACAGAATATAAGGCCTGTGTAGCATTTTGTTGTGTTTAGTCCATGTGTGTGAGTGGCTGGGTAAGTGATGGCAGAGAGTGGCTAATTTGGGGCCTTCCATTAAAGTGTGAGCCAGTCTGCTTGGCAGAGAGACAAATTTCACAGTTCCATGGATGGGAAACCTCTAATTCTACACAATAGTTCTCTGGCATGTGTTAAATACATATAGCGATAGATCACCTGGCCATTCACACTGTCCTTTCCTTATCCTGGATCATCCCACTGTGACTCTGTGAAAGAAGCCCTGGGGAGTCTACTCCTCAACAGCCTTTCAACACCCGGCTTCCTCTCACTGCAGTGACATTTAATTACTTATCACTTTGTATCTGACCCTGCTGATACTTCCATGGCCACTTAAGAAGCTGTGAGCTAAATTACTACCTTGTGAGTCTGCAGCCCCACAGTCTGCAGGCAGCTAATGATTTGTACTGTAGGTTTTCCTTGCTTCTCATTAGGAACTGGGAAATACTACAGTAGACTATGGCAAAGTGTGTGCTACTTTTACACTCTGATTCAAGCAAAGAGATGAGCTAGAATAGGTTAGATTGAACATAATGTGTTTGATCAGCCAAAACAATTTTTGATTTAGAAGGTTATTTACTAAGTATAGAAGATCCCTGGACAACTGTCTGTGATGTGCACATTTACAAGGGCAGCCAACGATGCTTCTGTTATACAAAAGTTTTTAACAAACAAGACTAGCAATGCCAGCCTCCTACTGCTTACCCCACTTCCCTTCCCCAAGATCACTATTCCCAGGGAGAGGGTCCCTCCCAGCGTGAGGCACAGCAACTGTGAAACAGTTCTTTCTTGTATGAAGGTCCCCAACTCTCAAAATGACTTGGGTGCCCATAGGCAATCAAGCTCATTCCTTTGCTTTTTGCTGTGGCAGTTCTGAGTACAGAGCCCTGCCACAAGTATTAGGCCCAGACGGACCTTAACCGCCAATATATTCTCCCGAGGAAAAGTCTTTCCAGGATCTGGAGGGGACAGTATGCTTACTGTTTCTATGACAGTTGACTTTTTTGTATTTTAAAAAGCAGTGTCGTAAGATCTCCCCTAAGACACCACTCTCACTATACAAAAAGGATGACTGTGAATTCTGGACACGTTGTGGGAAAAGACAAAGTGTTTTATTCCAGGTAGATGATGATGTATCAAACAAACATCCTTAGTCGGTGATAGAAAAAAAAAAAAAGACAAAACAAACTGGGTTCAAAATATAGCCTGGATCTGCAGAGTGCTAGTTAAATATGAAGTGCTTCTTAATCTTTTTCCAGCAAGACCCAAAATCCATCATGATTTCTTGCAGGGACTTTATCTTGGAGTCCCTTGTAACAAAAGTGGCTGTAACCATGGACTGCAACTACAACAAAAAGTACGTCAGGCATGGGATGCTGGCAAGAAGTTTGTGGATGCGAGGCTGTACAAGGTGGCTTATATAAACTCAGTGGGGATGTGCTCATCTGAAAGGATTGATTGCCACGCACATTTTGAACTGAAGTCACCGATCATAATGGGATAGAACTGCAGTGTCAGGAGATTAGAGGCTGAAGGGACTGCAAAGACTGATTCATCCTTTCCTTTTTCTCCCTAGGTGTCTAGCAACCCAGTGGTTTTCCAGCTTTGTTTTGTTTTGATTTGTTTTATTTCACCTCCACCACCACCATTCTCCTTCCTATTGTGCATAGTAAGTAGAATAGAAAAGCATTACTGTACTTTACCAGCTTATAACCAGAGCAGGCCAGCACTGTCTAAAAATGTTTATCACTGTCTGGTGGCCAATATTAAGTGAATCGGTTGCCTCTGTTTAGATTACGACAAATAGTAGTCAGTATCTGTGACACCTTCCTTGCATTCAGCACTGTTAAATTAAATAACCTTGCCATCATTCTCCGCAGTGTTCAAAACCTCTTTTCCTGGAGACTGAAATCCCCTCCCACAACCCACTTAGAGTCACAGCAGTGTGGGCAAAAGAAGTTTACATTATGGTGGTGCTTTTCGGTAAGGAATGAGAGTCGGTTCCAATTGAAACTGGCCCTGAAAGAGTCACGAGGACTCTTAGCCAGGCACCTTTCACAGGCAAGCCAGTCACTTCTGTTAAAGCAAGAAACACATTTTAAAATACTTAAGATAGAGAAAATATAAAGATTATGTTTATTTTTATGATAGAATCTGTTTTCTACACAAAGCTGTATGATTTTGGCACTGAAATCAAGCCCGCAGGCACTCATTTATTCTTTCCTTTCAGTCTTTAATTTCCTTGTAAATTCTTTTCAAGCGTTCAGATTAATGTATTTATGGTCCGTTTTATTCCAATTCATTTAAGTGGTCTCTATCTGCCATTGAATCTCGTATGGGTTTTATTTTTAATGTAATATTTAGCTGCATTACTTTGAACAGCTTTAAAAGTATAACGTCTTTGAATGCTCTAGTTAAAGAAGAATTAAACTCTCAAAATGATGTCTTAGAAGTTGAACTGTATACTTTGGAACTGATGTTTATATTATAACTCCTGAGAGCATCACAGGGTGCTTTCGTCTGTATGTCTGTCTTCTGCTTTCTGTGTAACAGTGTGTATTTGTATTTCCTCACTAGCTTGATACTCTTCAGTCTGAAGGCCCAAGTATGCAAACACACGAATACTGTACCTCACTTGAGCAGTCCCACAGAGCTGAGCGGGGTTACTCATGTGAGTATAGGTACTCACAGAAAGTATTTGCAGAAAAAGGCTTTCCTTTAGTAATTGACTGTCGTTGTGAGGACACATGGTTAATAACAGCACCAAGACACCAGCCAATGGGGTCAGTGTTTATTGAAGATGTGGACGCATTTATCTGCAAGTTATTTGACATTAACCTAAATTATTGCTATTATAATTCAGTATATTATTTCTTATGAAAACACAGTAGTCCTGTGAAAGGGTAGTTGCCAAAAAATGTGTCGAGTCTTGCTGCTTTATTGTTTATTTGCATTTAGTATACATTTTGGTTGTTGAAGTGAAACTAGTTTCATAGAGAGGCAGAAAACTAGATCAGTCAAAAAAAAATATATAAATAAGCTTCATACTGTACATTGAGTTTTGCAACTAGAGTAGTATGTGTGTTCAGAGGTAGTATTTTTTATGCTTTAGGGTATTTTTGTTTGTTTTAATATGTAAAGGCATAAGCAGATTACTTTGAAATGCTATTGTAGAGCTAATTTTACACATAGTGGGGGAATGTTGTCTGAAAAATTAAATTTAGAAAACATTACATAGGCTGCCTTTGGCTTTATTTTGTTTGTAGCAGGTCCAGCAGGTATCTGTCGATTTCAGATGCTTAAGCCAGGGGCGAAGTTTGTGTGGCATCTGGTAACTGAAGAAATTTTTTTGCAGTGATAAACTTGCCCACCTGGGCTTTAAGGAAGACTGTTGGGTAAACAAAAGCATGAAGACAGCAAATTTAGGTATTTTTTTGTGCATGGACAATTGCATGAAATAGGATTGGGGTCGCAAAGTATTTGAAATCATTTAGCATAATTTACTTTTGTTGTAACTCCACTGACTACAGTTAAATTAAATGAAGAATTTGACCTTGTAAGTCTACAGATTTCAGCGTCAGGCAGCTCAGGTCTATATAAAGATACTTAAGCTTAGTAAATCAGCAAGAATACTATACAAATGGTAATGTGTGATAAAAATCTTAAGTCTAGCAACATTATTTCTCTCAAAATTTCTATTCATTACTTTTTTTATACAAAAGCTCAGAAGTGCACTTCTTAGTAGCATTGGGATATGTGGAGAAAAGCATGATGCTGGTACAGAAATGTATCAGAAATAAGATTCAGTTCTTACTGCTCCAGACACTCTGTGTGTGCCGACCTTACACGTTACAAATCCCACCGAAGTTAACAGAAGCCATGTATAAAGTTAAGCTTGTTTGTAACTCTCACGGGATACCGGTTTCAGAATCTGCAAGATGAGTTATGTTCTCAAAAGGCATTATTAAAACTTGTGCATTTTCAGGTTTGTAGAATACTATGAACGGCCAGGACAGCTTCTGAGACACACCCAGAGTAACTTTATTAATTGATATTACATCAGACCAATATCCATTAGCAAATCAAAATCTGTCTGGGTACCTTTATTTCTCAGTATGATTTTACAAAAAACAACATGAAAAACATCCAGAAAGTTAAAACAGCCTCTAATGCTGTTTGGCTTATGTTTTCTCTTTTCTTCCCCCTTTTTTGTAATAAAATATCGTTTGCTCTGAAGGTGTCTGGGATTTGAGAATTCAAGGAAGACATGCAAAGCAGTTTCAAATATTTTCTTTTTTCACTCACCTTAGAGCATGTACTCAGCTGGGGAAGATCAGCATAGTCCTGTTGACTTCTATAGCATTGTATCAGTTTATACCAGCAAAACAGCTGGCACATCAAGTTTCAGCATTTCAAGTCACTTTACCTACGCATGCAGTAGGATTTTATTTTGCAAGGTGGAAAGTTACCTACGGTGCAAACTGTACTACCTAGACTACCATTGATACCTATTCACAGGACATGATTTCACTGTATCACTTCATACTTGAAATTCATGATGTTCTTTTAATCAGGGTACAAACATGAAAAGGTGCGTGTGTTACTGTTTCTTTTAAAGGTGCATCTTTTTTTTTATTATTCTGTGTGCTTAATAGTTACTATTCAGTGTTTTTTACATTCTTTGCATTCAGCATTAAAATCACCTATGTGTGAAACACAGTATCACCTACAGAGGTACAGAAAAATGTAACAGTGATTTCTTGAATTGTTACTCAAATAACCGGTTTACCTTTTAAGTCATCAATATGACATCAAGGGCCTATAACATGCAAACTGTGGTATACAAAAGTATTGCACCAGTGCTGTACATGAAATCTTGCAGCCTCTCTCTTACCCAGCTGCCGATTACCATATACGCATTGGAAAAAAATATGTTTCTGCTGTACAGAATGGCTGGGAAATAATGCAGACACTTTGGAAACTCTAGAGCTCCCTTTGCAAGCTTTCAAACAAAGCCCTTTGATCTAACCGCGTGCCTGCTCAGTGTCCCAAATTTCACCCTGTGGGGCTTTCTGCTTTAAGAACACCCTCAGCTGGGGCTACTTTGCGTTGACTGCATTGAAGTTCATCGGAGCACGCACCTTACCATATAACATATCCTTTAGCTTTTACAAGTCTGTAAAGATGGCTGACTGCAAAAATAATCATGTGTCAATACAGCAAAATTAAATTAAGGCACACAGAAGGTTATCAATATTGTATTATATCAGAATTACAGTCCTTTGGAACTGAATGTTTTGCTGCTGGCAGTGCAAGAAAAGCTAAGTCGTGTATTTATTGTTGGGTGCTGAGGGTTCAGTATGGAAATCAATATAATAAAAATTTTCACGGTGTCAAGTTCTTTTTAGTTGTTCCCATATTATTGGAAAGTAAGAAGGCAAAAAATTAGTTTCGTATTTAAAACTGCTTTCCTGAGGTTTACTTCACCTTTCTAGCTATATTTTTCTTCTATCTAAAAATGTAAAATGAATACAAATGCAGTAAGTATTGTATATTAAATACAGAAAATTAGCAACATTGTTTTCTAGTTTTTATGTTTGCAAGTGTTTTTCTCGATGCCCTGGGTATTCTAGAAAATCGACATACATACATACACACAACCAGACACAGAAACGTAAGCACACGCACACCCTGTCAAGCACCTTACCACACAGCTTTAGTTTTATAAAAATCTAACCTCATTTGTCCTGATTTCTGTTTTCTAAACTACTTTATTGCTTACCTAGGATGAAATCCATTTAAAAAACTTAAAATTTGAGTGATCACTTTTTCTTTCAAAGGCATAACATCGTTGCAATTGCTATGAATGCTATATGGTTCAGCACTAGTTTGTCTTTACTGGTATCTTCTTTGTTTCGGTTTAGGCAAACTGTGCTTTAATTCAGCCATAATGGCTCTCAGTCATTCATAAAATGCAGTGATTTCCCCAAATGTTACTTGATCCCACTGTTGCACTAACATGCGTGGAATTTGTGTACTCCTAAAGATTCTTCTGCTTTCATCTTCCATCTTTTAGGAAGCTAAGTGCACTTCATTGATTGACCGATTTTTCTTGATTGGCTATAAATATGACTAGTAACATTTCTGGGTATATAGAAACGGTAAAAGTGTGTGGGTTTGAGGCAAACGCAAAATCACACAACATCAAACTCTGAAACCAGATGCATATTTTCTGCCTTCACTCCTAACCAACCAAAAAATCCTCATCAAAACAACTCAAATAAAGCTTCAGCTTATTGTAAAGATCGTTAAGTCCCCTTCAGAGCAGGATACAAGTAGTTTGTACTAATGAGGCCTCCAGTGAGCCACCAGACATAGGAATCTAAAAACTATTAGCTCAAGCATCCAAACAGGTTTCAGCTTCTGGAGGAAAGCTCTCGACAGAAATGACTGCAAAGCTAACCAGACCCCAAAGCCACAATGGATTTTATAACTTAGAACCAAACCTTTGTGCTGCCCCTAGAAACTATAAGGAACCACAAAAGTCCTTTACAAAACACAGTTAAACACACTGCAGGTGTGACGCAGTGTTAAATAAAAACAGCAGCTACCTTTACATTATGTGACATTCCAAATTAGTCTTTAAGCACATTATAAGATTACGAGCGCAGTCCAGGCGGGGACAGGCACAAAATCAGCTGCAGTGAGGCCTGTGGCTGAGCAGAACAGTCAGCATCGTAAATACCCGTATTCGCCACAGCTAATACACTGTGACAAAGGGAAAAAAATACTGAAATATTTAACAGATTAAATAAGAGCTACCATACAGATTGGGATACTATCCAGTGTTTTTTCTGTGATAGTGCTCAGGACGAGATACCACAGAAGAAAATCCAACAGTCTGTGGACAATTATGGAACAAATTGTTCATATGTGAATTTTTTTCCTAGCCTCATGTGTGAGAAGGCGACTTAACCCCTGCATGAAGTTCATAAAACCCAATTATGGAAGAGAAAATGATTTTTTTTTTTAAATAAAATCCATTAAGCAAAATATTAAGGGCCTTGTAGAAATAAGCAAAATGTTACTTTTCTCATTATTCACATAAATGTTCTCATCTTCTTCACCTCCAAATTATCTAATGACACTAGATGTCACATGCTTATTAGCACCATAGAAACAGATGTTCATTTTAAGATTTAAATGCGTTGTCTTTGTCTATCATTTGCCTGCCATTTAGTGATACAAGGCAAGCAAGATTTACAGTATCTGTATGGTTCCTCATTTTACACCCATCAGTTGTGTTGCCTTCCCCCCCGCTTTGATAAACAAGGTCATCTTTCAGTCTCCTGTCACACAGAAGTCCTTTCTCTAAGTATTTTCATCCATTTTTAGACATCTGATTTAGCTGGCTGAATTGCCTGGCTGGACTCCCAAGCCTCTTTCGCAGCCAGGGGAGAAAAGCTAATGGGAGTCTAATTAAAATGCTCCGGCATGCCCAGCGGAGGACTCCCTCCTCCCCATTGCCTGCACAGTGCTCCCTGCAAGGGCAAGTCTTTGCATTTCCAAGCACCAGCTCAAAGCCATCAGAGCCTCACGGTGCAACACGCTGGATGAACAAACTCTCCCGGTTCAAATTTGGGCAAAACATTTTTGAGAAGTAATTCTGTCCTGGCAGACCTGACCCAGCTTAGCTATTGCCTATGCCGCTGCAGCTGAGCTGAAGCCCATGGGGTCCTACCACCCTGTCAGCGCAGGGACAGACAGACAGCCGTGCTCCTACACCTGGGGCCACCCTTGTGCCACCAAGGGCTGCAGCAGCGCTGAGGACAGCCTGCACGGGTGCAGTGTGGCGGCATTAGTCACCTAAAACTGGATTGCGTGGGTGTACTCCAAAATGGCCTGCATCTGAAAATGCGTCCAGGGTAAGGACATCACCATGCTTCACAAAAAGGGTATCATAATACATTTAATAATACTAAAATCATTTTCTATATATTTTAATGCAGTTTTTCTTCTGTCTTCAATGTATTTCTCCAGCATTACAGGCAGCTCCACAACTTCAGCCTGATGTGTTTCTGAAGTAGCCACCCCTGCTCTAGTACGTACCAACTATTTTCTGAGGAACTAAGGTTATCCCTTCCCCTATGGACCATCTTGCAACTTTCAACAGTAAATTTAATCGGCAATTGAGCAAATTTTACTTGCAATTCTGGTGTAGTCACCTCCTTAGTTTTCTTTAAGTTCCTCACAACCTGCTCTTGGTTTTGCTAAGCAACTTGGCATCACAAATTCCCATGGCCTCACCAATTTTTCCCACAATCCCTAAGTATAATGAACACAGCAATGAGCAATGCCGTTTCAGAAACAAAACTCATCTGTGCTTTCCATAATTTAACACATTAACATGTGATTACTTTTCTTCATTTCTACAAAGCTGTAACAAAGATGCAGTAATGTTTAATGGTAACACTAAGAAAAGGACATTTGAAATTCTGAGTCAGTAGATCCTGGTAACTCCCGGGCTCCTCTTAGCTTTTCCATTAACCTAATGCAATATTAACCTCTTCAATACTACAGTGTTCCTTATTTTGCAGTGCAGATAGCTAACGAGTGATGAATACACGCTCTTTTTTTAATTTTTTTTTTTTCAAATAGAGCCCCGTTTCGTTGCATTCTATGCCAGGACTTAGTGCTATTTCACATAATACTTTACACGTCTACTGAAGGAAGGGGAAGGAACACTGCAGTTCCACCTGTAACTGACCACTAGATAGATCAAGAGGAGCAAAACCCCTCATAATGGCATTCTGTCCTCTCCTGGGATGTTTATTGCAGACGGGCGCCCCGGGCAACGAGCGCACCTTTGCATTTTGTTTCTCCCCTCAGAACCCCGCTCCGTTCCCCCAGCTCCCCCTCACGAAGGCCGGCCCAGTTTCGCCTGCCCGCCGCGCCGCTCACCCCTCGCCGCCGCCACGACGGGGCCGGGGCCTGCTCCCCGCCATTGCCGCCACCCCAACCGACGCCCTGCATTAACTCTGTCCCGCTTCCACGGTCCCCTCCCGCCCTTCCTCTTCCGACCGCCCCGTCCCCGGCGGAGCGGCGCTGAGGCGTGGCGCTAACGGCCGCTCCCGCCGTGGTAGCGCCTCGGCCCCGGTAGGCGGCGCTGCGCGGCCGCCGCCATCGCCGCTCGCCGCAGCTCACCGGCTGCTCGGGGCCGAGCAGGGCCGGGGCGCCTGCGGCGCGGCTTCCCGGACGCGGGGAAAGGGCCCTGGGCTGGGCCGAGGCCACAGCGGGTGCAGGGTGTCGGCGGCGCCATGGGGAAGCGGGACAACCGGGTGGTGA
>VZSZ01002949.1:122432-179565 GCA_013398815.1 Ibidorhyncha struthersii | reverse complement strand
GCCGCCCCACAGCGAGGGAGAAGAGGGGCCTGCGGCGCGGTGGGAGGGAGGGAGGCGCTCGAGGGGCGGTGGGTTACGCGGCGTCGGGAGTGGGGGAGTGGTGTCCGGCCGACCTCGGGGCCCCCTGCCGCCAGACAACAAAGGACGGCCGTGCCCTGCCGAGCCGCCCGNGGGTGGGCGGGCACCTGCCCGCGGCTCCCCGGCGGAACCTCGCATTGCCATGTCAAATCCGGCAGCTGCCGGGAGTGATGCCTGCTTTGTGATCTGCTGGGCGAAGGCGATTAAGATGCTGGCCTGGTCCTTTAGAAAAACAAAATGTTCGCAGTGGGAGTTGCAGCATTCGCTGAAGTCGCTGTGATCGTCACTGCAGCCGTGTTTCCTTAAACTTGGCCTTCAGCTGCACCTGGGCGATTTGAAGTTCAGCTTTACGCGGGGCTCTGCTGACCTCGGGAGCCAGCAGTCAGAAGGCCAAAAATGCGCTTTTCCACACCCGATTGAAGAGCCTAATTTTACACTGTTAGCACTTTCGTCCCTCATCTTTTTCTTTAAACTTTTTCATACCAGTTAGCCATTCACCTTACGTTCATGTTTCAATTAGGCATTGTAAAGTGAAAATTAATGAGGCTTTATGATTAAAAAACAGTCATAAGACTTTTATTTTTTCCCCCTTTTTTGTCTCCTTCTGGTATATGCTATGAGTTTGTGCTCAGGGCCATTCAGGGAAATCTCTTTGCTTACCTTGGTGGAATAATATGTAATAGACATGATGGACATATACAAATGGATAACTAAGTGTCTTTGATTACTTTATTGCTACATCAAAATAGTGGAGTCTGCTGAGAAAGAGTTGACAGTGTTAGATTGCAGGACCCTGCCTGTGCTTAAAATGTATTGCCCTCTTGTAATGTTTTTGAGTGTACTTGGGGGTCTCATTATTTATTCTTAATTTTCTTTTAATGGGACAGTTGGGATGCACCTACCAGTGCCAGCAAATGTTTAGGGTCCTCTGTAAGGTTCATTATGCCACGATGGCACCTAGTAAAGACAGGTTATAATATAGGACCCTTTGCTTCTCTTCTGTGATCGTAGAGCTTTCCACCTGTTACTTCTTTCCCATGTCCCTTCTTAAATACACTATCGTTTTGACTACTTGGAGATGGAAAATAAATTTGTTTTTTTTCACATCTGCAGGATACTTGCAAGGCAGTAATAGGTTGTATTGCTCACCCAGAGAACCCTAGCTGACTGCAGGTGCCTTATGCTTTTCATGAGCGTGAAAGCTATACAACAAATACCTTCTAATAACTGCTTGAGCAAGCTGCCAAAAGAAGAAAATGAATGTGCAGACAAGCACTTCCTTTATTGAGAGTGTATTTCTGTGCTCGTTCTGGCTAGTGACATGCAGTTTGGCAAAGCAGGGTAAATACTTCCAAGAAATGTTTATTGGTGAAGTAATTCTTCGGAAATAAACCTGCTTGAAATTATAAAAACGTGTTTTAAGACATAAATTTCCTAATGGTGGAATATAGAGCAGTATTCAGTTGTTACGTGCTTGCTGCCAGAAATTTAAAGAAAGCCACTGAGTGGAGGAAGCTTCCTAACTAGTTATCTGGGGTCAGTTTGAGGAAGTAGAAAAACAATATTTGACAGTTGTAGCTTCTTCTGCAGATAGTTTCATTGGGGGGTGGTGGGATGTTCATTTCAGGTTAGCTCAGGTAAGGAAGTAGCTAATTTAAGAGCAGCAAAAAAACTTGGGTTTAGGAATAATAATAATGTAAGAAGCTAGAGCTTCCAGATATAAATTCTTGAATGGTAACCAAAAAGAGTTGACTCGCTTTGCTCACTGGTGTAAGCCAAGTCGTGAATTATGTTTCTGTTGTCTTCTCTAGTGGATGTAGTATGTTTAAATTACCTTTGTCTAGTGAAAACAGTATTCAAATACTGCCTTCTTGCATTGCTAAATTTCTTCTTTTTCACTCTTTTTCACTCAAAGGTGAATTCAAATCCAAAGTTTTTACTTTTTTTTTTTGTAGATTTGTAATACAACAAAATGGTAGAGTTAATAAGGTGAATACATATCTTCAAGTGCTATAACTACTTGAGTGCATACCTCCACCTGGCTACAGAAGAAGATGCCAAGCTGAGACTAAACTAGTTTAAATTGGCATACCTTAGTTTATTATTGCCCGTGTTAGTTCATCCTTTTTTTGAATTAACAATATCAACAAAACAAAGCCCCAAGAAATGCCAGCAAATGTCACCCTTAGAGTTGCAAAGTCAACTTGAGTCAAAAAATGGTCTACTTGAAAGAGTCCTCTGGTTGTTTTGGTGTGGTCCAGCTGATGGACCACGAGCCAAATTCGATGCGGAGAGTGCTTCCCTCCGACCTGTTGCCCCTTCCCAGGCAGAACCCAGAACTCTTCCAGGACTAGATGTAGCCCCAAGAGCTAAAGGCTGGCAGCCTGCTCATGGTCCAGCCCAGAAACTCATCGTTGCTGTGGCCACTGCTACTGCGGTGGGGTGAACAGAAGGGGAGGCAGCAGCTGCTGGTTTTGACAGCTTTCACAAATGGTCACTTGCTCTGTATGGTGGTTTCTGAATGCTTACTTTATGGCCTGATAAAAAGCAGTGTCAGACATGTAAGAGCTACACACATATGGTCAAATCTTTACTTTGAATCTACAAAATGTTGTACTCCTAAAAAAAAAAAATCTCAGATTGGGCAACAGCTAGTCACTTTTTTGACTATTTGATTGAGTTTTTTCCTCACCTCCAAACTGTGGACAGTAAGAACAGTGTGTGTTATGGTTTGCAAAAGTAAATTGTGAAGTGTTGGGATGATACAGTGATAAAAGCCCATGAGGTGGGGGGGTACATGTACCTCCCTTTTGCATGAGCAAAATATTATTGGCATAAAAATATATTGAATAATTGTTTGCTAGATTAGAGTTTTTGCATTAATTGCTGAGGTGGATTATGGATTCTAAGTTTTAAATTCACCTTTTATAACCTATTAGCTTTTTAGAGTGACTAGGAAGAGGATGCATGGGTTTGACAGATGGAATACCTCATAACATCGGGGGCTTTGGGGTTTTGTATTTTTTTTCCTCCTTAAAATAGTCCTGAGTCACAGAATTTTCATACATGGATAATTGTAGCAGAGCACCGCTGCTTGCTTGTTTTGGTGTTAATGGCAAGAAATTTTATGCAGAATTTGTTGAATCTACTATCATCGGTTTTGAGCAGAACTTTAAAGGCATAAGATCAGTTGTCCCAGAGAGTAAGAGCTGAAATGTACTTACATTTTCCGTATCCCAAGGAAGAATATTTCAGCAGTCGTGATAGTGTACTCTGTTTGCAAAATCATTGCTCAGGGAGGGGAATTATTGTAAGGAGCATGGTCTCTTCGTGGATGAGTTCTTTCTGTCACAGTATAACTCAAATTGAAAGCACTTACCTGAGTTTTTCTGCCAGACTGAATCAACTTGGTTAAATATTTTATATTTTTAGAAACAAGTCAGAATTATTTTTCAGTGAGTGAGAAAATGTTTCTGTGAAGAACAAAAAGGACAGATTTTGGTATCATAGCACAATTGACGAATTCTATATTTCTTTTTGTTGTTTCATATTCAAGGCTTATATGAATCCCATAGCTATGGCCAGAGCACGAGGTCCTGCGCAAAATTCAGGACCAACAATACAAGACTACTTGAACAGGCCAAGACCAACATGGTAAGTGGCAATATTTGTCTGCCCTTTCAACCTTCTGAGTAACAGATTTGTTCCCCTCTTACTGTGATGACACTGTTACCTGCTTCCTCCCCAGGATAACCGCCAACATATTTTGAGAGACTCCTTGTCTCTATGAATTCAGTCTCCTCTTTTTAGAACAAGTGTTTCATTTTGAAATGCATATTTCCCATTTGTCTTTAAATATTTTGGCAACTTTCTCAGAAGAGGAAAATGTTGGTTGTTTTACTTCTTTCACAAATCCTAATGCCTAAAGCCTGCAGATTTATTTAATTTTTAAACAATCTCTAGAAAAAACACTTTTCTGGTATATTCTTAGAATGCTGTTTACCCTACCTAATAAAATCATCACTTTGAGATATTATCAACAACTTACTTTATATTTAGTCCATTTTGCCTCCTCTCATAAGACATTAGAGAACAATTTATCTAATTGCAAAGTTAGCTTTAGATCTTTCAGAGGGATTTAGCTACCATACTTAAGTTATTAGGGTTAAGTTACCATATGCATAACATCTAAGATACTTTCATTCTTCTTTCTGTTGGATGTTCGGCCAAAGCTAAACTTCAAAAAACCCTACAAAAACTTAGACGCCGAAGAAGGTATTTTTGTGAAAATTGTGATCTGTTATCCTTTTTATGTAGGGAAGAAGTGAAAGAGCAACTAGAAAAGAAAAAGAAAGGATCCAGGGCTTTGGCTGAGTTTGAAGAAAAGATGAATGAGGTTGGTAATGTTATTAGTATGTTAATACTTGATTCTTCTTATCTTATACGCTGCTTTTCCTCCATTGTCATTAACAGCACCAAGTAGCCATAAGATTTCACTTCGCTCAAGCTTTTAATGAGTAAATGTTTTGTTTCATTTGTATTCGATTTTAAGGTTACCCTGTAACCAATGAAGAGGTACACTATATAAAAAGTTTTGAAAATTGCTGCTGAATAAAACTTGAACTTTTCATAAATGTAAATGTAGTAATACAAATGTGTATGTTTATATTAATGAATGGAACTCGTGCATTTTCCAGTATGATAAACTCAAGTCTCTTGTGCTAATCTTCACTTGTTTAAGGTGACACAATCCAAATATATTGGAAAGAGGTGTATTACTGGAAACAGACGTCTTTGGCAAGGAATGTACATCTACTATTGGTACAGGAGAAGGCACAAAGAGTAGCCTTCAATATACCAGTAGGACTATAAAGCACTTCTTTCTCATCCTAAGCTGGTTACTTTCTGTGCTGGTTCCCTACTATAAATGCAGCTGTTCTGATGCTTGCGTTCAGTACCTACTGGAGATGAGTATGGTACAAGAAAGTTTCACATATAACTCCTGTCATATACATAGGAAGAAATTAGTATATGATGAATTTAACTGTTCCTTGTTGGGTTCTGGTATCTTGGGATAAGCTCCAATCAGTAGTCTTCATCATTGGGCGTGGGTTTCTGGATGAAGTAGATTACGCTTCTCTTCTGTTACTACAAGGGCACAGTACCTCTGCTCTTGCTGTACCTTTTTGCCTAAGAAGTCATACCAGTATTTGGAGGGTCATGGGGTGCTATTCTGAGAGGGTTGTTGTTCTGCACTCTCTGAGTTTTAGCTTGGTGAGTTGTGTTTAGTATTTTATCATATTCCTTTCCTGCTTTTGTCTTTGCTTGAGTATGAAATAATTGAAACTGGCATGGGTAGAAGATAACAGCCTTTCAGTATGGCAGAAGGGTAGGAAGGGATGCAGGAAATCGTGAAATGGCCATGAGTTCTTCCTAAAGCTCCTAAGAACAGATCTCTGAATGGTTAAAAAGATTACAAGTCTCTGAATGAGGTGCTCTCTCTCCTATTTTACTGCCAGTTGTTGTGCTTTTTTGTTTAAGACATAACACTAGCACAGTCTTAAAATAGTTTATAGAGAACACCTGCCTAATGAAGCACAGGCTGTTGTTAGTGACCTCGCAGGTAGCTCTGGGTAGCTGGTATATCAGAGTACACAACCTGCTGCAATACTGCATAGATGATTCCTTGGACCATGGAAACACGTTACGCACAGCACTGTATCCTGCCTAATCTGCCATGTCTCTCAGCAGCACTGTTCAGCTAATTCATAGTATGCTGACTTAGGGATCTGTGTATCATACTGCATTGCACAGGTATAATCTTACTTAATTCCTGATATTTCTGTCCCTTCAGCGCAACAGATAGGTTATCGTTGCTTTGCCGATACAGTAGCAATACAGCTTCAATGTGAGGAAAGGGAGGGTCGAATAATACTAATGAAGAAGGGATCACATGATGTGTCTGCCATGGGAAGCAGGAATAGCGCAGATTGAAGCTAGCAGCCTTTCAGTCTGATGGGAACGGGTTGGGTGTTTCAGAGCTTTTGAAGGGGGGGATTTTAGGTAGACCTAGAAAGCTTGGGAGGGATTGAAAAGGAGGAGTGAGAGGAGACTTTAATCTGTGCAGTGTGCTTGGCCTAACATAAATAAGAGCATTTCTGTGAAGATGTAGATAATAATTTAATACATTGTTGACACCGACAAGGCCTGGAACAGACACTAGAGACGCCCATACACTGAAGAAGGACTAGGGGAATTTGTCTTGAAATTTTGTTTCAGGTGATTTTAAAACTATGACAAAATAGCAAATTTTCTGGTAGGGTGCCCTGGCTTTCTAAAGTGCTCTAGCAAGGGCACTGTGATACAAAACCAGAAATACCATAATTGATGACCTTCAAGGTAAATGACGGTCTCTTCGATCCAAACAGCTTGACCGTTAAGATGTGAACTAACATAGTATTTCACGTAATAGTAATCTTCTGTAAAATCAAATGCATTATAGCCTTGTTTAACATTATATGTTGTTTATTTTCTGTGGGTTTTATGAAAACTATATAATGTGAGGTAGAGGACAAGATTTTGAAAAAGGTATCTTAAAGAAAGCTGTTTGGAAGTGATGCTCATGTCACTGTTTCTGTTTGGTTTTGTTTTCAGAACTGGAGGAAAGAACTAGAAAAACACAGGGAGAAATTACTGAGTGGAAACGAGAGTTCCTCCAAAAAGAAGGAGGTAAGTTATTTTCAATTTCATACAATCTATGTTTGGAACTGGATTTAGCATCGATGCTGCCAATACATAATGTCATAAATACTTTCTAAAAGCAAAGTACATAAATGTAGATGTACAACAAAAGAACATGATGCCAAAGTAACATTTGTTTTATTCTATTTTTAAGAAAAAGAAAAAGGAAAAGAAGAAATCTAATAGGGTGAGCAAAATTTTCAGTTTTCTGAGATTTTTTTTTTTTGCTTTGAGGTTGTTCCTATTTGTCATTTAAGCTGTCTTGGAAAGAGTATAGCTATAATTTTGAATTTAGATGTTAAATTGACTGATTTTTACTTGAGAGAGGTGGCTTACATTCGGTACAAGGAGAATTTTACTTCTGCTTAAGGGGAGGAAAAGAGCATTAAATATATATCATTAAATGAAAATGTTAGAAGTCACCTTTTACAGTTTTATTTAAGAAAATCTATGTAAGACCAGCTTCTGGGAAGTAAAATTTCATTTTGCAAATGAAGAGATTTTAAAGGAAGTGTTTGGATGGACTTCTGACTATTTGCCAGACAAAATGCTGCATCTCACAAGCTTCACTTTTTGTTGTGTTTGGTCAAGTTGTCTTCATCTTCCTCTTCTTCATCAAGCTCTGATTCTTCCAGCAGTTCATCTGATTCAGAAGATGAGGTAAGAACTAACTTATTGGAATCTAACATGTTTTGTTCATGAGGCTTATTTAACAAAGATTTTGGTAATACGTTTTAAAATATTGATTGAGGGCTTGGTTTGCATAAAACTATTTAATTCTTACGCATTTGGTACATATAATAAAGTTGTGAAATTTAGATATGTATCTGTTCAAGAATTTCTTTATGAACACTATAAATTTTGAGTGGCTGGCTTGTAAACTGGATCTGTTTCTGTTTTAACATTGAATTGCATGCTTTTCCAGTAGAATCCCCCATCTAATCATGAAAATGCAGACATACTATTTTCACTTTTTAGCAAAAATCTTTGTTACAGATAATCAGATTCTACAGCACACATCTAAACAATAAACAGAATCTAGAGAACCTGGATTTTTCACCAGTTTACATTTTTTCAATGCAGAAGAGTTACGAAGGTCCTCCGCTAAAAGAATCAATTGTAGTATACTTTATGCCTCAAGAGAACATGATAACATGTAGGAATTTGGTGTTCCCTATTCTTTATGTTTAATGTAAGTCTTTAATTCTACTGAGAATAAATTCAAGGTTGTGTTTCTCTTTTTTTCCTACAATATTTGTGGATAGGATAAAAAGCAAGGGAAAAGAAGAAGGAAAAAGAAGTATCGCTCCTCACGGAAATCTTCCACAAGCTCAACTTCTGAATCAGAGTCAGACAGCAAGGTAAATATGCAGATGTGTTACCTTTGGCAAGTCTTCTTGATCAGTGTTACAAAGACACAGACATTTCTGACTTTTGCATATTGATATCTTTTTATCTTCCCAATTTAAAGCCATGCATTCTTATTGTAGCTGAGCTGCACTCAGATGCAATCTTCCAGATGCAATTTGGAATCTACCTCCACTGGCCACACCACCTGGCAGAAATAATTTGATCTTTAGAAGATGAACATGCTTTATTCCAGCAATTTCTAGCTATTTTTCTGAATACAGACACATGCAGCTTTTGTGCTGCTCAAATGTTTAGTTTTAATACTACATTAACACTTAAAAAAAATAAAATGTTCTGTGAAATTCTTGTAAATATGCTATTTAATTGAACACCATCTGTGAAAATACAGACATTGCCGGGTATCAGTGGCCAGAATATTGCCTTTCTAAATATCTGTGGACTGAATAGTTTCCCGATGGAGAAGTAAGCGTTTCCCAAATGCATATTAAATTGAGGGTGTCTCTTTTTCCTCTTCTGTAAGTAGATCAATGTACATACACAGGCTTACTGAATGAACAAAAAAGTGGAGAAGATGTATGAGGCATTTTGTTCTGTTGCGTTAGCATTTTTCTGTGTTACAGTGGATAGTAACTGTACTTCTTGTCTAAATATTAATAAAACAGCGAGTTGTTACAATTCTCCATGTAGACTTCATCACAGGCTTTCACTGGAATACCTAATTCAGTGTGGTATAAATTGTGATGAATCACTGTTTGTGTACGCCTATGAATTTGTGCTAGTGGGAGTTTGAAAATGTTCGCTACATAAAGGGACAGAGAGATACCCTTATTGCTGAAATCGGAAGGCGCAAAACTCCATGGAAATATCTGCTTAACCCCTGCCTGATCAGTGGAGGCAGGCATAGATAGAGAATAAAGACTGCAGACTGTTAGATGTTAGACGTATGTTGTATGTGGTTACAGTAGTGATAACTGGTATCCTTTCCAGAGGCTCTCCACATGTACTGCAAGTACTCTGTTACCTGATTCCATGCAGACCTTTTCACTCTGCTGGTTCAGGAAATTAGCAGCTGCATCAAAATTACGGCTTTTTCATATTTTTCCTGTTAACTGCAAGGTAGAAAGAACAACTTGGAAGAACGACCTTCAATAGACAGAAAAAGACAATGGGTCAGACAGCTTTGGGGATTTCTACCTTTTTCCTGAAATAATTTTTCGTGGTTTATCTTTTTCTTTCTATTTAGGACAGCACAAAAAAGAAAAGGTCAAAGGAAGATTATGAAAAAGAGAAGGTATTTTTACTCTTGAAATACTTACATCAGAACTGCATTTTACATATATAATGGACCTCTCATCTNTTTTTTTTTTTTTTTTTTTTTTAATCTTGAATGCCTCTATTTACATCTATGGAAATTTTCTGTCCAAAATTACACAGTCAGAAGGTACTCAGTAACCACAATTTGAGGCAGACTTTTAGTCTAGTCTGTTTTAGTAATTGTTGTTAGTGGAAACTGCTGGATCTGTTCTTGTTGTGAAGGTAAATGAAAAAAGTACCTAATCTGCTGTAGTAGATCAGCTGCATTCTAGTATTTTGGGGTTTATCTTGAGCAGTCACACTGAGCTAAAAATATGTGTGATGATATTTCAGTGGTGTGCCTGGTAGGATAATGGCTCGTTGCTGTAAATTAAGGAACAACAAGCGGAGGATATGTTTATCTAAATGTAGTCATAATTATAGATATTGTACTTACGATGGCTTTGGAAAATTCCAAAGAAAAATGTATTAGCTTAAGAAAAATTACCTTATTCTGTCTTTTCTTGGAGCATGAAAACCTCTCCTTCCCACCACCTCACCATTTTGTACGCACATCTGAGGACTTCCTTCCGTTATGTTTAAGGCAAATAATCTTGTTGACTTAAATTTCAGTTATTTCTACCCAATGTGTAAAGTAAGAATGCTTTGAGAGTCCGCCCTAGTCTTCTGTCCAGTTACCTTTCTTATTGCATCTGCCTGTACTACTACAGTCAACAGTTTTGAATTTGATGTACGAATTCTCCATTGTGTAAGGCAAATGTGTTGATATTTTTGTTTTTTTTTTTCCCTTGGTCCTGCTTCCATTTCAGAGTTTCCATTTCCCACCAACTCCTTTTAACTTTGAGTAGCTTCTCTTCAAAGACCAGGTGTCTACCATAGCCCCTTATTCTTGGTTAAGCTGTGATGCTACTTTCACACATCTTCTGATAGCAAAGGGCATTTGGGGGCTAGAGGTCTTCCCCTGTCTGAAAATGCCCTGTCTCTCAAATGGGCTGCATCATGCATACTTTTCACAAGTACTTTTGGAAAAGGCTTGAGGTATCTATAATAGACTAAGTAGCACAGCTGAGATATGTGATCCCACCTCGCAAAAAGATGATGAGCAAGAATTTTTTCAGTTTCTGGCCTTAGAAGTTGAATGGAAGAAAGTAGCTTCAGTCTTAGGCACACCTTGCCTGATCCTGAGCAGAGGGAGGGGGGTGAGGGGAAGCAGCTCATCAGAGCAATCTCATGGAGCATCAGAAATTTAAAAATAAATAATAATTAAAAAAGGACTGTCCTTTAAATATACTGAGACTATATATGAAGTGTTGGAAGTGCAACTGGCAGGGACAGCTTGTCTTGGTTGGACACAAATATAGAGGGAGCTTTTTCTTTTGATTTCATCAACAAAGCAAGAGTCTGAAGCTGCAGTGCTTGAATGTGCATATTGAGACATCTCCATTTACTCAGTAGTACTTTAAAATGGCGAAACATTTTATTTTCAAATGCTTACTCCTTCATGTGTTACTTTTTAAAATAAGAGACTATACTGTTGTATTATTCCTCTCACTTTTAGAAGGCTGCCATATCTTGGTAACAAGAGAAGGGAATATACAGAAAAAGATTATTTCCACTAAAAGCATTTTAACACTTGGTAGGTTAATTTGTTGGTGATGAGTAATTAGTTTAATGTCAACAATATTTAAAAATACTTCACAACTTAGAAATAATATTTCAATCTAAGTTTGAAGCAGAAGTTTTATAAAATTTGAAAGGCCCGACTTTACTGACAAACATATTACTTTGTGTAGGAAGGCAAAAATCACCACCGGAAGAGGAAGAAAGCCAGTCGTGGTGATGGACCTTTATCATCAGAATCCTTATCAGAATCTGATCAGACAGAGGAGGTCAGTGTGAAACCTCAAATTCAGATTTTATAATGCTTTTAGCTTACTGATTCACATGAGTGAACGAATGAACTAGTTTAGACTTAATCTATCATTGAAACTGTTCTGCTCTGTACAGTCGAGTGCAGCACATTCAAAGTTGTTTGTATTTTTCTCTTTAATAAAACTTTCAGTAATAATTGTTGAGTACAGATCCTATCACCTACAAGCCATTTTGAATTAATTTTATTGAAAATTTTCAACCTTTTATGGATATTTTAGAGCTCAGTGAAATGAGACTAAGTGATTGGTGTGGTGTCTTTCACAAGATTTCTCTCAGATTGGCATATTTCAAGATGGCTAAAATTTTTTTGCTCCCTTTTCCAGTGAATTATTAAAATTTTGTACATAATAATCTTATTCTTATCCTTGTGTATATCTACTTTGAGGATTTGTCCTCTTGTAGGATTGCAAAATTTGGGAAGGTTCCACTGTGTTGCAGAATTTGTTTAAGAATTTTTACCATATTATTACCTCAGTAATTTTACCTTTATATCTCTGCTGTTTCTCATTTTGCTGTGTATTAAAAGTAAAATGTGTTCCCAAATGAGATATTTATTGGGTAATGTGTGTTCTAGAATATGACACAGATAACCCATGAAGGAATGCTGGTTATTGTTCAGTAACAATACCCATGATACCACTGTTGTGCTATCATTCATCTATATGCAATAAAAGCTCGAACTTTTATTTAAAACAGCACTTGCAAAGCTGCTCTCCCATTACATTCAGTTTAAACTATTTTTTTTAGGTGCAAGCAAAAAAGAAGAAAAACAATGAGGAAAAAGAGAAAACAGCAAGTATCCTTCTTTACTCATACTGTAGTTTTAGGATATAAATACTCTGTACTTGGTTAATTTCCAATTTCACATTTTTCAGTAATACAGATATTTTGTAGGAAAAGTCTACTGTCACATGAATCTAAATTAACAATTTCGCTATTTACCTTCTGAAGTCACTATTTCAAGTGTTGAATTAAAGGAAGAATTTGTCACTATTTTACCTATATAGATATCTATGATTTCAGATTTATAGAAGCTTAATGCTTATTGTAGCACATATTTTACTCTGTATCAACCTACTAGAACTACTAATACCTATATAGTATTGGGTAGGGTCACAGTTTGCCACACAGACGTTAGTGCTGTTCCTTTGTTAGTGTTGTGTATAATTCTTCCTTGGTAAGCCCCCTCTACCAGACCATGAAAAGGGCCTTGGGATATAATCGCTGCAACATCTATAGTAATATATTTTTTCCCCCAACCAAATAAAAAGCTGTCAGCAACGCGTTACTTTTTTCAATGTTGTTGATCTATTTCTGTTGGTAAAAGTAAGAGGAGGGTTCAGCAGTGATTTATATAGAACCCAGATTCATCACATGTACCTGAGGCTCCTCAGTTACGAGCATAGTGGTTTTGAGAGGCCAAATGCCCACTCAAGATGTCTATGTATCTTTCTATCTCCCCTGTCAGTGTTCCTAATTAGATGTCTCGGTTGTCTAGATGAGTTAGGGCAAAGGGAAAGCTTAGATTAGTCACCTAAAAATGCAAGCATAGGAGTATCGGTGATACTCAATACACGTTTTCCGTGGAACTTGTTTCTTTTTTCATAATCATATAAGCTGTTTGCCATAAAATTTCTAGTCACTGATTGTGGGTTTTTTTCTTAGAAGAATTGTGTGTGTAAGTAGTATGTCTAAAACAACGCTTTTATACTAAGATTGTTTTGTTTACATAATGTCACACCTATTCAAGAATTCCAGTTTAAATTCTGCTTGTAAAAAGACAAGATCTTATCTCTCAGCTTCTGTATTATAGTGATCAGGATAATAACTTCAGAAGTGAATCCAGTAGTGTTAATAGTGTATTCATATTTCCAACTGAGATCCTAATTGTTTTATTTTAAATAAGGTGGAAGTGCTGGAGATTCTAGCCAAGCGTAGTTGAACTATTTAATTTTGGACGATAAATATAAACACTTACTTTAAAATCTGTAAACATCCTAGTTATTCCCACCTATGTAAGGTGTCACTGCTTGTTAAAGCACTTCCTTAGTACTTTCTCAGAAACCTATAAAGCACTGAAAATCATTTAAAAGATTAGGAAATGTGATAGTGATGAGAGGTGTGAAATAACCAGACCGTGATGGAGATAAATTGAAGACTGCTCATAATATTGCAAATTACTGGGTAAACTACAAATCTTCTTTTTGTAATTTCTCAACAGGCTTTTATAGAAATCTCTTATGAAATGTCTTTGTAAAGATAGACTTTCTGTGCTCTCATTTTTGCATTTGCAGAATTTAATAGACGGCAATCTTCTCATACGATAACTTCCTTTTAATTTTATTAATTTTTTTAGGATAAAACAAAAAAGAGAAAGAAGCACAAGAAACATGGTAAAAAGAAGAAAAAGAAGATTGCTGGTTCAAATTCAGATTCGGAATAATATTTTTAAAAAAAACAAGACTATCAACAGAAGTGCAATGACTAAAGGAAACTTAAACTGTGAAATGACAGCAAACTTTACCAAACTGCATGAGTTTTCCTGTGTTTTAGAAATATTCCCAATCTTTCAGTAGCCAGCCAGATGCAGCTGTGCTGGGAAAGACCATTGTTATTGCCTGCTGCTTAATACATGAGGTACAACTTTTATAAAATTCCAGTAAGCAGTGTTAAGTGTTTGAAAGAATATGAGATGGTAGTCCAGCTGAGGTGTAAAATATTGGAAAATAAGAGTTAAACTTTTTAGGTAGTAAAGGTAGTCTTTTAAAGCATTAGTAATAGTCTTTATTTGTAAATCAGGACAAATAAAATCCCAAGTTCATCCTGCAGATTAATATTATACACCAGCTTGTAATAGTTTGTCTGCTAATGGCATTTACAAATAGGAAATTATTGATAACATTTAAAATGCTGCCTTTGTAGAAATGTTTATCATCTGCCCCATTACGGTCTTCATGCTTATGAGAAAGGGAATGCTACCATTTTGGCTAACTGAACAGGGTGCCTTTGCCTTTGATTCTTGCAAATCTCTGCTATTTTTAATCCGTGCAGCATCTCTGATTCTAGGGAAGCCAGAACTATTGTCTGCAGGCTTTTTCTGAATAAGCAGTTCTGGGCTTCTAAGCATGTGCTTCTGCATTAAGCAAGAGCAATGACGTTTTGCAGTATAACTGACATTCAAAACCTGAAGATTTTACCTCTGAAATAGCGATAGATCTTTGCTAGTAAATACACATATTTCATTTAATGTAATTCTGGTTTAGTTGAACACTTCTTGCAAACACTGGTAGCTTTCTTTGTGTTATCTTTAGAATTGTTTTGCATGATTTGTACCATTTTTAAATTAACGAAATACAGGTAATAATTTGTTGTAACCAGTTCTATGAATTACGTTCCACATGCAGAGTTTCATGTATGTATTTAGTTATTCTTATAGTTAAGTTCATTGCTGTGTTTAAGTGCACACTTGCTGAAGATATTTAGCATGTAAAAAGCAGGGTTTTGATACCTTAACAGCTTCATATTGAAGCTGATTTTACTCTAAGCAAGTTCAATGGCAGACCTGTTACGTGATGTGTCTTGTTAGATAAAAAAACTACTGCCAGAATCTCATTAAAGATACTGTTTAAACAGTTTGTATTTATATTTTTGTACTTGAGGGCTACAGAATGTTGACCTAAATCATAACACTGTTGTAATTTAAATTAGTTGCTTTACAAATTGAAAAAAAAAGCTTTTATAAATTAAATGTGCACGTAAGAAAACACAAGCAACCATTCAATTTTAATTTTTACTTGAAATTCTCATTATATCTTCCATTGAATTACCCATTGCTGGGCCTCCTGTGAGCCTTTAACAACTGCCCGTCCATCCTGAGTGGTCAACAACTATAGACTGTACTCTTGATCCATCCCTTTTTTCATTGCACAGGTGCTAACTTAGAACTTACCTCTGTTGCATACAGATGTTCCAAATATCGTATTGCCAAGAATTTCAAGACCTTTGAGACCTTGATCATTAGTCTGCAAACCATAACTAAAAACTGGGATAGAAAGATGATTTCATATTGCCATTCTACAGAGAAATTGACTTTTCAAGTTAAGTTCTTGGGAGGGGAAAAACAACCACTGAGTTGCAACAATATCCCTCTTAGTATAAAATATTTGATCAAAATACTCTTACTGTTGGGTTTGATGTTGCCGATTCTAGATGCTGTTTTGTCAGTGAGGTTAAAATAAAGGCAAGATACAGTGAACATTAGGGATTTGGTTTGGGGTTTGTGTTTGGTTTTGTTGGGATTTTCTTTTTAAGTTGTGGTGTTGAGGTTTTTGAAAAAGAACTTATAATGAACCATAGCATAAATGCTCTGTCCTGTGTGATACCTTATTTGATTTTTACACAACTACCTGCAACAGAAAGAAATAAAAATGGAAATGAGAGCCCCACTCTTCCAAATACATAAGCCGGTATGTCATTTTTGTTGTCTGAATACAGCTTTTTGTTCAGGTCACCTGCGTGCTTCATGTGCTGCCGTCGTGCTTTGGAAGTGCTGTAGCTGCTTAGGGGCTTTCGCAGTTCACAGCAAAGCTGCTTTAATACTGACAGTGAAATGTTTCCCTTTTCAACAGATGAACAAATACGTTGCGACTCCTCTTGCATCCTCTTTTTCCTGAGGGAAGGAACCGTCATTTTCCCCGGGTGTGCAGGCCCACTTCTGGAGGGGGTGATGGGGGATTCGGGTGGCACCAGGCAACCCACAGGAGCCAAAACCCACGTTTAGACAGTGTGACAAAGCCGAAAACGAGCAGTGCGGGAATAAAAGCATTTTAATAGATGTCTGTCTTCTGACAGCAGATGAACAAACAGTATTGTACGTAGTATTTAGTTTTTAGCTTCTTCCCAGAAACATTTTTAAAAGTTTGACATTCAGTTACTTTCTTTTCTACGACTGCTCGTTTTTAAATGTATGATAAAGATTCCCTTTTTTACGCCTGTATGTCTGCGTTTATGTACGAGCCGCCAGCGTCACCAAGCGGCACCGCCGGCCGGGCCCGCCCGCGTTGCCAGGGGAGCGGCGCGGCGGCCGCCATGAGCAGGAGGAAGCTGCAGCGGCTGGTGGACTCGCTCGGCCGATCCGCCAAGCACTGTGAGTCTCTGCCCCGACCCGGCCCGGCCCGGCAGCCTCAGCGGGGCAGTGGGCTGCGGGAGCCGTGCCCCAGCCTGCCGCCGCTGGCGCCTGAGGGGCGGTCGGTGCTACCGGCCGTCCCCCGTTGTCCCTGCGTTCGTCCGGTGGCCCTGTTCACCACCCACCCCCCAGGGGGCGCTTCCCGCCTCCCGCTCAGGAACGGCGGGTGTGGGGCGGAGGGGTGTGGGGGCGTCGGTCTAACGGTTATCACCTGAGGGGTCCGGGCCCTGTTGCTTCCCTGCGCCTGCCGTGTATCGTTACCAAGTTAAGTTATAAAATATGTTGGCTTGTGTTTCGACTGGGCAGTTAATAAAAGCGAAGTGGAGTGTCTGATCAAGGTCTTCAACACGCTGGTGGCCGAGTTCAGCAGCCGCCCTGCTGCGGTCGGCTTTGACCGTAACATGTTCAGAGACACTCTGCACAGCGCGTTTGGCATGACGGACGACGTGCTCATGGACAGAGGTGAGACTGATCGGACTGAAAAAGGTGTAAGATTTTAGTTTTACGTTGTTGACCCGATGAGCATCCTAGACAAAGTAGTGCTATCTCATCCCTGTAAGGACAAGCAAAGGAGGAGTGATGGTCAGGAGCTGCTGAGTAACTAATATATTTTTTATTTTTTTTTTCCTTCACGTGGAGTAGTTTTCCCTTAGTTTGGATAGCTCACCCTCTTGTACGAGGGAGACCGGCAAGAAGCAAGGGAGGCAGTTGCAGTGCTGTCTTGTGGTTTTCTATCGCAGTCACTGTAGTGTCGTGACAGAAGAGGGCAGCATGGTGTCGCTTTCCTCTTTTCTCAGGTGGTTCCACCGGCAGCTGCAGACACGGCTGCTGGTGGACAGCTCTGCATTAGGCTTGGAGAGCCCAGAAAGGCATTTTGTTAGAGTAGGTAACGTCTGGAATAGGGGTGCTGTGCAACAGCACTGAAGGGACTAGGCAGACTATACAGGGAGATATGAGAGTGATGAGCCAAATAACACCTTGAAAATGTAGTGATTTCACGGATTCATAACATGAGGGCCACATTTGCAGTTGCTGTGAAAGTCGCATGAATGATCTGTAACGTACCGGTGTCTACAGGAGGATGTGAAGGAGCCGTGAGCCTGCCGTTCTTCTCAGTCTCAGGCTGCCAAGAGCAGCACCTTAGTTCAACTTTCTCCTGTTCTCTAGCAGGAGGGGTATTTAGGTGCCATAAAATAAGAACTTGTTGCCATTTTATGCAACAAGTCAAGTGTGGCTTGGAAAATACCTTACATGGATACTTCCTTAAAAATTATTTTAATGCTTACATACAAGGGGGCTGATTTCAGTTTGCAAAAGCAAACCTATTGTTTTCCAATTCAAAACTGCTTGGCTCTGCATGTAAAGGTGTTCCTGTAGCAAACTTAATAATTAACATTCTAAAATATGAATTATTATAGATGTTAGCTGATGCTTTGAATTATATCTTGGATTTGAAGCACTGCATTACAGGCCGTATGAATAGTGAAGCTGCAAGATTGAAAGTTTCTTCAGGGAATACAGAAGAAAAAAAAAGATTTTGGTACATGAGACCAGGAGAAGGTTATTTTTCTTTGTATGTATTGTTTCTAGGATTACTTTCTCCAAAACTTTCTGATAGAAAAGCTAGTAATTAAAATTCTCTTCTACATACAAATATGCCTTAGTGCAAGGGATACTGGTTTATTTGGTTTATGTTTGCATGGAAGCATACTTCCTGTAGTTGTTTAAGTCAGGAAAGCCACAAATCAAACAAAATATCTTATCCCATCAGGATTCTGGAGTAGAAGATCAGTAATCTGAGGGGCAAAATCCCCTTCATTGTTATGGCATAGGAAGATTCAAGAAGGGTAATCTTGCCTTGATGAAAGCAGAGAAATATCTTCAGAAAAAAATATGTTTATATTTTCATTGAATTTAAGAAAATATTATTTTGTTTGTGTCTCCGTGTTATATAAATTTTAAATGTATCTAATACACTTCCCAGTGTTCCGCACTTTTGATAGAGACAACGATAGCTGCATCAGTGTGGTGGAATGGGTGGAAGGCTTATCAGTATTTCTTCGGGGGACATTGGAAGAAAGGATTAAGTGTAAGGTTTATCTATATGGTAGTATTTAGTAGTAATAGTTGAATTCATTACTATTAAATTACACATTGCTTTTGTTATAATTTACTAGTTACTCATAAAGTATTTGGTAATTGAAGAGTTTTCTTCTGTATAGTTTAATGCAATGAAACTGAGTTCTGAAGTGGCTTCTTCGAGACACGTTTTTCTGCGTAAACAACCATTGTCATAGCTGTCACTTTATTTTGTTGCTGACAAAAACTAGCACTTGAACTGAAGGTTGTTCTACAATGTACAGTTTTGACAGAATATATGGGTTTGTATTCACACAAAAATTAGAATGAAACAGATGTAGCTCAAGGGTGATTTTGGCTAAATAACACAGTCAAGTCAACCAAGACCTGCACCAGCATTCATTGACTGGCACAATGGGGACACTGCAGCCGTTGTATTAATTGCAGGAGTTCTTCAGCGTGAAAGCATAGATGGAAAAACTGAGTCTGTAAAATGATCGTGAGAACCTCCACAGTATTGATGGAGAAAGACAGGGGAGAAAAAATAGCAAGAATCTAGAATTTTAAGACACAGAAAAGAATAGGGGGTGTAGGGAAATGTGTAAAAGCAAAAGGAGAATGATAGCATGTTGTTTCCATAGTTCCCAGGTTGCAGCGTCAGCCATCCCTAATGCACTATGCAAATCCATCTGGAAGGCGGCCTGGGATGTCACAGCACTAGGATGTATGCCCAGGATGTAATTCAGTATGTCAGTACAACTACAAGCAGTAAAATGTGCAGCCCTGCTGTAAGCGCAGTAGGGTATACAATTGGTGGGATACAATGTTGTCTGTCATAAGTGTGTGTCAGTACAGTTTTTCACTGTAGGCTTAGTCTTTGTCAGGAAAAAAACCCTCATGTTCCAAAACTGAAGAGGTTTGTTTGTTTGTTTAAATAAGTTGTGTGAAGGGCAGTAAAGTTTTTTACAGTCATAAATTTCTGATTCCAGGGAGGAAGAAACATTTAGAAGATAAATTAGGCAGATACTCAAAATACTCTGTTACAGAGATTTCCTCTTTGCATTGAGGGATACTTCAGTTGTCTTTTCCCTGCCAGTACAGCTTATTTTTCTTTCTCCTTTACTTTTCTAACGCAGCTTCTGAAATAACTAGGATGTGTTTTGTAGGTGGAAAGCCCTTCTGATGTAGACAGCTGGTCCTTGCCATGGTAAATTTGGCTTCTAAACCAGCACCTCTTTTATATTCTAAATTGGCACTTTTAGAGAAGTTAAGAGCTGTAAGTTACTATGGTTTCTGTGAACTGAAGCTGATTTATTTGAGCAGGAATAGATTTTTAACTGTGACGGGTACATAGCCAATAATTGACTACTATATATATCAAGATGTGACACACATTTCATATATAAATATTATATATAGTAAATGTGGCTCAATAGTTATGCTGTACAAGATACAGTTCACATGTTCTGTCTATAGGTGACAGCTTTAATGGTGTGTGATATAGTTTGTATGAACTTTAAATTGATTTATCTTTCAAAAAGACTGTTTTGAGGTTTACGACCTGAATGGTGATGGATACATTTCAAGAGAGGAAATGTTTCAAATGCTGAAAAACAGCCTTCTCAAACAACCATCAGAAGAAGATCCTGATGAGGGAATTAAGGACTTGGTAGACATAGCACTGAGGAAAATGGCAAGTACTTATTGTGGTACTTTAGTGTCTTTCAAATATTCATTAACTGAACATTCAGAACATTCCTATGAGGTACCTAAATACTATGACTTCTTTACAGCGGGATTCTGAGCCGCAGAGTTAGTTACGTACTGGAGATAAAGAAGTCTTCTAAGGAAACCCAAAAATACAATACAGATCTAATGAATCCCAGTCCAGTATTCTCACATGAAACTGTAAATTTATTATATGAATGCATTATAAACTTTATGTATAAACTAGTATGTGTATGTGTGCATACACACATGTGCATGCCCAGTCGAAACAAAAGCCCAGTCAAAAGCAGAAAATTCAAAAGTGTAATCTGCATTTTTTTCAGTGTTAGGCATCTGCAGTAGCTTTATTATTAAGTACATTTGTGTTTTTCCAGTTGATCATGAAATGTCTTTATCCAATTTATATATTCTATTAGAATAGACACCTCAATGTTATTAATGTAAATCTTGTCTTACTGTGACTAATCTAAGATATCCAGATCAGCCAAGGACCGTGTTTCAACATTTTCATTGACTCAGGAAATATAACCTCCCCTCCTGTGGTGGTGGTTAAAATTCTCACTTAAAAACAGGTCTTGAATACCAACTGCTTTTATTTAACCCCGTGTTTTCTATTTCTCAAACCCACCCCTTTGGCACACCCTCAGCTGAAAGGTCCATCTTACCTTTAGTTCTTGACAATGATGAGTCTAGTTCATGCAGAAACAAGCTATGACTCAGAAATTAGTTAATCATTGGAGCACCTGCAGATTCCATCCAGAATGAATACCCTCATGTCTGGGCAGTTGATAAGTGGGCTATGCTAGTCCAAGCACAACCGGTATCCTCCAGACATAATGAAATCTTCATAGATGTAAAAACATACATAAACTAATGCTGTACGTAGTCCTGTTACATTGCTCAAAAAGCAGGTTTTTCTTTGAGTGATGGATTAGTTATCTGACAAGGCAGTTGCCTGTAGATACAACTGCATTGTGACTATGCTTACATCCAGTCCCATGATAACCATTTTCATACTTAAAAGTATTTGTAATGAACATGCTCATGCCCTGCTCTCCCCTGTGCTGAGGAGTGTAAAAGGCAGAGTGCACCTGGCCACTTCTGATTCTCTTAAGCATCCAGTGGCAGGCTTTCCTGTTCAGGAATCTCTATGTCTACATAGCTCCTTGCCTCTTCTTTTCTGGCCATTAGAACCTGTGCTCCCCGCACACTCACCAGCTATGACGGTCCCGTGGCTTGATCTTCAGAAATTTTGATTTGGCCCTGTGCCTTGAACACTAGTCATATCCACATGTATATCTTCACTTAAAGCCTTTACTTTATATGGTTTAAAGAAGTACTTAACACTCAACGTAGCATTTATTGGTGGTTTAAGTTGCCATGTCAGTAGAAACAGGAGGTTTTCAAATTGCAGAAATACTAAAAACAAAAGGATGTTTTTTCCACGCCTAGAAGAGTATTCTGTTATGTGGAGATTCTGCAGTATGAAAGAAGTGGGCTGTCATCAGCATACTTTACCATATGCTTCTGGGTGCTGTACGTGAAAAAGACAGGGCAGAAGTATGCCTATTATAGAAACCACTAGGGTAAAGTATTTCCAGTGTCATGAATAGGGTGTAGGTACACTTATGATGTAAATACATACATAGAATATATCCTAACATTTACTCCTACTTTTAAGTCAACTACTTCCAATTTATCTCAGTGCAATTGTGGTTGAGATTTGTCCATGCAGTTCTCAGCTCGGCCTCTTCCCATGTTAAAGTTTTGCCTTCTCTGGAATTCTGTTAACAAAGCCATATGAGAGAGTTAAGTTTGCTCCACCTTTTATGCCTTAAGTAGAGGCAAATGATCTTGTCTGAGCAGGACTGATGGCCCAAAGAAAATTATTTTTGTATACACTCAAAACTAAAAATAGAATCCATGTGAACAAAATGTTAGTTGAGCAAAAAGACAGTTACTACAAGTGATCATCATCTGCTGAAGAGTTCCCTTCTTTTTTTGTAGGACTATGATCATGATGGCAAGCTTTCTTTTACGGACTTTGAAAAAGCAGTCAGAGATGAAAATCTTCTGTTAGAAGCCTTTGGACCGTGTTTGCCAGACATAAAGGTACATTAACCTTGAGTTTAAAAAAAATGTGCAAATAAGTTCCTGTACTATTGGTAAGGAGCTGTACGTATTATGTTACTGTCATTACATGGGGCCTGATGAAGTCAACCGAGAAAAGCTTCAGTTTGTGGGATATGCATGTGCTGAGTTCATACCTAACCTTTCACAGCACCAACGTTTCCTTATACAGCCAAACACTGGTTACTCAATGTTTGGTTTTCCTGGGGCAGCAATATAATGGATGATCCACAATGAGCACCCCTTCAGACTGAGAAAATGAGACAGTTCTTTTGAAATGTATTCCTGGAGAGCTTTTGGATAAACAACTTTTATTTTTCTTTGTTCAATGCCACTGGCAACACTGCTGTCACCTCACTTACAGCCTCTTTTCGGAAAGGCTGGTAACTTTATGAAAAAAATACCTTGAGAGTGTTCCTCATCTCAGAGTGTAGCACTACTGTTTTTAAATTACATCTAACTGGGCTTTATTTATTAGTAATACATCTAATTGAATTCAGAATTATTTTTTTAAGATGGTAATTTATAACATGCTCATTTCCTCAGTGTTACGTTCAACTGGGGAGAGCATTTCTGCTCTATAATAAAGAGTAATTTTTTCATAATCCAGTAATCATTATTCTATTTGAACTGCATGTCACTTTCAAATACTGAAAGTTGTGGCTTCATAGAGATGGAAAAACAAAATTCTGATTTTTGAGAATAGTGATTCCTAGAAACAGAACAGTTGTGCAAGACTGCTGAGAACGTGGCAAGCTTTTGTTTTCTGGAAACCCACACTTCCTGCCAGCTCACCTACCTGGTAGGCTGGAGGACAGGAAGAAAGGGTCTTGCAGCCATGATTGCAGGCTCTATTATATCATGTCAGCTGCAAAGCAGCTGTTCCCAAAATGCCAGACTTCTCCTGGCAGGCTGTCAAAAGACTTTTAAGGGATTGGGAAAACCTGGGTAAGTACTCTGGTTTTTACACCAGAGAAAAGATTTTTAAAAGTTTCTGAACTAAATTACATTCACTAATCAGCATACAAAAATGACTTGTTTTCTGTCAGTGTTGGTGATAAACCAGGTACACAGTTCAGGGTAATGTCGGCAAAAGGTGGAAAACAGCTTGTTTCTTGCTTCTGCTGTTTGAGCCCCTGCCCAACTGTTGCCTTTTTACTAGGTCTCTAGTTTCACTGTTAAGAGAACTCTATTTACATGTCCTTTCAAGCCCTAAAAGCAATAAACAAACTTCAGCTATAAGCTTTACATGAAGAAACCCCATAATTTACTAGATTTCCCAGTGAGGTTATGTTGGGGAATTTTAATTGTACCCTTTAACACAAATTAAACGCTCATTTGTACTTAAATATATTTCTAAAAAATGTAATGAACAACTTACTGGATAGAGTCCTACCACCGTAAGCAGTTCTATGAGGAGTCTGTAAAGATGCGCCATGAGCTCATCCCTTATACATGCTTGCACCAGCACCAATCCTGTGAGCATCAGCATGGCGCACCTTAACCCAGTGTTGGGTTCATCCCCCCGGTGCCAGTTCTGCTGCCCAAAGGTGGCCCCTGAGCACTCCCACTCCAGGATTGTTACAATGCTGTGGATATTTATCTCATCACCAAGGGAAATTTCACTCCTTTGCATTAAGTCATCCTTGTCTCGGGCATGCCTGCTTCTGGCCAGTTTAACTCGTTCTGCAGCTGGGCCTTCTTGCCCCCCCATGCCAGAGCATTCCTTGGTCACACATCACTGCTACTGAGCAGTTACAATTTGAATTTCCTCTTCAGTTATAACTTCAGATGTTCTGACTGGTCTCTTGGTGATGATATCGTTAATGCTACGCTATTCACCTTTTCTAAGCTAAAAAGCAAGAGCTAGCTTAAATGTAAGGACTGTCCCTGCTTATACATTTCAGTTTAGCATCTTTTGGGATAAAATTTAAATCCTTTAGTTTATTGAAAATGAACTTTTTTTTTTTTTTAACAGAGTAGCATGGCATTTGAACAGAAAACTTTCCGGGAAATTCGTAAACTGTAACTCCAAGTGGAAGACTGTTGTAAGAGTTTTTTTCTTCACCATTCTTCATAGTATAGTAAAAATAGGAGCAACTTGAAAATATTACTAAGGTTCGATATTCCTTTACTGTAAAAGCTACTGAATAAATAGAATTTACTTCTGTCACTCTACCTAAATACAATTCTTCAATGAGTTATGAAATACGTTATATTATAAGGTACACAGGACAAGATTGCTACAATAATATATTAAACTTGTTTGTTCATTCCAAGAAACAAATTGATACAATTTTTAACAGGGAATTGCTTGAAAATATAGTATAAAATAGTTTTATTTTTAGTGTAAAAAAAAGTATTTTAAACTATATCCTTTAAAAAAAGGACTGTTGGAAGATGCTGCCAGCAGTATTTATATTCTTCTTCTCTGCTTTACAAGTGGTTTGGCTGAGCTACTCTCTGGCTTTTCCACAGATGTTCTTGAAACAGAATCTGCTACCTAAATTGGGGAGGAAAAAAAAAAAAAAAATCTTAGTGAACTGTAACCACTCCTTTTTTATATTAGTTTTATCCAAGGCCGTATCTCCAACATTTGAGCACTGGGAGGGAATTACTACTATAATCACACTTGTATTCAATTTTCCTGCAGAAAAAGGGGAAGAAATAACACCAAAGGCAGCATTAAACACAAGAGGTCAAACTTAAAAACCAGAAGTGTTAGCAGTACCATTTTTGTATTTTAACCACACAAACTGATTTCAGATACTCAGTGATAGTATTACATATCTTATCACCCCTCTCCCTGCCAGAGGTGTTTTCAAACTAAGGTTTAGTGTGCTTTTTAGACTCAGGTATTCCAAGAAGAAAAGGGGAGGGAAAGGAAAAACATGTGCTTTGACAAATATTTTAGAAATTTATTTAATGTAAGGGATGCTTATTTATCAGTTTGACTGGAGATAAGCTCTTTCAAATCAGTCTAGTTTGTTGCCGTCAAGGGAGCTTTTCATATCTTAATTTAAATGGGAAGTTGTATCAGGAGTGTTTGACCTGCTAATTGATGAATATCCTCCATAAAAGGTTACAGAGCTTAAGCCATGCTTCTCGGCATAGAATTTGTCATTCTGTACATCTAATGCAATAAGTAGTGTTGGAGCAAAATTACATTCAGCTCTGACTTTATTATTTTTCACTCCCTTTCAATCAGAAATCAGATACAAGTACCACACTGCAGTCAGCAGGACTACCTTCAAAGTTATGTCTCCCCATGTGGGGAAAAAAGTGTAGTTTATTAAAAATCATTTAGGACCACGCACTGACATTTATACTTTCTGAAGTGTAGTGTAAGAGGTTGGAGTAGAATCGCCTGCAATATTCTGCATTATGAAAGAGTTAAGTAGTAAGAACGCTAACTTAAGTGGCAAATAAACTGATAATACTGAATAAATGTTGAATTAAGTTATCTTAGGGTCTCTATTTTTATGGATAACAAGCATATAATATATTATGTTTGAAAATGAGAATATCAGAACTTTCAGAATCCATACCTCTTTCATTTTATTTCGAATTAATGTAGCTGAAGTATTCAAAGAATCATCATCCATATCCACTTTAGGCATTTCTGGTACCTGTGGACCAATAATAACTTCAGTATTGTCCACGCTTGTTCCAATGAGGGAAAACTTGTTACCTTCTTCTCTCTTCCTCTTACGTTCTTGCAGGTGAGTTGTACGAGGCATAAACCTATCAACTCCATTATCAATTGGAACAGTTCTTTGCTGCGTTAAAGGAGTTGGAGGAGTACATCTTCCCAGCTGTACACTTAGAGACGTGCTTTGACCAAAGTACCCAGAAGTTTCGGTACAGTTGTTGTTATGGGGAAATGTCAACAGGCTCTGATTGTGATTCCCAGATGGGTGCCCTGTGTTGTGGGATACCCCGTAAGAACTTGCAAAGCAGGATGGATCCCAGTTACTGGCTGCACATGATCCGGATGTGTTCCATGGACAGTCATACTTGGAGTTCTTTGAGACGGTCTTCTTAGGGCCCTCTACTTTCTTTAACACAAAGCAATCTTCAAAACAACAAAAAAGTAGCTTCACTATTTTATGTCATTATTAGCTCTAACACATAAAAAAAATCTAATACAATTACAGAAGCAATACCAGTGATATTTCTTTCCCAGCCACCCTTCTGTGATTTTTTCCCTCAGTGGCACCTTTCAAACTAAAGCTTTTCAGCCTAGTCCCTCTGCTGAGGAATGCCTGAGCAGAAGTATTTCAGCAGTTTTGAGAACATGAGGAAAACATTTCTAATGTTGCAAATGAATGATTTTTACTTCCTATTACGATTTCAAGAATACGCTGTCTTGCAACATCGAAGAAACAGGTATTCCATTGTTAAAATCAGTGATTTTACTCCCTTTTAATATCCTCATGCGATGAAGTACGTAAGCACAAGAAAGGAGAAGTCTGTGCTTGGCCATTTGCTTATTTCTCAGCTTGCCCAGCCTTCAGTGCTGCCTGGGAACTCTCCAGGCTTTGGAAACCCAGCCCATTCTTAGCATTCCTCCAGTGCCAATATGTATGCTGGAGAAATTTTTTGTTGAAGGCTCTGGTATAGTCACTTTCCTTACAAACTGTCCCTTTGGGTGTGCCTGAATAAGCTGGAACAAGGGTGAAAAGACGATCCCAAATTTCCTGCCAGTGCTTGAAAATTCTGATGACATTTTGAAAAGAACACAAAAGGGAAAAGAAATACTTCATTATTAAAGCTTAAGCATTTCTTTATTTTAGTCTTAACCAAAAGTGAAAAGTTGCTTTGAAAAAGATACAGCCATCTAAATACTGAAAGATGTCTCCATTCTGCTGCAAACACACTTAAAATGCATCTTTAAAACAGCCACATACCAAGCACGTTCTTTAATGGGCACTTTAACCAAAACCCCACCCAGCACTGAAGTAAGGTGTTAAGATTCTATAGGAAATTTAATTACAAACCTCTTTGATTTGTTGCTTTTGCTATATACTTTCTTCTGTCTTGCAACTTCTCCCTAGTTTCCTGGATTGTTTCAAATTCTGGAGCATAGCACACATGCAGCAAACTACCAAAGAAACTTCGTTCGTCCATTTTTTTCTTGGCCACCCTGAAAGGAATTAAATTGTATTGGCAAAAGTGAGGATTTTACTTCAACTCTCTAGAATCTTAACAGATAGTAAATATAGAAGGCATAAAAGATTAACACAGCAAGAGGCAGATAATGCCCTGTCCAATACCTGGCACATTGCAGTTTTTGGAATTTTATAAGATAAACTTCAGTAAATTGCTCTGCTGGATATTCATCTAGAGCATGATACTCTTCAATGGCACCATATAATGCAAACTGTTCAACTAATTCCTTCATAACACCTAATGCAGGAACTCCTTGTATTAGTAAATAACGAGACTCCAAGTTGATAGTATAAACCTGGGAAGAAAAAAAAAAAGTGTTCACATTCTTGCTTTACTGCAAATATAAGGAGTTTTCTCTGTGTTTTCTGTTGTTCCTCAAATCCTCTCAGGATGCTTAAAATCCCTCTGTACTCTATTTTGACTTTGGACTCTTGCAGGGGCAGTAAGCGAGCAGTTATCTGGGACCTCTTCATCACTGAGCGGGAGGGAAGTGAACTCAAGCTTCTTACTCAAAGTAGAACACAAATTAGAGTGGACTCTTCTCCACCAGGTCAGAGTACTGCCGTTTGCTGAGTAAAACCTGTAAGTCTCTGGCCAATTTCCTTGCAAGACTGACCAGTAACCAGTTAATATGAGGCACTGTCAAAGCAAAGGAAAAACCACTGTAAAGCCTGTCTTGTTCATAGGCAGAGGGGCCACGCGGGTAAAACAAAGGGAAGGCAAAAGGAAAAAANTTTTAAGACAGACAGATACAAGTAAGATGCTCAGAGAAGCAAGAACTTGCCCAGCAGGTTAAAAAAAAAAAAACAACCCCACTCTTTCCTGTTTTGTGTAATGAGTGATGCGTAACATAGACTGTAAGGGAAGTTCTGTGACAGCTCACAACAACGGGTAGCTAAACTGTAAGATCAAAGGGAATTCATTCTGATTTTGTTAAAACCATTTAGATTGCACGAGTGTCTCAAAAAACAGCAAATGTAGGACAAGGAGGGGAACGACTGAGGGAACCAGCTGTCAAACTGCCATCATAACAGACACTCTGCAAATAGGTCACGTAAATCGTTATGGTGATAGCAGCTTACTACCTGCTTGCTTTCTCAAGCCAGGTTTGGAAGGTGCCACACTGCACACACAACAAACCAAATCCAATAGTTTTGCTGCTGTAATGAGACGTGCCTGCTCTGCAGCAGGCAGGGCCCACGACGGGTGGCCTTCCCCCGTCCCCCCCGGAGCCGTGGGACACCAGAGCGCAAGCACAGGAGCACGCTGCTGCACACGCGTCCTGCCGAGTTGGTTCGGTGGCGTTGTGTACCCAACTGCCAACAACGGCCATGCTCAGCTCCTTAACTTCCCTTTCACTGCTCTTAATATTTATGTTGTACGTAGAACTATACTACTTGTGCTATGTGTATTTTTAAGCGATTAACTTACGAAATACAATGTGGAAGTTGACGACACTCAAAGGGAACTACAACACAAGCATCAGCATAGTTTTAACTACTAAAGTACACGAAATGTCTCAATAGTAGGAAATAGACTCCTACAAGGAATAAAACCAAGTTCCTGCTTTGATTTTGCAATCCGAAAGAGCCAATTCCTCCCCACTGAGAGGGTGACTTTTGTAACAAGGACAATTAGGGTACGGCTGCTTCGCACAGCGAGCGCGCTAAGCTTGCCTGAGCCCGCGCCCCGCTGCACCTCAGCAGCAAGGGGAGAACAACCGAAAAACGCCCAGAACCGGGACGAGCACTAACAACGGAGAGCAGCCGGCTGCGGAGGAGGGCGGGCAGCCTGGCTGGGGAGCTCCCCGCCCCCGAGACGCCGCAGCCAACAACCCCCGGCGCCCCACCACCATCACCACCACCGGCGAAGCCGCCCCACTGGAGTCCCCGCTTCAGCAGGGGCAGAGCAGCGCCGGGCCGCCCTCACGGCGGAGGCGGACCCGGCCGGCCCCACCTTCACGGCCCGCGGCCTCCGCCCCTCCCGGTACTTGGCGCGCGACTCGCAGACGCCCAGCTGCGCGTGGTGCTTGCAGGCATCACCCAGCCCGCCGCCTCCGATGCTACTGCTTCCGGCCGCCATCTTCCCATCGCCCACCGCGCCCCGCGTAGGCAGCCCTAGCTGCTCGCCGAGAGAACAGCCGATCAGGCAACGGGCAGAACTCTCATTAGCTCCGACTGAGGCGGAAATGGGCGGTGTCGCTAAGCCAGGCAGAAAGAGCCGAAGCCCTCGATAGAGAAGCCAATCAGAGGCGGGTTACGTGTCTATGCCGCGCCCGCATTGGCCGGCAGCGGGTCATACCATTGTCTCGAGGGTGGTGGGGGGAGAAGGAAGAATTTCGGGAAGGCCCGGCCCCAATAGGCAGCTCCTGCCGGGGCGGACCGGGCGCGCAGAGGCGCCGGGCTGCGGGGTGCGCCCCGGCCCAGCCCGGCCGCCGGCATGTGGGGCAGCGGTAATCCCGGCGGAGGGGCAACTGGAGCCGCTGCGGTGACGGTCGTCCTGAGTGGGGTTCGGGACTGCTTCCTGCACTTGCCTCCTGTGCTGGCCTCTCACCTCCGCCTGCAGCAGGTACCGGGTCGGCCCCGCTGGGGCCTGGGCGGAGGGACGCCTCGGGCAGAGAGGATTATGGGAAAGCACCGTGTCGTTCCCCCCCGGCATCCCGTTGCTATGGTGACATGACTGTTCCTTCCTTCCACAGTAACAGCATTAACCGAATAATGTGTAAATTAATCTTTCAAGTAGGAGATAAGGTGGTAGATCTGAGCAGAATCATCATTCTTGGTGTGCAGAAATCTTTCACTATATATTCCTGTATAGAAAGGGATTCCTGTCGTGCAAAGTCCTATTAAGTACATGGATCAGTTGCAGGAACTGCACTTTAGATTTTAAATAACATTGCACACGTGGAAACGAGCAAAGCCTACTTGCGTCCCTTGTGCGGTGAACACCAGAATTAACGACCTGCCAGCAGAACAACAGGGTGAAAAATGGCAAGAATGAGCGAGCGGAGAGGAGGAGGCAGGGGCGAAGCTCGGGAGTGGCGATGACAGTCGCAGTCCTGGCAAAGGCCCTCTCGGCCAGGCCGGCCTCACCCAGCCTGTGTGACCTGCAAATTTCCCGAGGCCAAAACAGACATTTCATAAGAGCAAAATCATCTAGACTTGTAAAAACCTGCTCTTTTTCCTTTGGGGTAGTAGAAAGGGGTTGGTGGGGTTGCAGGAAATCCAGTGTACCTGGATACCAGAACAACCTGGTCTAGTGGGAGGTGTCCCTGCCCAGGGCAGGGGGGTTGGAACTAGATGATCTTTAAGGTCCTTTCCAACTCTAACCATTCTATGATTCTATGATAAATGTTGGCTTCATTTCTGCTACAGTTTCTGGATGTTTTACAAATTTGCTGGCAAGAGAGAGGAAAAAGGAATGTAGTTGCTTTGAAGTCTTGTAGAGTCGTTCTGTACATAGTTGGTTACAGCAGGCTCCTGCTTTTGCTTAGCGTGATCCACAAATGAAAATATATGATCTCCGAAATCTTGATAGCAATAGTGTATTAGATGCAAACTCTTGAATAAAAATGTTTAAAAGGGGATAAATAACTATGTTAGTAGATTACACTAAGTCATATCTAAACTTATGGGATCAAAATTTAAATCTAATTGCAGAACGTATTAGCTAAGTGGGTGATAAAATAGTCTGTGAAACTCAACGTTGTGTGAAGATTAACATACTCGGGGAGAGGCTTTATCTGTGTGAGTATGGGGGAGAGCTGTAAATTAAATGTTAAGATTGCTAAAAGGGTCTTGGAACCATTGTAGATATTATCTGAAAATGTTTTCAGAGTTTACCAAAAAGTCAAATAATATTTGAAATTATTAAGATACAGTTGAGAACAAAACAGAAAACATCAGTATGTTAACAGGTAAATCTGTGCTATATGGAAACTGACTGAACATATTAAGGATCTTCAGTTTGGAATCAAAATAGCTGAGTGGTTCTGGAACAGATTGATAAAATAATTTTGGTCTGAGTTTCTGTGATTTGTGACTTATTTTAAACGTTCCCCAGCTCATGAAAGTACTCTTGGTGTCCATGCAAATGTTACAATGCATGTGAAGTTTAAGCGTATGCTTATGTGTTTTCCTCATTTGGGAAACAGAAATGCGTAGTTATAAATTTCTGACAGATATTTGTTTAATAGACTATAATACAGGAGGAGGGAAGAGGAATTCTTTTCCTTACTTAAAAATAGTCCATAAAAATTAAGAACTGTTTAACAATTGAAACCAACATGGGCTTCTATGTTGAGAGTTGTACAAATAGGTAATGTGGAGAAGAATTCTAAAGAAGGTCTTGGTTAATAAGAAGTTGGCCAGTCTGCCAGAATTAAAAAAAAAAAAAATAATCTGTCATTGCTAATAGAAACACCTTTTACTAACATGTTGTAAATGCTGCAAGTTATTGTCAGGGAATATTAATTAAAATACTGCATGTAAAATCCAGAAAATATTTGTAATTCCTTTGGTATCTCTAATCAAATCCAGTTGAGATTGACTAATAGTCATCTTATTTAGCTTGTTTGATGTTGATTTATTTTATTTCTTTGAAACTCATAGGGCCAAGCTGTGAAAGTATCCTGTGGTCATCAGCCTGTATTTTTGAGCTGGATAGAAATCAGACATCGAGGTCAGCAGGGTGAAGATATTGCAGAGATTAACAGACAGTTGGCAGAGAAACTTGGCATTACAGATGGACAGCAGGTTTGAAATACAATATTTTTTTCTTATTTAAATAAAGAATATATTGCAAAATACCTGAAAAGGTGATAATTTACAAGTTAGCTATGACCTTCTAATATAGTTACTTCATTTATATCTGCTTATAAGAAAAGTTAACCATTGTGAAACGTCTCAAACATGAAAAGATTTGCTCATTAAATCATTAAGAATTGCCTAAATATTGTTACGGTAGGCTTGTGGGTAGGCCTTTGCAGGGTTGGAGCTACTATCTGCAGTGCCAGTAGTTTTAGGAAAATACACTTTTAAGCAATTAGACAATTTTGGAATTATGGGAATATTTCCCCTGGAGTTCCTGTTACTTTAAAGTAATTATTAATTTACTGCATATTTCTTCTTGTTTGACTTATTTGGAGTTTAAATTTTCATCCCTTTTTTCCCCCTTTCCTACCACATGTCCCCATATACCCTCTCTCTTTGAACGTGTATTTAAATTGGACTCTTACTCTTGGACACTGTGCTAAACTTCTTGTAAACGATTCTTTCATTGACAGAAGTTGAAGAGATGCCCAAGAGGCAGACAGAGCTTTCTGACATGGGACTATTAAAATCTCAACATGGAAGGGTTTTTTTTATATTAATAGGTAGAAATTTAAACGAACAAGAATAGAAAAGTATTACTCTACACGATGTTAGTGTGTAGTATATTCATATATGCCTGTTCTCTCATGTGGAAAATTTTATTCAGCATAATAGAGGACATCAAAGAATGTGGCTCAAAGCAGTGTATTGTCTTAACCTTGTTTACTTTTTTAGCATTAGTTCAGTGGCAAGGTGACTACCCTTTTTTGTTCTAGCAATTAATAGCCTTCAATGGAAAAAAATTGACAAAGGAAACCTAAGAAAACCTCACCCAACTGTTGCTGGAAATATTCATCTGTACAATTGAATGAATAAATCAATAATTAGGTGGTTTTGCCACTGTTTTGGATTCAGGAATTGCATGTTTGCTGTGTTTCATAATAATATGCTCTTCTATTTACTGTGTTGGGGAAGAGTTACTGCTGTCAGTTTTTGCTTCAAACTGAGGATGTAGAGGAATTTAAAATCACTTGTTACTTTTATAAAAGCTGCCTTGAAATAAATCTCTCTCAGAGGACGGGTGGCTAGTTTTATATCAAGAAAAAATTAATGAACTTTATTTTAAAATTTATGAAATTATGTTGTTTGAAAATTGTTACTTTCTGTCAAATTGAACCTTTGGTAAAAATTAACAGTTGAAATAGATATTTAATGCTTTCTGAAAAGCCTAAGCCACAATGTCTTTTGTCATTCTTCCTTATACACAGGACCTTAAAACTGTTCTGTGGAAGTGGGACTGCTTCCATGACATCATTCATAAAGAAGCTGGTTTTGCTTTTGTGTTGTACTTTTTCCTCATTTCTTCAGATGTTTCTGCCTTATCTAAATTTGTGCATAACTCGATGAAATTTTCAGCATTCTGAAGTCCAGGACATTTTAAAATAACAATCTAGAAATGAAAAAAATGATTATGTGATCAATACACATTAAAAATTTATTGGTTTTTAGCTGATAAAGCTCTTGATGCTTTTCACATTCACTTCCGTTCACAGTGTGTTGAGGTCCCCAGGCATGCCCAATGCAAACCATTTCTAATGTGTTGAACATACGTCTTCTGCTTATGAATTCCCTACTGTCATTAAGAAGATGTATGTTCAAAGTAGTGAAAATGTATAATGAAGATGTCAGTTTTCTAGTTGAATTGAGGATGGAGCTTTTCTGTGTTTCAAAATAAGTTTAATATTTTGAAATGGTGTTACTTTCCCCAGGTATTTCTTGAACCCTGTTCCCACGTCTCTTCCTGTCAGCAGGTAGAAGTGGAACCACTGTCAACAGATGATTGGGAAATTCTGGTAATAAAACCTTTTCCTCTGTTCACGTCCTTTTCTTACAGATGACAGATTTTGACACAAGCAGTTTTTTGCCCAATGCCCCGTTCTTTTCAGCCCCTAAGAAAATACCAAGTGTGGTGGGGTATTATTGTATTTTATATTTCAAATTGGTGTATTAGAAAGAGACATAGAGTTCTATCTTCAAACAAGTGTTAAAAATGTATGCAGTATATAATTTATAATGATATCACATTTTCCCAGGAACTGCACGCTTCCTCGCTTGAAAAACATCTTCTTGACCAGATTCGGATAGTATTTCCAAAAGCCATCTTTCCTGTATGGGTTGAACAGCACACCCACATTTACATCAAAATCGGTAAGCAACAGTGAAGGCTCTTGTGGCACCTGGAGTAAGCTGTTTGGCAAGAGTGGATGCTTTTATTGACCTGTTTTGTTCGTACTCAGGTACGCTTATGCCAGCAGCCCCCTATGGGAGATTAGAACCGTGCACGGAGCTTCTGATATGTCCCAAAACACGTGAACTTGAGGAAAACATCACCAGCACGCCTTCCACAGAAAGTGACATCTTGCTCAAAAGTTTTGTGAAAAATAACATGGAGCAAGAAGAAACAGTAAAGGATCCTTTTGCCAAAGAACCTTACTTAAAGCCAGGAGTTCTTGAACAGAGTAAGGCTGATTCAAACATGACGTTTGGCTCAAATGTTCTCCCAAATATATGGAATTTCATAGGGAGCATTTTCTCTCATACATCTGAGCAGAAACAAAAGATACTGTGTGATAAAGATGAAATGAGCACCTTCAAAGACAAGCTGCTGAACTTAATTCACATGGATTCCATTTTTAGAGTATGTCAGTCCCAGCCTCCCAGCGTACAGAATGCATCCGCCACTCATTCATTTCTGAAATGCAATGCTATTCATGTTTTTCCATGGAATTTAGAATTTATTGATTTGGATCCAAACCCTGTAGTATCTTACGGGAAAATTAATCAGCTGCTTTCCCCAAGACAGCGTCATCAAGAAGCAAAACAAAATCCGCCATCTGAAAAGCAAAAACATTTGACTAATACGCAAGACAAAAATAATTCTGATTCTAATAGCAGTCAAGCATCCAGTGAGGGATATGTTGTTCAAATTGTTTGGAACGGATTTGAAGACCTAAAGAGTGTCATAGAGTATGGCCACGGTGGGGAAGCCCTACATGTTGGAAGAGTTTGGGTCAGTTTGAGCACACTTATCTTTTAGGCTTTGTATTGGATAATATTTTCTATTGGATAATTGTGGAACTGGCTAATTAACATGCAGTTTTGGGATGTAGACTTTGTGTTACTCTCCCAAGTAGAGTATACTAGAATCAAATAATATTTTCTAGAGCTGTGCTTTGCTAAGCTATCTCATTCTGGACTACATCACTTACCATCGTCCTCCCAAGACATGCGGTGTACTCTGGGTTTCTGCACCCTTAGCATTTTTGCACCAAGTGGGGAAAATTCTTCAGTGTTTCTAAAGGGAACGCATGCTTTCTTTGAAATCTGTTGGTAGCCACTGTATTCCTGAGAATGTGAAAGTATCTACTTACATACATTCAGTACTGCATAGTGAGATTTCTTTTCATCAGTTACTGCTTTAAAGTGTGCTTTGGACTCTAGGTGCCGTCAAACTGTAAAGTAATGGGATCACGTACCCTAATGCTACACAATGTTTGCAATTGCTTTTATATACTCTTTAAAATACATCTTAAAAATACTATCAAATAACTAGGTTTTACATATTTTAAACTATTTTAGTTTTTATATACTATTTTGCAAGGTACCACAAGTCTCAGTGTGCAGACACAGACATTTCAGCTTGTTCTGATAGAACTACTGCCTGCTTATGTTCTTTCTTTCCTGGAAACACATGGGGGATCAACAAAAATAGATAAAATGCACTCTAAATCACCATTTGACTATTTTGACATAATATATTTCTCACCATTCACTTATTTTCTTGTTGAGAATGAGAGCAAAAGCCTGCCGCGGTCTTTACCACTAAATCTTTTGAGAGATGTAAAAATTTTCCAGATGCTAGTAACCATAAAGTCTTTCAGACTTAAACATTTATGAGATGTTTTCAATTTGAATATACATTTGAAAAAAAACAGAATATTTGAAAAGTAGTTTCCTTTGTAGAAGGGCAAACTGACTAGTACAATTTAGAGAGACTGGATTTTCTCTGTCTGTGCTGCAGATGTGCTTAGTTCTGATCTGTATAATGGTCTATTTATATTTATCTGCCCATGTAAAATTAATCAGCAAATGAAAGTAGAGTTGTTCTTCTATACTAAAAGCATTCTTACAACTTTCTAAGATTTCCTCCTAGTTCTTCTTTTCAACCTTTTTGGTTTTATTTAAAGAAGTTAGTAAACTGTTAGCCATGGCGAGCACTTTCACAAATCTGATAAAAGGCAATTAGAAGTGTGCATGAGAGAACAAGATTTGGATACCACCGTCAATTTTATGGTTTCCTTCTTCATTCTCATGCAGATTACAACCAATAAACAGATAAATGATTGAATTTAGTGATTCTATTATTGATGAAGAAACGGATGTTGTATTATATATGCAATGTTATACCTGTTTTACTTTCTGATATTTCCTTTTCTTTGCTTTTATTTTAAATATTTCAGATTCCAGATGGTCTGAGAAAAAAACTACATATCGAAATACATTCAACAGTCCGAATTAAGTCAGTTGAATCTGTTCCTAAAATTCCCGTATCTCTTACACTGCAACCCAAACAGAACTTAGTGAGTTGATATTCTTGGTGACATATTTGTTTGTGTATTGGAAAAATGATAATGTTGCTCTGGTCAGGTTGTTTTTTTTTAATATTTATTTGTTTTCATTTGCTAGATGATAGTTTGGAAGTTGTCGATCATATCTGACATAATTCCAAAAGAATTTCTTTTTTGAGTCTTTCCTTTTTTCTTTTTACTATGTATGTTTAAATTAAGAAGATGCTGTGATCTACTTAAACAAGGCTTATATACTATTTTGTATTATTATCAATGATACTGTAGACATCAAGCCATTAAATATTGTTTTGCCCTTGGTAAATATTTCAAATAATTTGGCATGCTATCTGTAACAATTTTCTATTTAAAGGTACTGTTAGAGGGTGGAGGAAATCAGACTTCTGAATTTTGACTCCCAGTTTCCTGAAGCTATTAGAGGATATTGTGTAGTACCTTCTAAATCATAGGGTTTTCCGTTATTCTCAAATTGTGAAAATTTCTGATGTCTTTCTTATTAAAAAGGTTGTTGACATGAAGAAGAAATGGCATTGGTAGGGAAAAAGATACATTTTCTGTTTAATTAGCTCTCAAACATACACAATTGCTGTCAAAATAGCAACAATAATCCATAATAATTTTGTGTCAGACCCTCATCTGCAGTACATTAATACTGGTTCAAACCTAGCAAATTTTAAGTATATACAATTAAGCCTATAAAAACAAACACAAAGAAGAAAAAGAATCATAGACTTCAAGAGGAAATATCCACTTTAAGTCTTGTGGGTGAAGACGTGCTTATACTTCTCAAACATTGCAGTGCCCAGTGGATTTCCTAAGACAATTGCAGTAAAAGTATTATAGTTTTTATGTGCTGTTTAGTTCTTTACTTCCTTTTAATGTTTTTTTTTTTTCCTCATGCTAAAGATTCAATTTTCTAGAGTTATATCATTGAATCCCTCTGTTTTCCTGTAAGTGAGACATATCCAATGTTCTGAGTGAGCAGCTGTCACAGTAGGAACGTACTCAAGTACCAGTTCTCACAGTCTGTCAGATGTAGCTCTGGAATGTTCTGTTTCTTCATAGTGTACTGTATGCTTGTTTCTGTGTGACACTGGCCTGATTATTTCCCATGTTAGCTGCCCCTCAGTACTTTAAATACAGCACTTCCCATCACAGCAGGGCTTATGCAGGTTTGTTCTTTATCCCCCATATTCTAATTTGGTTTCTCACCTATGGAGAAATGGTTGAACTGCTTTTTTTTTATATATATATTGGAGTTAAAAAAAGTATTCTGCGCCATAAAAAGTAGTTATGTATGCTTTTGTATGTTTAAAATACAGATTTCTCCCTTCCTTTCCTTTCTGATTCAGTTGAAGTTTCTTTAGTTCTTGGAAAAAAACAGACAAATGCAGAAAGAAATATGACAGTAACTTTCATTTTCCTTTCTAAATGCTGCTTCCATGATCTCAGCTGATTCCCCCTTTTTTAGACAGGAATTATGCTTCCCTGATTAGGAACTCAGCCAAGACATAGGCGATCTAGACTCAATTCCTTTTCCTGTTCCATTTATCTAAGTGATCTGGGGTAAGTCCTTTGGTCTCTTTGCCTGCCTGCTGAAGTTTGGTTTTGGTATCCCTGACCTGGATGAGCCCAGGGTTTTTTGTATAGGAAGCAGGGTATACAGGGAAGAGAGGCATGTAGTGAGCACCCAAAATAAGTTACACGTCAATATCAGTGCATACCTTGGGTTGCTCCTTCAAACCCAGGAGCTGAGTAGTGCTCTTGGATCTGGCAATACAGATAAGTAAAACAAGAATAAAAGCTGTTCCTTGCCCTCACATCAGCGTTCCAAAGATAAAATCTTTAGAGGTGGTGAAAGACTCAACTGTTGCTGTAGCAAGGGCTAGACAGGTGCTTTCCACAGAGAGTTGATAATGGTGTTTGGTGGCAAAATGCTATTTTCTAAATAGATGAAACTCATATCTTCTTCCATCTCTCTGCTACCATAAGAGAAACAAATGCCTCATGCATGGGAAGAAAACAGTTTTACTTACTAACACTTTGTTTTGGTTTATTTCCCTCTTTCTTTTTTCCTATTTAGCATAAAGGTATACAGGAAGATGATGTTAAATCTGCTTTCAGTTCTTGGCTGCAGGATTCCACTGCTGATGATCACCCATGGATAATGACCAGCACAGACTGTATACATTTGTCTGTTAAAGAAGGTAAGGATGATACTGTCCTGTGCAGTAGCTGTCTTAACAGTCCATTATGGAATTTACTTAGGCAATAATCTCTATATACACCATTTAACATAACAGATATCCCTTTACACTGAAACTGTAAGCATGAATTACGCTTTAATAATGATTAACCTTTTTTATTCTTTCATTTTGGATTGTATCATAGTAATTCAAAATACAGGAATCTGTTTCACCTTACGAGGAATAAAAAGTGAATTTATTTGGAATTTTAATAGTTGTTTCTTGTTTTTTTACAGGAATGGAAGAGTTTGTCCTTAGTGTAGTGCATCCGGCACACATTGAAGAAAATAAGTCTGAGAATATTTTTATACTGAGTCCCAGTTTGCTGCAAAAGACCAATATACAAGTAAATATCACATAGTATCAGGTATCAAGTAATTTAAATTGTTATATTTGGTTAAAAATGTATTATATTCTATATATAACGTATTTTGGGTTCCCTTTTTAAATAAATATTGTCAGTCTGTTCATTAAATTATATCTTCATTCTTTATATGGTATTTTATAGCCTCAGCAATGGTGAGATTCCAGGCATGCCGCACTAGTTACTGAATTTCATAGTCTATATTAAACTCTCAGAAAAATCAGTTAGAGCGGAGGAAAGTCAGTACTGTCCAAGTTTGAACATACCATCCTTATATTTAGTTGTTCTTTCTCATAATACCTAAACCACTGTAAAATCACTTCTTGGTTTATCTGGCAGGAACAGTAGCTTGTTCTGACAAAGGGGAGACGTATTCCCCATTCAAACCTACCGAGCTCACACTGCTTTCTCTTTTATGTAGTTTCTGTGCGTTCTGTTTCTTCAGTCTTTCCTTTCTCAAGAGAATAAATATTTCTATTTAATATTAGGATTACTGTTTCCATTAATAAGTCTGGTTGAACCAGTGCCCGTGACTCCAGGCTTATGGTTATGAGTGGGATAACATTTTTTCATTTTTAAACTGATACAGTTAAATTTTAGCAGACAAATAAGGTGTCCTGTTTCAGCTGTTTAGGATGGAGCTTTTCTGCAAAATTTAGGATTCCTGTTAAAAAAAAAAAAAAAAGTAAAGCAAGAGCTTTATTTTTGTTGGTAGTAGAGAAGTACAAGAAGGCTTCTTCAAATTGTGCTCATGACTGGTACTAAGATGTAAGGGCGAAGTGCATTTCTTAATAGTAGTGTCAGCATCTTCTACCAGCCTGTTCTTATCTGTGAACCTCTGTGTTAGCCCTGTTTGCCTGCCCAGCTTTCCGTACTAGCTCCCCGGTGAACTAGACTGTGAAATTCATGCAGGTGAAAAAAAGCCAGGTGTTTTGTCAGGTTAGTTTTCACCCAGACCAGACTCCTGATCTGATTCACTAACTTGCCTCACAAGTACTCCTGCCAGCACAACAGGGGAGGCCACAGGAGAAAGAACAAGTAGCTACAGGTAGGAAAAGAGGTGTTGGGCTGGTATAAACATAGTCTGGTATAAAGAGCACTTGGGCTAACATCTAATCATGGGTTGTTACATCACTGTAAAAACTGGATTGTATTTTGGAGATAGTTGTATCAATGTCATTTTACCAATGCATCTTTCTTTCAAGCGCAATAAGCTTCAGCAAAGCATACGTGCAACATTTTCTTTATACACTTCCAAAAATGGCTAGTCATTTCTATACCCTTTTTCTGTAGGTATATTTAATGTAAAGTACTAACTCTTTCCTTTGTTGTAGGTTCTTTTACATCCTCTAACTAGAAAAGCTGATGGTGACAGCCAGCCACCTATGTGTGATACAGACAGGAACCTTCCTTACCACAAACTAAACGATTTAGGGTGAGACATTTTCATAGTAGAAAACATGGGAGGGAATGGTAATTGAAAGAAAAAGAATATTGGTGGAAATGCATTTTTTTTGTAAACTAGGCCAGATCTAAAAGAACTCTGCATCTTTTGGCTTGTGTCAGGCTCAGACCTTCTCCTAGTTACGCAGATGGATAATTTTGTCCTCTGAATAGTCTTACTGAAGTGAACAGAAAACTCATGTACTGAAAAAGTTCACTGTGTCTGACAAGAGGATGGGAGGTCTCAGAGCTGCATACGTTTCAGTAGAAATACTGATAGTTCAGTGACCCTTGCAGCGCTTCTCAGTGGGATGAAACGGACCTCTATCTAGCAGTAAGGGATACTGGGGTAGTTGGAGGGTGTTTTTAGCTGGGGTTTCCAATGAAGCAAAACCTAGGATATGTTGCAGTCTGTCTGTCAGTCTTCTTCCCACAGTAATTTAAACCTGTTTACTTGTTTAACTAAATTTAATAGTATGGGTCTCAAAGAAACTTAGTTCCTACAAGTTTTATCAGAATTCTCAACTGAGGAGAGAAATGCAGAATTGTGTCTCCAGTGGTAAAAAAGTGCAATGTAAGCTCAACAGCTATTTGCTTAACCTGCTAGGTGGCTAGTGGCAGTGGTATAGTCTGGAACTAGCCATAGAACGTGCTGGCTCTTTCTCAGCAAATAAATAAGTAGTATGTAAAGCTGTGGTCATTAGTATAAGGGAAGACAGAGGTACTGTGTAGCAAACCTGAAGCAAGGGTGGGGCAGAGGGGACACAAGAGACTTGGAGTATTGTGGTAGTGTGCTATCGGTGTTGTGAAATGCAACTGAGGATATTACTGAGGTGTTGTGAAAGGCAACTGAGCATATTATTATTGAAGAGGGAATGGGAACTGATCAAGGGGTGGTATGATAGGGGTGGAATGTGGTAGGGTTGAGATGTTAGAAACCAGGATTCATTTATTCATTCAGTTTCTCATGGAACAACACTTTTTGTTCAAAGTTGAAATACAAAACCGATAGCCTTGCTGTGTGTGGACCTGAAAAGAGCACTATTGTGTTGAAAGTCACAGAGATGTAGGACAGGCGAAGGATAAGGATGTCTTCAAAGGCACTATGTGCTGCTTTATTTCTGAAAAGGCTGAGAAGTTTCCTGAGCCAGGGATGCTCCATGTTTTACCAATTCATTACATTCCTTAGTAGGTGTTACTCAGACGCTCAAATAGGTGAAGCCCCAAAATATGGTTAGCTCTTACCTTCTGAGACCTACCTCATGCGAGGGTGGCGTAGAATGACTGGATAACCCTTCCATTGTTGGGGTGTTCTGCAATGTCTGTCTGTGTCCCCTGTGTCACCGCTGCAAAATAAAGGTGCTGCCTCTTCAAACTGATTGCCTTTAGCTTTTTCTTGAAAAGGTGAAGTACATTGAAATGTGTCAGCATTGAAACTTCACCATACTGTAAGCTATTATTATTTACATCATATACTGATGCTACCTGTAGGCTAATTTAATGGTGGTTTTGCTCTGCAGAGGAGTGGACAAATTAGGAACATCTTCATTTGAACACATAAGCCACAGTCTTTTGGGACGTCCTTTATCTCAAAAGTTGGCTGCTATTGCTGTGGGACTGCGAAGTGGAGGGGTGCTTCTCACAGGAGGAAAGGTATACACTTTACTACTCTTTACTTGCAAACCTTCTAAGATTGTTTTCTGTAGTTACAAAACTATTTTCCTTAGTTTTCTTTGATACCATGTGAATTCCAAAGAATTAAAGAACAGGCTGGAAAAAGAGCAGTTAACTGAACAGAGTTAATTCAGTAAAACATTATATTATATATATGTGTACACATTATATGCACATTTCATCAATATATATTCATATTTCATGTGTATATATAAAATACATATGTAACATAAGTTTTAAAGATTGCTACCAATGCAACTTCAGTTTGTTCCTTTGGGGGATTAATCTACTTCGTGTTTATAGTATAATAAACATTTCTTGTCTCTGAAATATTTGAATGAAAATAAGAATATAGTATTTTCTCCTGTGCTATAACATAAAATGATAGTGGAGCTGATATTATTTTCCCATTGCCTCTTGTGATGATCCATTTAATACCATATTCCACTGAAACTAACAGATGTCTTAACACTGAACTCAGTGGAATCAGAATGCTATCCGTAGTGGATCTGTCCACTCTGAATTTGTTTATACTTGTTTCACTCTAGGGCTTTAGACTCTACCGAATGATATAAAGACCGAATGCTTATATATTTTTGGTGAGGAACAAAACTCGTGTGTGTACTTGTTAACTAGTGTATAGTGTGACAAAAACTCCACTGAAACAGAAGGAAATAGTTCTGTCAATTTACATTAGCTCACATTTATTTTTGTAGGGAAGTGGAAAATCAACATTAGCAAAGGCCATCTGCAAAGAAGCATTCGACAGACTGGATGCTCATGTAGAAGTAATTGATTGTAAAGCTTTAAGAGGTATTATAATTTTTTTTAAAATCTCAAATGTTTGCTCTGTGATGAAAAAGCACAATTATGAAGTTATTATATTTAGCCTGAATATTTTTTCTGGTATTATTACTGCTTTTGCAAGGATATTTGATACCCCGCAATGACCGTCTTTAACAATCTGATGAAAATATAGCTGCTGTAAGCTTATTTCACGCTTTTATCAGTTTCTGTCCCACATAAAACCACCAAATTCAAACCATGTTTGCCATGCTTATTTCTGATTGTTACAAAATAGGAAGAAGCTGCAAGTTGAACTGTGTGTTTTTTCAGCTGATTCACGATGGCATATTTGCTAACCTAGTGTGTGTTGTCAATAGTCATCTAAAACTCATGATTATAGATGATGATGGGATGAATCCTTAGGTTTTGTGAGTTCAAAATAAGTATTTTGCGCCAAAGATGGAAGAAGACAAAAAAAGATTATTTTTTTTTTACTCTCGTTTACTGGCTTTCCCAAATAGTCTTGGTGTTACAGAGGCAGAGAATACTCAGCTGTTTCCTTACAGAGCCCTTATATTGCATGACTGTACTCTTTTTGCTTAAGTCCTTACTAAGCTCCTTGCTCCAGAGGAAAAGGGAAGGATGGATAAAGAGCTTGGTCCTTTGCTCTGAAAATTTTTTCCAGTTGCAAGGAGTCTAGTAGCTAATTTAGAGCGCTGCTGATATTGCTGTGTTTTTAACTGTCTAGAAATTAGACCTGTAGGCTTCTATAGTGGTTAATGAAAGATGATTAATCTCATTTTAGGACAGATGAATGCTGCTGGTGCTTTTTTTGATAGAAGATGTGGACTCTTTTCTTTACTGACTGTTGACTCTGATTTAATCTTGGTACCTGGATTTATAGGATTAAAGTAAGCTACGCAAATCAAAACATTGTAGTATTATATGAGCAAGATTTAGTCAGTCGGGTGATTTGTTTTCTAATATGTTTCATCATTAAAATTGTATTTCTCTTTTAGGAAAAAGATTAGTAAACATAAGGAAAAATGTGGAAGAAGCTTTTTTAGAGGCAGCATGGAGACAACCATCCATTCTTTTGATGGATGATCTTGATCACATTGTTGGAGTACCTTCTACACCAGAGCATGAGAACAGCCCTGAAACCATTCAAAGCAACAGACTTGCTTATGGTAATACTGTGCTACCTGTGTCTGGATAAATATATAATGCAACTTAGAACTTCTTGCACCTGAATTGTATTGTCCTACCTGGACGAATTCTGTCTGTATCATTATTGCCTCTGGACCATGTGGTATACCATGGCAGGGATTCACAAATTATGGTATGTAGACCCATTTGTGAACCCCTAGCTGAATAAAAATAGTCCCTCTGGAGGTTGGAGTGGTCATTGCCAATGGTACATACACCACCGCTGCTGATGGCAGTGCCCCTTGTCAGTACCACTGCCAGTGTTAGAGAATTCTGAGTTCCTTTTTATATTTTTCATGCACTCAAAATACCATTGCCATTGCTTACAAATTACAAATGAATCTTTAACTGATAATTATTGGTAAGATCAATATTATAATTGATATGTCAATTATGTATCATTATATAAATGATGTATATTATATATATACCTCAAACCAGGACAATATCATTTAAATTGATCCTGTTTTCTGTAATTATTATTTATAATTACAGAGATATATAAATTTTATACTTATTGGTGTTTGGAACCAACTTATTTTAGCTGAGTACTAACTTCTTTATCATCCTACTTGGTATACTTTGTAGAACTTCTATTTTACTTTACAATGTAACAGTCCACAGATTTAAAAAATAGGATTATCAATTGTAGTTTAACATCCTGTAAATGGTTCCTTTTTATTCTCTAAAATCTAGGTAGTGATAAGTTGCAAAATAAAATTAAATTTAAGTGATCAAGATTAATGTCTTTGTTTCTTTAGCTGTATTCAATTCTCTTCATGTAAAATTAAAGCCATAGCAAAAAATATCACCCATTTCTTAGCTCAGTTTGAGGGAGTTAGCGTAATTTTTTATTAAATTACTTTTGAAGTTCAGAGAATCTTACTATCATTTATTTTTAAAAACCCTGCACTTAAGTAACTTGCAGAATTGCTTATGTTTCTTATTACTTTATTTATAGGTATAATACATACAACAGAGGTTTAGAGTTTTAAAGATTATTCTTTGAAGATCTACCTTGCATCTATGATTTCTTGACTTTCACGAGACTAGATTGCTTATTTTCTCGGCTTAGTATTTATTTTTATTCTTATAACTTTCTCTTTTCTGTTTGCATTGAGAGAATAATATTTCTAGAACAGTGATCATAGTGCACAAAAAAAATCCACATTTAATATCCTGTGGTAGAAATCGTCAGTGATGTTACAAATTTAGCTTTGAAAGAGCATTTCTGATGGCATTTTATTAATGGAATGTACTGTCCTAGAAAAAATAACTATACTTTTTTTTTAATCGAAAAGCCCTGTAAACATGCAATAAAACAAATATATAATAAGATGTTACATTTTGCGTGCCCTAATGCTACCCTCCAGTATGGAAGGAATGTCTATTATGAAATGCAGAATCTTTTGTTATTTTGCAAATCATGGAGCAATGTCTTTTGTGTTTAGTTTTGAAAGATCTGATAAAAGAAGTTATTTCCATGGGGAGTTTGATCGCATTAATTGCCACAAGTCAGTCTGAACATTCCCTACATCCTTCCCTGGTTTCAGCTCAAGGAACTCACATGTTTCAGTGCTTCAAATGTATTCCATCTCCAGATCAGGTAAATTGAGGTTAAATGGTTAAAATGTTGTTTGCCTTCGCTGCAGCCTCAAATACAGTACTGAAACAGCTGCAAAAATAGTAGGTTACACCCGAAGATGAGAAAAAATCTGGAAATCTTAGTTCTTTCATGATACTTAAATATCTCAGAACTTACATCTGTCATTATAAAATTTAAAAAAAGATAAAAGTAATCCTGTGAAAACTCCCAGTTGGCCCACTCTTCAGTGGCAAGAGAAGGGTGTATTCAGAGAACATTTCAGTTCAACATAAAACAAGTCTGGTTGTCTCACGTAGGCAAGATAGACAGGTCTCGTTGTTACCTGCAAGGGGATTCTGGAGGAGCAAAAAACGTGGAAGTCACTACAATTAGATAAATGAGATTAAACCTAAGTGTGTTTTTTCACTGCTCAGAGGAATAAGTATGTCCCTAGAATGTGTATTTTTTAAATGTTATTAAAACTAAATGTTAATTTTACAGGAAGGTGTTGGGTTGGGTTTTCTATATGAATTATATCCCGCTACTTTTGAATATAGTCCATTTTGAAAAGTAAAAAGGATAGAGGGAAGAGTAAGCAGTATAACTTCATTGCAGGAGACAGCAGACACTTGGTACCTGTGCATGCCTTAATGCCAGGACAGACATGGCAACTCACTTGTACTTAGCACACGTTGTTCCTGTTGTTGTCTTCTGTCACAGGCTAGTAATTAAAAGCCACTGAGGAGACGATTCTGCGTTAGATACAGTGTAGCTTTCTCCCACTTCCTGCAAGTCTGCTTTTATAATATTTAATACTAATACATGAATAAGGATGAGACATCACTGGAAAAAGTCAGGATCACAAAAGATACCAAATTATCTGTTGTATGTTTATCTAATGCAATATATTTCAACTCGGAATATATTCTACTCTTATCGGCAAAATGAAAGATGCTCCTTTTCCTGTGATGGAAAAAATGGGTGTAAAACAGTAGAATCTAGGAGGTGGAGGGTTGTATTATTATTTTTGGATTTAAGATAGCTGTGGCAAGGTAAACATTTAAAGTTATGAAACCGGTGAATTTATTGAAATTCACCTGAAGAACTTTTGTTTATATTCATGCCTGCTCAGATTTTGTTATTTGAGGGTTTGGTGACATGTAAATATGTAAAGAAATTTTAGTAACTCATATGTATTTACTTTTTGAATTTCTGAAATCCATATAAATATTAAACTCAATATACACTTGCTGCACAATTCTATTTTTCAGAAGCAAAGATGTGAAATGCTGTGTTCCATAATAAAAAAGAAACTGAATTCTGATATAAAGAAGTTCTCTGATCTTGACCTCCAATGTATTGCAAAGGAAACAGAAGGTTTTGTTGCTAGAGATTTTACTATGCTGGTTGATCGTGCCATTCATGCCTGTGTTTCCAACCAGAATGTATTTCAAAATGGCGGTATGTTCACAACAAAATCTCTTATTCCATAGTCTCACTTATGTTACCCGGAACCTGTGGAGTAATACAGAAATAAAAAGCTAGTTTTAATGTTCTATGTTTAAAATTTATTTAATTGTTAACATATGTGAGGAATTTGTTACTGGTAGGCTGTGTGTTCTTTTTTCTTCAGGGTTTTTTTTTTTTCTTTTCTTTTTTTAAGCAGAATTGAATCTGTCAACTATGGATTTTCAGAAAGCTCTAAAAGATTTTACTCCATTAGCTCTGAGAAATGTCAGCCTCCATAAACCTAAGGACATTGGCTGGGACAGGATTGGTGGTTTAAAAGATGTGAAGCAAACACTCATGGATACCATCATGTTACCTGCAAAGGTACCCAGTTCTTTTAAATTAGTTACCTGAATTTTGTCCATAATGTTAGTAGGGAAAGAATGATTTCTAAGGTGTGACACTGTATTTGACAGAAAGATGACAGCTATGATTTTAAGCTACTTTTGTAGCTTCCCAGTCTTCAGCTGTCTTCAGCTACTGGAAAACTCTTTCTCCTTCCCCTTCTGTCTTCCAAATGCAAAAGGCAATGGCTTGTGCTATTCTACGGATCAAGTGTTCCTCTAAAATATTGCAGTATTGCTAACATCGTCTTTGCGACACCGTCTGTTGCAAGATTTGTCATTAGGCTCGGTAAAGGTAACTTTTCCAGCTGTCTTCTGCAGTGCTTTTGCTAGAGGAGTACTCTCTTTTGGATGAATGCCAATCCATCAATTCCCCTTTATTTTACTTTGGCCTTTCTGCCTTGCTTAAAACTTCCAGCATTGAGATGAGCCATCCATTTCAGTCTTCACAGAAATGACTGAACAGTTTTCTGTGTAATGGACAGAATCTTTTACTGTATACTTACATAATTTAATCATATCAGTCGGTGATTAAAATAGGAATTTAGAAGTACCAATACATACATTATAAAGCTCTAGTGCATCCCTATTCTGTCCTGTTTCCTGTCCTGTGGTAGAAAATGCTGCGTGTTTGCATTTTACATACCTATGAAGCCTAGGAACCCACTGCAGCCGCAGGTAAACTATCAACAGTCCAGATGACCTCTTGTGATAATAATGTGGATAAAAGAAGTTAGACACATTCTGTTTAGACAATAGTCAACACTAGCCAGTGATGTTACAGTACACTGCAGAGTAATTACATATTTTAGAATATGTCTTGTTGAAACTCTTTCCAGTATCCAGAATTATTTGCAAACCTGCCCATCCGACAGAGATCAGGAGTCTTGCTGTATGGAGCACCTGGAACAGGAAAAACACTGTTAGCAGGTGTAGTCGCTCGAGAGAGTGGAATGAATTTCATCAGCATCAAGGTAGGAAGATTTCGAAGATTAATTGATTCATTTTATTAACTGAATGAAATAGCCTAACGTAATACCTGCGAGTATGTGCTTGTGAGGGTAAAATACCAAAGTAGGAAACTCACATTTAAAGTTTGGTATGTCTCTGGATATCCCACCATCTGACTTCTGGAACGTCACAGTTTTATTACAGAGATTTTTTTTAATATATATAATTATTCATTAGGCAGAATTATAAAATTTAATTAGATGCTCTTAGTTTCTTTTATAAAAAGATCCTGGATTTTTATTCCACTGGCCAATGAAGTTGAGCAATGCATTTTAAATGTATTTTCAAAATACAGTGTAAGCGTTGCCTTGTTACACTGTAACACGTGTTCTGTTATAGTAGAAAAATAGAAATTATTACTTTAAAATAAGTTGGAATGCTTAAAAGGTTCTTTTGGTTTACCTAGACTTCTTGGCTCTTCTGTTCAGAGATGCCACTCTCTTGGTTACAAGAAAATTCACTCTGGTATATGAAATCTGTGCTGGTGTTGAATTACACATTAAAACTAAGAAACATATCATGAATGTTCTTTTCTGATTTTTATTTTTTTAGGGACCAGAGCTGCTCAGCAAATACATTGGAGCAAGTGAGCAAGCAGTTCGAGATATCTTTAGCAGGTCGGCTTTGTAAAGATTTGAGATGTTATTAATTAATTATGTTGGTTGAAGCTCCAAGAAATAATTTTGTTGTTCTAGGAGAGAGACAGCATCAGATCACAAAAGCATCTGAAATAGTTAGTTGCACCAAACTAGATGTTCAGATCTTGGCAAGTTCAACTTGACTTTCATTACTTAAGAACTGAGCATTTTGGCTCAGATCAGGAGAGCGCTTTTGAAGCTGAACTCCCAGTTCTCTCCATTTACAGTGCGTTGGTTCACATCACAGAACTGTCTTGGAAAACACATGCTGAATTCCTTTCAGATGATTCCAGGAGACAGTTGAGTGTGCTCCAACTAGTAATGGACACTCAGTACATGGGGTCATATTAGACTTGGTATTGAGGTCCTCGGTGCAAATTGTTTTGTTTTTACAAACCTGCCCTTACTGACCCTCAGTGCTTGCTAATGTAGACATATTCTACATAACCTTTGCTTCTGGTGTAGTTTACAGTGTAGTCAGTCTTTGTGTTAGATGTACATAAGCCAAGACCTCACCTGCGGTGTTTGGATTTTAGAGCTTTCATGTATTTTAACACAACAGTTGAGTACTTTAGAAATTATAAAGTGAATGCAAGGTATGTCATAAAAATGAGCAGTGATTCCATTGCAATCCAATTCTTCAGAACCTCTTAATTTCTACAGAAAACAGATTTTCTGTTCTCTTCTTAAAGATAACTGTTCTCTGAAGCAAAAAGCAATTACCTTTAATATTTCTAAGCAATTTTACCTGTGACGCATACTTAAACAGAATTTGAGTATTGCCTTTTCTTTTTCCCTTTTAGAGCTCAGGCAGCTAAGCCTTGTATTGTTTTTTTTGATGAGTTTGATTCTATTGCTCCTCGCCGAGGTCATGACAACACAGGAGTTACAGACCGAGTGGTTAACCAACTGTTGACTCAGTTAGACGGTGTGGAAGGCTTACAAGGTAATAATTCATCTGTGTGCTCCTTTGTATGCAAAAGTTTAGCAGATGTTAATGATATTTTTCTGCACTTTCCTAAGGGGTGTATGTGCTAGCTGCTACTAGTCGCCCAGATTTGATTGACCCTGCTTTGTTAAGGCCAGGCCGACTGGACAAGTGCCTGTACTGTCCACCTCCTGATCAGGTGAGGAAACAAAACATTTTGCATGAGAGGCAAGGAAAAAAAAAATGAAACTAATGGGCTTTATTCTCCTTTTCTTGATATTTAGTGGCATTTCAAACCTGGACAAAGTGGACTTGATTGCCCAGCTCCAGTTATAGAACAGTATAAATTCACTGATTTTAGTGTCACTGTGTTGGCGTAAAACTGGGGAAAGACAACAAGGCTGTTTACCACAGTCTTCAGGATTAAATCATGTTCCTGTGGATATAGCTGATTAAAAAAAAAATAAATAAAAAAAAGAAACTAGTCTGCAGAAAGAAATTGGACGCAGGGTGGTGTTTATCATGTTTTGTGTCTTTCTCTGAATTATGAGTCCAGTGGATCTGCCGTTTACTTGAAGTGTTGAACCATAGCCATTCCCAATCCAACTCTTGAATTATCTGAAGTTTTCAGAGCAGTTTTATTCTGAATCCCGTTGATCCCACTCTTCTTGACCCACATTTAATTTGGAATATTCAAGCTCTTTTTAAGTCAGATGTGTCACTAGTTAGGAAAGGAGTGATTCCCGTTCATTTTAGTGAGGTTTGGATCAGGCCTTTGGAGCTGTACAATGTGTCTCTGATTCCCCATTTTATGACAAAAAATTAGGGCTGTAAATTTTCAGATTAGCTGGCATATTTAACAAATACCACATCATTTCATTCAGAAACACACATGAAGAAGATGATCCTGCACCTTAAGAACACAGATGTACTCTCTTTTCTTTTCCTTTTCTTTTTTTTTTTTTTTTTATAAACTTCTGATTTAGAATATGATCATTCAGGTAAACAGAAGTGTTTCGCTTTTGTCATACTTCTCTTTGCAAAAGGATATATGAGTAGCAGAGTTCACCTTCATATTTTTATATATTTCATATATAAAAATCCCAGATATTAAATGGATATTTAGAGAAATATATTTCTCTGTATACTGTTTGGTACAGTTTCTCTTAGACTCTTCAAGAATATTTAACAAAATGTATGCCTATATTTTAAAGATCAATTACTGTACAGTATATCCTATATGTACTATTATTAGGGTAGTATCTTCAAAAAAGATCCTTCCTGTCTCAGATAGGAAGTTGCTTGTGACAGGGCCAAAGCACTAGCAATCAGGACAAGGGAAATAACAGGTTGCTTTACTGACATTTTTTTCCTCCCTTTTTACAGAATTCACGCTATGAAATCTTAAAAGCTCTCAGTCATTCCCTGTCCTTGGCAAACGATGTGGACTTTCAGGATTTGGCAGCAAAAACAGAACGGTTCACAGGGGCTGACCTAAAAGCTTTATTGTACAATGCCCAATTAGAGGCAATCCATACTAATTTAGGTTCGGGTTTAACACAGGTAAATAAAAGTGATATAAAAGAAGTCTCTCCTCTTTTTGTTTATATTGATATGTTTAAAAGGATTCATTTTATCCATGCTTTTTTAGAAAAATTATGTTTAATAAAGATTTCAGTTTCTTATATTTGTCTGCAGTGGACTAAAATCTTAATATGATTGCAGAAAAGTGCAAGAATAATGTAACAAATTAGTTTAAATACTTCGTAAACACAAGGTTTTTTCATTTTATGATAGGTGTTTAATGTTAAATAGATGTACGTAAGCCGAATCTCTTTATTATTGTTATGAGGAATGACTGACATCAATAGGAGGGATCCCTCTTTGAGTTTCTTAGGAGCAGCTAGCAAATTCAGTTTTGAGGTGGCACATTTTGGATGATGGAGGAAGCAAGAAATTGGTGGGTTTTGTGGAATTGTTCCAACAGACTGAGTTTGCTCTGAGGTCAGGAGAGAAGTGGCGAGAGGATGGTGATACCTGAAGTGGCCTGCTCTGGCTCATCTTCCAGGCACCAGCTAATACTTGCACTTCCAAGGTACAGGACCCCACCCTTGGTGTAACTGACAGGGTCTTTCCTCTTTTAGCCTCTGTTCAGCCACCTCGCCTCACATTTTTAATGCCTGTCTTCTGGTTCCAGCTGGAAGGGGGCAAGCATGGCTTCCAATACTTGGAGGTCAAAAGGGGGAAGGGTTGGGTCAGGGGTGCAAAAGCAAGGAGACTTCTTGGGTTCTTTTTGCCCCAGCTGTTACCAAGGGATGAGGCTCTAAGGATGCAACTCTTAGTATTGGAGGGATCTCCAGTATATCTTCCCTAACAGTCTTGTAGCATCAGTAAGTAAGTAGTTGTAAGGATACCTGATGATTATGCATCATTAGAGGAGGCCATTGTCTAAAGCAGTGGTCTCTGGAGTGGTGTGCACCCACCCCAGGGGGTGCACAAAACAATCCAGTGAGGTGCAGGAGTAAAATATTAGAGCTTCGATAGTAGATGTATAAAAATTACAAATAAATAAACATGAATATATTTGGTGAAGCGTGCTCAGAAATTTTTTACTGATAGGGGTATACAATCAGAAAGGTTTGCAGACACCAGTCTAAAGCAACAACTGTGATTTCCACATCAGCACTTAGATGTGTTTACTATGACTAAAGATGAGTACAGCAATTAGGCACAGTAGAAGGAGACTCACCACAATCTCCTAGAGCACTTTGCACAAGATACTAACTTGCCTGGAGGGAATGGTTGAGACAGAAGGAATACAGTTCTGCAATGGAAAATGTACACGAAGTTTGGCAACGCTTGCTGTTACTGAGTGAGACAGTTCAAAGCAAACAAAACCTTAAGATTATCTCCTTGATTATTTTCTAGCATGAAGACAGAAAGTTCTACTTAAAGGCATTGGATTTTCCTAGCAAAATTTTTTGTAAATATAATCCCAGAGAAAGACAGATTACTAGAATCAAATAGTTTCATATGCACTGTATATGAAATTTTAAAATGCATTTCAGATTGCAATTAGTTATGAGTTAACACTTCTAACGTTCTGTTCTTGTCACAGGATTTTGGTTCTAGCTCTGACAGTGACTTCAGTCTCTCTTCCATGGTATTTCTAAACCACAGCAGTGGCTCGGATGATTCGGCAATAGATGGAGAAGCAGTGCTAGAGCAATCTCTTATTTCTTTAGACATGTCTGACTTGCTTCCTGAAGATCCAAGGTCCAACATGTACCGTCTTTATTTTGGAAGCTCTTATGAATCAGAGCTGGGGAATGGAACTCCTTCAGAATTGGTAAATTGCTTGCTTAATATTTTGAATTTTCTAAATATTTTCAGTTGTGAAGTGAAAAAACTGAACTAGGCAAATGGCATAGTTTTATAAATACAATTGTGTCTGCTTTGTCCTTCAAACTCTCTTCAGCCTATATAACTTGCAGTCCATGGTGGGGAAGAACATGGAAGGAAGTGATCTGACAAAATACAATATGGACTTCTGTGTGACTTTGCAGGACTTTAAAATCAAAATCCCAAAATACTGGTTAATACCTTATAATCAAGCAAACTGCATTCATACCAGATCTTACTGTCTGGTCTAATGGCTCGTTGCCTTTCAAAATTTAATACTAAAACAGTTTCTTAGTGTTTGGTGGTGGTTTTGTTTGTTTTTTTAAAAAACTTAGTTTTATTACTAAATGACCATCCAGCTTTCAAGAATTAAGTCGTACTCTTAAGAATCAACAAACATTTTTCAGTTCCAGTAGAGTATGCATTAATGGAATAATCTGACCATGGGACTGTGTAGACAACAGAAGTAAACCTTAGCTTCCATTGTTGCTCTTAAGAAGCAGAATTCCTGTTGTTGTATCGCATTGCAAGAAAGCGGCTTGTTCTCTGGCTAGCTTGCAGATAGGGATATGCTGGTTGGCGACCCAGCACCTGCGTAGTGATCGGCTGGCCAGCTCGTCTCGCTTGGCTGCCAGGTAAGCAAAACAGAACATGCTGCATCTGAGCTCCTTACGGTGAACAGATGACTTCAGAGTTTGCTTGTGATCCATGGGATGTTCATTTTCAAGATGTGTTGTAGAACTGTTATTACAAGTAGTTATCAAAGTTGTTAGACTCTTGTTTTCAAAACTGTCTTGCATTGATTCTTAAAGCCAAAAATAACTCATTTTGATGTTGGAGAACAAATTACTGACTGCTAACATGCTTTTGTACGTTTTATCTTGCATTATAGTGCTAGTGTTCAGTTAATGTATCTTTAGAGACTTCAGTTTTCCTGACTGTCAAAGTTCTTCAGCAAGGCTACAAGGACTTTGATCTCTTAAAGTTGTCGAACTTGAAAGCTGCATGTTTTATCAACTGCACAGAGAATTTGGAGGTGATAAATATTTAAATTATGAGTCATTCCAAAGCTAAATACGTAAACTTGCCCAGATTTCAAAACCACTGATTTTCATATGTGAATAAAACAATGGACTTAGTAGACTTTTATTCTTTTTGAGATAGGCCATTGCGAAAATGTTTAGATTTTTTCCAAACATGAAACTTTTCATTTTCAAATATGTATTTTTGCCCAGACACCTTGGCAAATTAACCTAAATCTTTCTGTTCAAAAAGTTATGCATGTGATATATTTTTAAGAGAAAGTACTCTTTTTGCCAGTGGGGGCAAACTTACACTGAATTGTAGGCTAAATCTTAGTGGTGGAGATGCTTTTTTGGATCCATAATTAGTTAATGTATTTCTCCTTGTGGTCAATTTAGAGCTCTTTGTGTTTGTCTGGACCGAACTCCATAACTCATGATTTTACCAGCGTGACTCAGAGAGACGCAGCATCATCACAGCCTTCAGTGCTTAGAACAGCTTCTCAGGAAGACTCCCTGGAAAATAACCCGGAGCAGCAAATAGAGCACCTGAGGACAGAAGTCAATGCTATCAAACCCAATTACAGAAGCAAGAACGGAGTATGGCAGGTTTTTTTGATTATTTCATCTTAACACTTTTCTGTTTTTCTCCCACACTTCTTGGTATTTCAATAAATAACTTCTGCAATAATGTTAAATATAATGTAACAAAACCAGCAAAGATAAATGATACCTAGTTTGAGCAGAAATAAGCCAGATATTAGCATTCATATAACTAAGTAGTTATTTCTGCCTTATTAATACTGGAGGGGGGTGGGAGACTTGCGATTGTATTTATAAATCACTTGTCTGTACATGTAATGAGGAAGTTCCAGAGTTACTGATATTCATGGCACTATGCCTTTGTTTCTGTGGTAATTTTTCCTTGTCTGTTCATGGCTCTGTTTTCAAGGAGGACAGCACCCTTAATCAGTCAGTGCTTGCCAAGAACACTTTAATTATTACCCAGTCCTATCTGATGGCTGCACTTGAGGGTATAAGACCATCCATTAGCCAAGATGACTGGAAGAATTATACTGAACTGTAAGTACTACTTTTTTTCTTTTTTTGTAATTGTGTATTCAGTGGAGATTTGGTCTTTTCACATTTCTTATTCATCAGAAATACAGTAGTTATTTAATGTGGGGAATGGCAGAATGTAATAGCTTCTGACAGCAATTTTTTTCAGAAATACTAAATTACACAGAAAATATTTTACCAGTGCATTGTCTTTTATTTTTATTAATGTAGGACCTAGAAATTCTAATCACAGACCAGAAAACCCTTGTATTATGTTCAGAGCTATACCAGTATGAAGAGGTACTGATTCTCTGAGACTTAGAGCTTGGTCCTTCCTGTTCCCACTGAGTAGCAGCCCCTTGAATTTTCATATTGCTGGGTTTGGCTCTCCATAAGGGTCTTTGTAGCTGCTCTTTTTGAGAAAAGGCAATAATCTGCAGAAAAGGAGAATGTGTCTCCTTAGACTTGGAAAAGACTGGAGTAAAAAAGCTGGAAACTGGCATCGGGATGTTCTTTGATCTCACCAGCAGGTTCTTCCGACACGAATATTGTTAGGAGTTGTCTTCCTCAGCTGATACATAGATAAACAGATCTTAAAGCAGGGGAAAGAGAGAAGGAAGGGACAGGAAAGGAGGAAAATGAGAGTTGCTTCCCAGGAGTCTACACTCCCTGTCCACTTCTGTTCCTTGTACCATCTTCCCTCCCCCCAGCCCCAAAAAATGAAAA